>MU842840.1:0-292009 GCA_030867305.1 Colletotrichum zoysiae
GGGGGGGGGTGAAGAACGGGCACCAAAGACGAAGCAGCAGTCAAGTCTCTGTGGGCAGCCCTACGATAAAACGGCGGCCGCTGGGCTCTAGAGCAGTCTGTGTTGTACAGGCCTCGCGTCAGGGAACGAACGGTAAGCCCCTTCCGTTGAAAACCAATTGGATACCGTCCGCACCTTATCCACGTTCCCTTCTTGTGTAACAGGATAGCTGACAGGGGTGACGATCCCTAGCGTACTTGTGCTGTACACTACGCAATGTGTCTGGCTGCTCCTTCAAGACTGTCTTGTCTGTATTTGGTCGATGCGGAACGTTTCCTCATGCATATCGGATATATCAAGAAACTTACAAATCAACACGAGACGGACAACGGATGAAAACGAAATGACTCTTGACCACAACCATAGCGGACGACTCGTTCATGGCTGTCACGATTCGATGCTGACTGACCGATATAATGGCTGATCGAAATTCGGGCCGCAACCTCTCAAGTGCACGTCCTGTCAGGCTAGTTGAGGCCAATGTCAGTACCACAACAACCTACCTAGGTTAGGCATTCCTAGGTACCTAGGTAGTATGTATGGCGCGGCACACATGACAGACAAGACGAGGCGAGCGTGTATTGATAGAAGGCGGGATGGATGCAAGTGGGCAAAATTAGCCCAAAGCAGCAAATGCAGGTCCAATGGAATCATTCGCCGTGCCGCTCGGTGTCCTGTTTCCACATGCCCGATTACACTCATTTCACACTTTTATCCTGTCCAGAAGAGGCTTCTCCGGGATCCTTAGGCCTATCGTCCTACTCCTTCCCCCCGCGGAGGGAGTCTAACAATAACAATGCCGATTATAGATGTGAGACTGAGGAGGGTAAAGCTGTTGCCGTTGTTGATGATGTTGATGATGGCAATGTTACAGCGTTTGGTCCGCTGCGCCAAACCCTTTTGCGTTTCTCGTACACGCTGTCCAGTCATTGGGGTTCGTTTGGCGGTGCTATACCAGCATTCGAACAGCAGCAGCAGCCGCCGCCGCCGCCGATTGAACCCCGAGCGGCGTACCCTGGCCCCTGGCCCCCTCCCCCCTGCTTACAAGGTAGGTAAATGTCTTCTTCGCCTGTCATGCCTAGCCCAGGCCAGCCCACAATGTAATAAGTCGGAGCACCGTAACCCTTTCTTCGATTGGCAAAAATACTTAGCTACCTACCTAGGTACAGTAGGTACCATAGGTAGGTACCTTAGGTAGTCTGTATCCGACCAAGGGCTCAGGTACGTACTCCACTCCTGGCCCACCGGTACGAGCCCAGACTACGAGTACGTACCTCCACCGTATCTTCCCGTGGTCAACCGACGGACGACCTTGACCTGCACCAGCATAGCATCCATCCCCTCCTCACCCCATCACCTTCTTTCAAGATTCACTCCTGCCCCTCTACATGATAAAGTAAGTGGGTAGGTAGGTAAGTAGGTAGGTACTGCAAGTACCCTAGGTAGGTAGCTTGACCTACATACAGAGCAGATACCTAGGTACCTAGTTAGGGTGCACATATTGTACCAGACCATCCAATTCTGCACTGCATTGGATATCCGTACACACACGTCTTGACACAACGACCTGACCTGACCTGACTTGGCCGTCGTCGTCTGTCATGGTTTCTCTCCTCCGTCAATCTTTTGCTGCGGCCGCCTTAGTTCGGTTTACTTAGCCTTGGTGCGCCGCCTATCTTTCCGCTAGTCTGCTCCGATCAATCCCTTAGCCCCGCCTACCCGGCCAAGAGTCACTTGAACGAGGCGCCGCTCCTCCTGGATCGTTCCGTTTCCGAAAGTTACATCCCATCCCCCCCGCTGCTTCCTCCTTCTGCCTTTGCTGCCTTCCCCGCCTCCTTGATCGAGGCAGCTTGGCTACCTAGTTGGGTACTTTTTACCCTCTATCTATTTACCCTGCCTGCCTGCCTGCCTGCCTGCCTGCCTGCCTGCCTGCCTGCCTCCCTCCCTGCCTCCTTGCCTCTTGTGTCTGCGGCCGGATGCCGTTCCCTCTGCCCTACCACTCATCTCACCCCTCCACACACTTCCCTACTTCCACTCCCCTCCTTCTCCCATGTCCTCCTCTGGTCCTCCGTGGACCCCAGCTGATATCTTGGAAATACACCACACATTTCATAACACTCACTCGTTTATTCTCATACCCCTTCACAGCCACGCCCCCTCCTACCAATACCCTGCACCGGGCACGGTACCTGTACCCTTCGTCTGCCTGCTTTGTGGAACCTTCAGACGTTGACGCCCTGCGAGGACAAGCACCCCTGCTTGTGGGCTTCTCGCACCCACGCCGCCAGCCATGTCATTGCTCCCGGCTTGCTGGTCGCTCAGCTTGAGCTCTCTCTCCCGAGACTGAGAGGGGGGAGAGTGTGTGTGAGAGTGTGAGAGAGAGAGCCTTGGGTGACTTTTTATTTAATAGCTTCCTCTTCCCTTCTTCCACCTCACCTCACCCCGAGAAATTCGACCTACATCAAAACAGTCTCTTCTCAAGCTACGACTCGTGTCAATCCACAAAGCCCAGCCAACAGCAGCCAGCTTCTCCCAATGTCAATGTACACCATGTCTCAACATCAATACGCCTACCCGGCTACTGCTCCCGCGCCCAGAGCGTACTCGGGTCATGGCACCAGCAGCGCCTTTAGCAGCTCTGCCAACCCCGACGAAGACTGGACCAAGATCTCCGACCTTGCTGAGCGCCGGAGGATCCAGAACCGCATTGCCCAGCGCAACTACCGTACGTAACTGTCAACCCGCGAAACACCCCCACGCTCTGCCCGACACCCAGTACTGACATTCTCGTCCAGGTAAGAAACTCAAGAGACGCTTGGAAGACCTCGAGAGGCGTGCTGGCCAGGAAGGCGCACCCACCACCGAGAAGCCCGCTCAGACCAAGACCTCCAAGAAGCCTGCGAACAAGACACAAAAGACACCAGCCCCGACAAAGACCATGAACCAGGGTCAATTCACTCCTCCTATGCAAGACGACGAAGTTTTCTTCCCCCAAAACTACGAGGATGGCCGTGAGAGATCCAACACGCCCCCGTTCCTTGCATACTCTGCCTACCCCCCGCCCGAGGAGATGATCATGGCTCCCACATACACTACACTGCCGTACCCCATGACCACTGCCGAGGCGTACCCCGGATACCTCGCGCCCGCAGTGCCGGTGACGTTGCCACCCATGAACCACTTCAACGACGCCATCAAGCGCGAATCGTACCCGAGCGACGATGGCTTTTCCCCTTACATGAACTACGGTTACATGCCTGGTATCGACATGCATGCGCCCGGCTCCTACGACACCGCGAACCCTCATGTGAGTTATATGCGACAACCACCTTCCCGCGATCCATGATGCTGATGGATTGTTGAGCAGACCCCTCCGCTCTCTCACTCTTTCGACCACTCAGCCAACTGCTCCGACGCTGGTTACGAGTATCCCACAACACCACTATCGATGCCAGGTTCTCCTGGTATGGCCCAACAATAGACACAGGGATGGATACGGACATGCGGCAATGTTATAGGGTGAAGCGTGGCATTCTTGTGGCTACTATTCTGGACCTTTTCCTTTTCTCATTGTTTCCTTTTTTTCTTTCTCATTCTCCGATATATACGGGGTGGCTTGGGCCAGGAGTTTGGGAGCATCCGGATTGCATGAACTGGTCGAAGCGCTCGACCTTATGGAGCTATGATCTGGGAACAGGCGACGGCGTTTCAACTTGAGTGAACTGTCTACCGAGTGCAGTTCTGTTACAAGGCTGAACACGGCAGTCGAAAATTCAAAAGACGAGATTGTTACATCACACGTGCCTTGTGCCTCACACCAAGATCAAGAAAATCCATCTCGAAGAGAAAATTCGTTGACACATAGGCGGCCATGCGCAGGTAAGCCGAAAGGGGGGGTTGGGGGTTAAAGGCGATTCTAGCCGAGTCGGACGCGGGAGAGAATCTTAAAGCCGGTTGGGATCCGGGCATAGCGTCACACATGGGATACAGACAGTGGTCGAACCTGTGGGTGCTGACAAAACACGGCAAGGAAGAGCCCTGGAGCAAGACTAATCATGAGGAGCGTGCGTGAAAGGCGCGGGAGCTTTTAAATAACTAGTCGGAGCCTAGGGTGTGGCGCGGTGCATGGATTTACTCGCTCAGAAACCATATGATGCGACTTGATGGCAGCCAGGATGGCCGAAGTAACAGTTCCGACGCTAGAGACCAGCAACGACATTCGGGTAGCACCCACCCACGGACGAGTCTACGCCACAGGTGAGTACGAGACAGGGCTCAAGGTGGCAGGACGAGATGGAGGGATGGTGGGGGATAATGAGGTAGAAGAACAATGTCGAGGCTGCGACATGACAAACAACCATCGATGGTGGATGGTGTGATCTTTCACATGGAACGAGCCATTGAGACGACGATATGAGGGATACGGCGCATTGCTTCTATGCGCAAAAACGGCCACCCACAGGACTTTACGTTTGTTATGAAAACACCAGTAGGATCAGTCGTCATGCTAAGCTGGGCGTTCTCAGTTAGTCGGTCGGTCGGTCGCCGAGGCGGGGAAACCTTTGGGCCTCCCGGTTTTGCGCCTAGACTTTGCTTCGCGGCTTGCATCCATCTGCAGGGCATCGCGTGGCTTGGAAGGAAACAACGCCTTATGGATCGTTCAGAGACATTGCAATACAAATAGTAACGAAATACTTGCGTGTATTGAACCGTTCGCGTGTTTTTGGGGTCCTTGCGAACCTTGGCTTATGACGTGATCACGATAATGCTGCAGCCTGAAAAAGCGTAGGGACTATGAGAGGTTGAAGTGTTGTAGAGCTGCCGACAACTGCATCATCGCGTGACTACCATCTGGAGACACAGCATTTCCCATACCCAGGCAGACGCAGAAGGACACAGGCATAGATAGCTAGCACGTTTGGGGAAGCAAACCGGTCTGGGGTAAAGGGTTTTGGGACGTCACGGCAGGAGATTGGGGTTCTGGTGGCGTTGAAAAAGCCATGGGGAAGACTGTAGTATAGGTAGTACAGATGGGATTGTCGATCTCGAATAAGTCGCCGCAATGTCGCCGGGGAACGGCAGCGTACCTAATGAGAAAGGCATGGACCAAGGGCAAGGACGCGAGCAAAGGTAGTAGGCAGCTAAGTAGGTAGGTAGTATACAGGCTGGGTGGTAGGTAGGTTACCAGATATCCAGGTGGGGTGAGAAGAGTGCTTGGGGGCGTGTGCATATCCACCCTCCTCTCCGGAGTTAAGTTAAGCCCAGGGCTGCGGATCCTAGCGGGAAAGTAAACTCCATACGCGGAGCTAGGTTTTAGTGACAATTCGTCCGAGATGTCGTAAATAACAGTCTCGACCCTACGAGGAACCAACCGCATTGAAAACTGTACCTTGGTAAATAACCGTGGCGTTTAAAACTGTAAATGACGAAGCTCAGTATGGTTATTCGTATTGCTCGTTGGCCAAATCCTTTCTCCTCATCCTTCCGAATCCTTGTGCGAGCGAGCGAGGCGAAGAAGGGTTGCCTGCAATACTACGACCCAAGAAGTCGAAATAATGCACACGCCCTCTGTTCTCTATTGCATGTGTTTTTTACTATTTTCGGTTGATGGCTGTTATATCCTTAGCCCACCGGATTAATGAAGGGGACTGTACAAGCCTGTCGCCGTTAGTCGCTTCATGTGCCGCAGGAAACGGAATCGGACGCGGAGTCGGAAAAAGTCAGGCCAATGTCCCCCCCCACCCAATCGCTCAAACCAGTACAATATCCACATTCGATGACACTAGTCCTAGCCCCAATAGCACCGCGTTTTCGCGCCCTTCGGTCAAGGGGCCTGAAGTGATCTACAAAACGTATTACAACAGCCCTTGTCTGGATGGTTCATCGGCCTAGTCCAGATCATTTCACCCACTCGCTGCCATGTCCCGTCTGGATACTCTGTATGTATCCGTACATACACACAAAGCGATTGAATCTCATCTCACTTCGTCTGAATCTGAATCGTGTTCTCAGTCAAGAGCTGCTACAAGGCCGCGGCACGCTCTGTACGTCAAAACAAAACAAAAACAAAAACGATGCAGAAATCAATCTCTCAGGAAGAAAGACAGGCTTTTGTGTGTCACCGCGAGAACCCGCAGGCACACATGACAGGATCGAATCGCAGGTCCAGTGCGGGCAACCATGCTAAAGAAAGGTTACCCACAACCCGATCTCAGCTTTACACACGTCCACGCCATTCCAAATCGAGTCCCACCGAGTGAGCACCGCATTGCACTGTACCATAGCATTGTTGTCGTATAATCCTTCATCCCAATGTATCGCGCTGTGGTGTCTCGAGAAAGACGTCATCCGCCCCGGCGGGCTCAGAAAAAAAGACAAATAAGAAAAAAGGGGCTGCAATTACCTACCGGTTTATGCTTGAGCTTGTCTTCATCTTTCGCTCTTCGTTGCAATCATCTTGGCCTTGTGTCCAGCCCTTCCCATCCGTTAAGTCCTTTCGATATGGAAGCTGTTATTAACTGTGGTCCTGAAAACCATCATCTTACCTATGAAGAGTTGACTGACTATGTGAATGCTCACAGCAGACCGATTGAAAATAAAGCCAGCAGCTTGCCAGTGTTCATTACCGTCCATATCTGTTCGCGATCTGTTTGAGATTCGAGATCCACATCAATGAAATTGTATCCCACCAATGTTTAGATGCTTCACAGGTGCAAGCAGTGAGCTGAAGGATGCAATACTTGGTGCCGCCACAGCATCCTGCAGCCCGACACAAACACAGCCACTACCCTGGAACAGTACGTAGAGGCATGATTGGCTGTTGAACTCCCTCCGAGGATAGGACCCACACAATGTCTCGCGCTCAATCCTAACATCTTGCAACCACTAGTGATTGGGTTACATGAAGTCATCATACCTTTTCGCATTCTTCAGGCATTCCTGTCTGCACCAGAACGCAGACCTACCGCGCCCGACTGGACTATACAGCACCTGGATTATTCAGTACTTGGCCTCATCGCAATCCTCCCAACACCCAACTGACTAACCCGAAAACCCCCCGAAAAAAACAAAACCAAAGAAAAAGTCGCCCGGGATTCTACCCGAGGCATTTAGTCAATTGAGTCCAGTATCCAACGGGAAAACCACCAGCCATGGCTCCCGACTGGCAATTGCTCTACCTCTACGGAGGCGACAAGTAGGTGGGCATAGATATGCTACACGGACCGGCACCGCATCAAGCCTTCCCCTACTGGTCCCCCATCATCCGCAGTCCCTTCTCCATCGTATGAACATGCGCCGTTGACACTAGTTCTTAGCCCATGGGATTCGAGTCTTTGGACCGATTCCGATGACCGAGTACGCGGCGGCAAGAGCCAATCCCACTTGCACTGCGAGTCACCGGAAAAGGCGAAATTTTTTGGCAACCTGGATATCACAGCACTGGGAGGAGCCGGGTTCGCATCTCAAAGAACACTCGGCACGCTCCATCTGGATCTGAGCCAATATGACGGGCTTGTTATCAACATTCTGCAAAGTGACTCCAAGAAGTACACTCTCACCATCAAAGACGAGATCCTGCCGCCCAGGGAGGATGGCCGTGACCAAAGCACCATCAGCTGGGAGTATGATTTCGTGGCCGAGGTTGGCGAGGTTAAGATCTCGTGGGATGACCTGAAGCCTACCTACAGAGGCAGGCCCAAAACCGACGCCAAGCCCCTAGATGTTTCCAATATCAAGAGAATCAGCTTCATGATGAGAAGGTAAGGAGCACATTCCTCTGATATTATACACGACAGTTTTTAATGTGATGTTGCAGCTTCTTTGGCACCCAAGAAGGCGACTTCAGCTTAACAATTGCGCACCTAGCCGCCTTCAGCAACCGGCCCACATCATCTGACTCCGACGGGTCATTTGAGAAAGATCGTGCTGCTGTACATGTAGCGGCTCCAACTACCCGGCCATCGTGGTTGGGTTGGGTTTGCGGATGGGCTAGATGACTGGGCTAAACAATGTAGCCCCAGTTAGCCGAATCGGATGTCCATCCATGAGAGAAGGGCAGGGGGTAAAATAAAACATGGTCACGGTTTTTTATGGAAAAGTCCAACAGAACCGACACGTCTTTTTAGTTCCAGCGTAGACCATTGGTTTTAACACGCAGGGCTAATTGAGAGCTTCATACAATCTGGCCCAACACCTTGATCAAGTCGCTTGTCACGCCCATGGCCGTCACGTCGCCACCGGCGCCGGCACCCTGAATGATGAGGGGATTGCTGCCATAGCGCTCCGTATAGAAGCTGATGATGTTGTCGCTGCCCTTGAGAGCAGCAATGGGGTGAGATGCATCGAACTGCTCCAGCCCAACCTTGACCTGTTTGCTGGCGACGTCAATGCTGCCAACAAAGCGGACCACCTTGCCTTGCTTCTCAGCAGCCGTCTTGGTCTCCTCCATCTGAATGTCAAACTCTGGCAGTTTTTGCAGGAACTCATCCCCGCTTGTGCATGACTCGAGCTCCTTCGGGATCAAGCTCTGAACGGGGAAGGATGTGGGCGACTCGATAGGCAGCCCTGCCAGTCTCGCGAGGATGGTCAGCTTACGAGCGACATCGAGACCATTGAGGTCATCTCTCGGGTCGGGCTCTGTGTAGCCCAGCTCCTTGGCCTTGGCCACTTCTGCAGACCATTTGCCGCCCGAGCCCGACGTCGGAGCAAACGAGTTGAAGAGGAAGGACATTGTGCCGCTAAAGACACCCTCGATCTTGGTCACACGGTCGCCCGTGTCGACGAGGTCCTTGAGCGTCGAGATGACGGGCAGGCCCGCACCGACGGAAGACTCATGGTAAACCTTGGCGCCGGAGGTTTCAGCAGCGGTGAAGATGTCCTGCCACAAGCGGTAGGAGCCAGAGAATGCCTTCTTGTTGGGGGTCACGACACTGATGCCACGGCCGAGGAAATCGGGGTAGGCGTCGGCAACGTCCTGGGAGCTCGTGTTGTCAACAAGGACGACCTTGGCGGGGGCGGCGGCGAGGTATTCGGCGAGCTGCGGTAGAGCAGGAGGAGCTTGCGAGATGCCGGCAAGCTTCTCGATGGCGCCGGCGATCGGGATTGGGGAGTAGCTGGCGTCGTAGAGGGCCTTCTTGCTGGTCGAGATGTAAACCAGGTTCAGCTTCGGGGAGGGTCGTCGACTGGCCAATGCCTCAAGCTGGGAGAGGAAGCTCTTTCCAACCCCGCCAGCACCTGTAAGCCCGCCAAGGAAGTCAGCACAAATACGTTCAGTGTTCCGTATGTAAGTAGAACGGCAAGTGGAATGAGAGATTCGGGAAGGGGCAGTTGAGGTTCCTACCGATGATGGCGATAAAGACTTGCTTGGATGATGCCATGATCAATTGCCGTTCTTTTCCCCCGTTTGATGCAAGACTTTTGTATCAAAAAGAGACAAACAGTAGAAAACAAAATATACTCATTCGAAATCTCTCCGATCGCGGGGGCAGCTGTGTGTGGTGGGGCAATCCTCATCCCAGACCCCGACTTTATCGGTGTAGTGTTCAAGCTTGTCTCACCGATCACCGAGGACCTTCACCGGGAACCGGATCCGGCGTGCCGCACCCCTCTCGGCACCCTGCACCTAGGTAGGTGTAAAGCCGAAGAAGCTTGGGCCTCTCCCCTCCAGGTCTTGTCGTCATCCACACTATGACCTTCCCCTAGGGGCTAAGCTTCGACCAAGCATCATTCTTCATACAAAACTGTAAGGCTGATCCTGCACCAGCTTGCGTCTGACCTGCAGCCCATCAAAGTGCTTTTCTCTTGATCGACCTCTTGGGAGAATCATAGGGGTAGCTATATTGTTCGATTCCGCGTCGCCGATCACCATGACGCTTCTACAGTCCCTGCTCCACCTCACCAACTTCAAGAGTCCCTTGCTACGGACTCTTGTTCCCGCCGTGTCCGCGGCTTACGCCATCCAGGCAGCCTTTGCTCTGCCATCAATACTTGCCCAGAATGAACGGTTCTACGACTTCTCCGGCTCGCTGACTTACCTCTCCGTTACTGCTCTAAGCCTGTATCTACCCGCCCTGCGTGCAAAGTATACGCCGACCCTTGCCAATGCTTCGACAGCGCTGCCCGGTTTTCTTGCGCGTCTCATCAGCCCTGGATCCACGGGAGCTCCGAACTGGAGACAGGTTGCCCTTAGCGGTGCCGTCATTTTCTGGGCCGTCAGACGTAAGTCTCTCGTTTTGAAAACCTGCCAGTAAATCCTTGGAACCAGCGCTGACGAGTCTGCTCGCCTAGTCGGGTCGTATCTCTTCCAGCGCATCTTGGAAGAAGGCAAAGACTCCCGCTTCGATGAGATCAAAAAGTCTCCGGCCAGGTTTGCAGTCGCCTTCTTCGCGCAAGCCACGTGGGTTTCACTCTGTCTCATGCCCGTCATTGCCCTGAACGCCGTTCCCGCCTCCGCATTCGCCGCTTTGCCCGCCTTCAAGGCCTCTGATGTTCTTGGCCTACTCATTTATGTCGCCGGTTTTGCGTTCGAGATTACGGCGGACCGGCAGAAAAGCAGATGGCTTCGGGAGAGACGTGAGAAGCTTCACGATGAGCAGTTCATGACCAGCGGTTTATGGAGCGTTAGGTACGTTCCTGATTCCGATGGGAGCATGCTGACCTGTACGCGCTGGATGAACGAAAACGAGCGTAACGCGTGCACGCGAAGGAAAGCTAACTAACGCTGCCCCAGCCAATACCCCAACTACTTCGGCGAGATCTCTCTCTGGACCGGCATCGCTACTGCGGCGGCCGGTACCCTTCTCCTTCAGCCAATCCAGTTGGCTCTCGGTCTATCGGGCGGCGTTGCTGGACGGCTTACCGCGGTGGGCCTGTCCTACGTGAGCCCGGCCTTTGTCAGTTTCCTCCTGCTCAAGGTTTCCGGAGTGCCTCTCAGTGAGAAGAAGTACGATAAGCGCTACGGCGACCGCAAAGACTACCAGGAGTGGAAGAAGAATACTCCGAAGCTTTTCCCCAAGGTCTTTTGAGTATGGTAACGTCACAGCGGTGGCATTGTCGGATGTAAGCGAGCACAACGGTTCGAAAGTAGTTTGTTTCATTTCATGTAACAATACCTCTCGGGCCCAATATGCTGGATGCCATTCTCTGGACCAAGCCGAATAGTGCTCAACCAATCTCTTGTTCCGAAAACAACCTGCCTCTTTCCTTCGCACCCCAACTTCCCAAATCGTGTAGTCAGGTGCCCAGAGCGCCGCAAAGAATAAGAAAGGGTGGGATTAGTTGCCTATTAGGCTTAAACAACTCGTGATAACTGCGGCAACGTTTCTGCATGTTGGCGCAAGGTGTTGCTGCGTCTGTTGGCATCTCATGCCGACGATTTACAGGTGGAATTTCTTGACCTTCTCGACCTCGTCGAAGCTGCCCATAAAGATACCGGCCCTATCGTGGATGTGCTCGGGCACCACCTCCAACATTCGTCTCATTTGGCTGTCTACTGCCTGACCGCCAGCTGTCAAGGGTCGTTAGCATCGTGCAACTCGGAAAAGTCGTAGCCAGAGGGACCAACCGTTCTCAAACACTAGGGCCATGGGCGCACACTCGTACAGAATACGGAGCTTGCCCTTGGGGCTCTTCTTATCGGCCGGGTAGGCGAATACACCACCGTAAAGCAGGGTACGGTACGCATCGGCTACCATGGAACCGATGTAACGCGCGCTATACGGCTTACCGTTTTCCTGAGGGGTCTTGAGCGAGTTGAAGTAATTGTTGGTACTGTCCTCCCAGTAGAGGGAGTTACCCTCGTTGACTGAATAAATAGCGCGGGACTTGGGTAGACGCATGTCAGGGTGGGTGAGGATGAACTCGCCGACGCCATTGTCCAGGGTGAAGCCATTAACGGTACCGCCCTTCATGGTGATGACGAGCTGCGCAGAAGCGCCGTACATGGTGAAGCCGGCAGCCAAGAGCTCGGTGCCTGGCTTGAGGATATCCTCCTTTGTTCCAGTAGAGCCCTCGGGCAGCTTGTGAATACCAAAGATGGTGCCGACTGACACACCAGCGTCCAAGTTGGAACTGCCGTCAATGGGGTCGCATGCGACAGCGTAGCGGGCACCAGTAGCGTCCTTGAAGAAAATGACCTCCTCCTCCTCTTCCGACACTAGCAGAGCGCACTTGCCAGAAGATCTCATGGCCTCGATGAAGAGGTCATTGGATATGACATCAAGCTTCTTCTGTTCGTCGCCAGTGATGTTGGATGAACCAGCCAGGCCCGTCAGGTTGACCAGGGTAGCTCGACGGATATAGTATGCGATGGACTTGAAGGAAAATTGCAGCGCGTGGCACAAAAGACTATTGACCATGGTCAGGAAGCTGTTGCCGAGAGCGGGAAGCCGTGGAATACCTACGTGAAATCTCCAGTGGCCTCCTTGTGTTTGGCTTGCTCTTCCGTAAGGAACCTGGTTAGGGTTACGATGTGGGTGTTGATCTTCTCGGTCTCTTGACCAGTACTGTTTGTTGTGTAGGCCGACATGATGGGCTGAGAGCAAACGGGCTATTGCGCTAGAATGAAAGCTTCAGCGACGACGAGTATGCGGTATATATGTCTTGGTCTACGTTTGGGCGGAGAGGAGCGTGTTGACGACCAAAGGTTGAAGCTTGTGATGGCGGGGTTCCCAGTAGTTCTAACAAAGAGGGATGGGGCAATGACACAAAGGACCGGAGGCTAGGGCGACGAGGAACCGGGAATATGCATATGTTGATGAATGTTTGGAGGAGGAAGAAAGACGGGATTACAGAAGAGACGCGCAATTGGAGGAAATGGGTCGTGTTTGTAGTTCCGGGTCTGGAACAAAGCTTCAGACAGTATTGCCGGAAGCTCTCGTCTTTGCGGCTTGATGGGGGGGGGGGTACTCGCTCATGGGCGATTGTGCCCCTCAGTTCGGCATACGGCTATTACAGTGTCACGTCCTATTATCGCGCGCGATCCCGGGTCACCACGACCAAAGTGGAGCGAACAGCAGGCACATCCGGCCGAGGGGAACCCGAGACATGGGGACGAGGGGGCAGAAAGCGCAGGACGCGAGGTGCTCCTCGAGGATTTTTCGGGAACCCTCGGCACGGCGGTATGCAGCGAGCGGGCACGGTGCTGCGGTTGATCACGGGTGGTTAGCCTTTGGGTTGGCTGTGTTTTCGTATGGGCTGGGTTTTCTTTCATCTCTGGGGAGGCAATGGGGCTGGGACGAAAGCAAACCTTGTCCCCTGGAGCCCCGAGGGGGTAATAGTGTATTTCGCATTAGGATTATTGCGGGTACTGAGGGGCGGGGTAGGTAGAGAAGCACGACGGAAAAGAGAACTCGAGAAAGTGGAGGGGATGAGACTGGAGAAAGGGACTGGGTGACATCATGTGTGTGGCTGAACGAGACTAGCAGATGCGAAGGACGATAACCGATCCCAGTAGTTTGGAGTGAGGTACCTACAGGTAGGTACGGATGACAGATGCAATGCCACTCCTCGTTAAAGAAGCTCGATGTTTGGAGACGCTTGTGGCTGTTGTGGCTCGTCGAACTAGATAGTTTACAAAGGAGGAGCTGAGGTCTCCATGCGTTCCGGTTGCTGCCTTTCACAGGACTTACTACCTACCTAATTACCTACCTACCTATGCTAGATCGGCATCGGGGTTACCAAGATCCAGCCTCCGCCAAAGTGTAGGTCCTGTACATACGGTCACGGCCCATAGTATTTCATTGGCAACTGGAGGTTAACAGCAAGAAACAATATCTATGAAGAATAAGGGTTGACAGCCGTGGCCGATGCCGCCGTGGCCGATGCCGCGGTGTTGCTTAGTAGTAGTACGGACACTACTACCGCAAACCAATGCCAAATCAACCTCTCAATATTAGGTAGGTAGATGAGGAGAGGAGAGAGGAGCGTTGATGCACCAACCACATACCTCTCGAATCACCCATTGAAACCTCAGGCATAGGGAGGACAGTATATTGTATGTACACGTGCAATGCGCTATGGGAAGAAGGCACGTGAGAGGGGCTCTCCGCGCCGCAAGTTCCCAGCAAGAACCCAAAACCAAGCAAGCGCCCCCCGGTCTCCGCGCTGGGCAGTCGTCGCTAATGTCTCGGGCTCTTTGGCGGACCTCGGCATGTGGCAGCATGTCCCCCAGCCGGTCGGCACGCCCAATGCTCCCCAAAGTCACCTCCCCCGATAACATGTCTCCGTCCCCTTCATTGCCAGAGACACTCGTGATTTCCATCCCACGAATTCCGTGAATCTAGCCCACCCCATTCCTCATCAAAAGACATCTCCGTCGCTAAACGCCTAACCCTTTTCCAATATCGCCATCGGACTTCTTCCCGACAACTAACTGACCCCGGTGATTTCCAGTTCAGCTCGCAGAATGGTCGCCGACGCCCTTATCTACCACCCATCGGTGGCCCACTACAACAAGTTCGTCGCCACGACCGTTGGTCGTGACAAGGTCCTCCGCACACTGCAGTACTTTGCCCGCTTCTACGCGTGGTACCTCTTCCGCACCAATGGCTCCAAGGCCGAGATCGCACCTTGGGAGGCCATCAAGAAGCAGTTCGGCCTGACTCGCAAGATCATGCGCGTCGGCAAGAACATCGAGCATTTCAAGGCCGCCGCAGCTGCCTCCGACGCGAAGACCACCGACCCCGTCCTCCGATACGCCGCAGTTGGTCGCCAGCTGGGCTATGCCGGCTACCTGACTTTTGACGCCGCTACCGTCCTTGACGCTGCCGGCATCAAGAAGTGGGAGGGCGCCAAGAAGCTGCAGAAGGAAGCCTTCCGCTTCTGGGCCATCGGCCTCATCTTCAGTGTCGTCGCCCAGACATACACTCTCTACCGTCTCCAGCAGCGCGAGGCCAAGGTAGACAAGAAGGAGGGCGAGGGCGTTGTTGAGGCTAAGCGGATAGCCATGTAAGTCATGTCACTGGGAGGCGGCGTGCAAGCTCATCGTCTTGTTGGAAGAATGTGTAGCTAACATGCATTGACAGTGAGCGCGCCGCTAGTCGCCTGCAGCTCATATCCGACCTCTGCGACTTGACCGTTCCCACCTCCGCCCTTGCCTGGCTCAACTTCGACGACGGCATTGTTGGCCTTGCCGGTACTGTGAGCAGTTTGATCGGCGTCTATACTCAGTGGAAGAAGACGGCGTAATGGGGTTTCGGGTGGAGACGGATATGTTTTGCATGTACGTGTATGCTGACTCTCTGCTGGACCGGCGGTTACGATATGGTGTTTTGAGTATTCAGTTGTGTAGGGAACAGAAGGTGAAAATGCTTCGGACCATGGGGCGTTCCGGAGGTATTCAGTCATGGCTGAAGGCACAGCTACCACGATGGGTGGGGGAAAATGGGCAGATTGCTACCCGCTCTCGGCGGTTGAGGTGGGCACGATAGCCGATTTCGATACCAAGTAAAACGCTTTCCAGCATTTCTCAGATGGGACACACTCCCCTTCCGTCTCCAGGTACCGATAAATCTATAAGCCTGGCCAGAAGCCCCTTCGTTCGATTCAAGTCAAGTTGTAAAATTGTTACACCAGACTGCAAGACGGAGCATATTCGATTTAGGGATGGGGAAAGAACTCAATTCATTTTTTGCTCAGATGGATATCCATGCGTATAATCGTACATAATACATCGGGCAATTAGCTACTTTTCCCCAGCTCAACGACATCCGCGTTGCTGTCTGTAGCCGTATGCTACCTGGCGCCAGAGAGATACCAGAATCCTGCAACATGTCCGCGGCCCGGCATTCAACATCCGCAAGGATGCCACGATAAAACCAGAAAAAAGAGAAGAAGAAAAAAACCTTGCTGTCCTCACCATCCTCGTCCTCTTCTCATGATACAACCCACTTGTTGCTGGTGAAGGGCTGTTTTCTGGGCCAAGACCCTTAGGTTCAAGGTGTCTCCATGATCTAGATATTCAGAGTCAAGGACAGCCCCTTTGAGGCAAGCGTTTGAGCAGGAGTGAGTTACCAGTAACGGCCACCACGTTCATACTCGCGAGGGTACCCATCACGCGGGTAACCTGCATCCCGGGGAGGGAAATCCCTTGGGGGGCGGTCGTAAGGCCTGCCATTAACGTACGGGTCAGGCGGTGGGGGGTAATCCCGGCGGTACGGGTCGTCATAACGACCTCGTGGAGGAGGGTAATCGTCGATGGGACGACGGGGAGGCGAGCGATATCGAGCGCGTTCATCGTAATACTCGCGGCGAGGACTTCGCTCGCGATATCCATCGCGGTAACCGTCTCTGCGCGGGCTATAGCCACGCGGAGGACCACGTCGGTCATAGTCATCGACCGGAGGTGGATAGGGTCGACGGCCGCCGCCAGGGGAACGGGAACGTGCGCCACGCAAGTCACGAGGCGGCATATCGGGCTGGGTCTGCAACTACGTGAGCTCATTGTCGCTTGACTTAGTCACAGTTTTTTTCACTTACGTCGGCGACACAAGTGACACGACTCCCCTTGAATTCCCGACCATCGAGCTTCTCCACGGCAGTCCTCAAATCAGCCGCGGTCTCGAACTCAACGAAGCTGAATAGTCCTGGATTAGCAATGCCCATAACTAGCCTTTGGGAGACGTTGAGCTTACCCTCGTCCATTGCCGTCGCGACCAGTCTCGGAGTAGACAACGTCAAGGCTCGATTGGCGGGCGAAGTCTTTGAGGTCCTATATCCAGAGTCCATGTAAGTTGGTGTCCAGGAGAGGTGTGATGGCCGTAGAGGGCTGATAATCCAGGAATCACAACCAGCCAGCGGCCAGTCAGAGGGGATGAAGCCAAAGGTGGCGGCGTTCGGCCTTGAGGATCTGTCACTGCTCTGGCAGGGCCTAGGCCGCGTCAGAGCAACGACCTGGACCCGATGGAGCAAGCCTCAGGAGCGTAGCGCAGTCCAGACCGGTCGACTGATGGGCAGCGGAGGCTTGGAGTCGAGGCCGCAGAACGTGCCGGAAAGTCCATCTCCAGGGGTAGCGTGAAGGTCCAGACGCGCTATGCGCCACCAATGGGAGGAAATCCAGGAATCCAGCATAGAGAATGGGAGAGAATCAACAGACCTGCCAACTGGTATCGGTGGGAAGCCCCGTAATCTGCATACGGTGGGGAGTGCGGCGAGGCCTCGGGGGAGCGCGCTCGTTGTTGAAGCCGGGGGCACTGCCACCTTCCCGATGCCGGGTTCCACGGGCAAATTGTACGGTCAGGCGTTCGCCCATGAAGTCGGATCCATCTTTTTGACGCTAGGGTTAGCGGTCCGGAGCGGAAGAGTGTGGTTTTCAACGAAACGGCGCGTCAGGACGTACGGAAAGCTGGTTGGTAAAGGGGTTAGTGACGGGGCGACTTGGAGCCAGGGGAAGAGACAATGGCGACTTACCAGGCACAACATCACGAGCATCCATCGCATCCTTATACTCGATGAAGCCGAATCCATTCATGAGCTTAATCTCGGTAATTTCACCAGTGCCATGGGTCGCAAAATGGGCCTCAACGTCGGCCTTGGTGGCTGTGAAAGCGCGCTCGGGTTAGCAGTCGTTTGCGACCAGGAACGGCGCGACTGGCGTGCGCAGAGGTAAGCTTACCATTGCGAGGAAGGTTTCCCAGGTACAACCTGGTGGAGGATACCTCAGTCATGGTTACTGGCGGTTGAGTCCTTGACAAATCAGTCAAAGTCGCAGAGAAGATTCCAGGCTGACGGAAGGGCTGCAGAGGCGATTATCCGTAGATGGGGAAGGGTTGGCCAGAAGAAACCCAAGGCGTTCACCAGAGTAGAGCTGGCCAACAGCTGCGACGGGCAGCAATCGACACAACCCCGAGACCAACGAGGGTTCAATGAGAAAATCAGGCTTGGTAGGCGCAAAGAAGCAAGTATACTGACGGGACAGGAAGGGTATGGATCTCGTGGCTCAGTCGTCGCCCGAAAATGCGAGAGGGGAAGATGGCCCAAAAGACGCCGGGGCCCAGTGGTTGGAGAATTCAGGAATTTTGAGGGCAGAAAAGCGGCGTTGCGCCAATCGATTGGCTTGCGATGGGTTGACGTAGAAGGCGATGTCTCTAGTAGGAGAGGGTGAGGAGAAAGAGAAGTAGGACGAGGAGGATGAAGAGGAGGAGGAGGAGGAGGAGATGGTGGAGGAGGAGATGGTGGAGGAGGAGGTGGTGGTGGTGCGGTGGAGGGCGGATGAGGCAGAGGTGAGGTGCGGTCAGCCGAAGTAGTTATTTGATATTGTTGCTTGGTATCGTTCGCGGTCGAGGGATGGACAGCCGCTAAGGTTAGCTTACCGAGCTACGACCTGGGCCTGGAGGAAGACCTGTGTTCCTTGCGAGGATGACCCGCGACAGATACGAAGCAAAAAGAACCGCACACATGCACAGGTCAAAAGAAGAAGGGTGGAGAGCAAAAGAAAGATGGACATGGGGAGGAGAACGCTGGGCCTTTGCGAGCTGGGCCGCCGACCGAGGATCAAGGTAGCATCGACCAATGAAATCGGATCAGACCCTGGTATAGAAGTCCTGTTTGTATCAATACCTCCCTACCTGCCTCACTGCTTCATAAACTACCTACCTACTTAAGGTAGGTAAGTAGCGTACCTTCCTTCCCTAGGCACCTCCCTAAGCAGAGCCACCACATGTACCGTCTCTGATTGCGGTGTGTGGTGAGGTACATACCTCTCGCCAGTGTACTTTCCATCCGCTCTTCAAACAGTCGCATTACTGTCACGTAACCAGCCCAGGTTGCATTACGATCGATGACTTACGCTGATCATCGGAAATCTTTTTGTTTCTCGCTCTATACATCAAAAGCTTTCACGTGTTCATATATTGTAGATCTATCCCACAACAAGGGCTGCCAACCAAACATGCGCGCGCTGTTGGTTGCACATGACATCGGGCTTCCTCCGCCTTCGAAATTAGCACGCGACCGAGGCGTCTGTCAAAAAGTCCTTGGTACTTTGAGGGTTCTTTAGGTAGCTGTGGAAACTTTATTTTATTTTTGCTTCTATTATGTATTATTTTTATGACGAAACCAATGATTATAATGACAAATGCAATGATAGCAACAACCTTCCGTTTCAAGAACAATTCGACTTTTAGAAAGCAAGAAGCTCCGAGGCGCATTCTTGATGGTTAAGAAGCGTGAAACGGCCCCATTCGTCAAGGCAAACTGCGGTCATCGGCCGAAGGAACTTAAGCAGCATCGCCTTGCATGATTCTCGGAAAGGAGACCACAATCCAGGGAGATCTTCGTCAGGGGTAGCTGCTTTGGAGCTGACCGGCAACATGCCACCGTGCCCAGATGACACCCAGATCTTTGCCGAATGGCTAAAATGTTCCTTGTAGGTTGGTTACCCGTACACATTGCCAACTCAAGTCCAAATAGTGTTGTGTCAACCGCCGTGGCGGATTTTAGTAGAGAACAACGGCTCGATCCCCCAATCCGTGCATACCTGTCATTCTCTAGCCCCTATCCAGCATAGGAACCGCCGAGTCGAGCAAGCAAAACAGCTGCTGCCCCCGTTTCACACCATCCGCCCAAAAGCAACATCCCCGATCCTAGCTATTTACCCGTGAGGGCTTATCCTGATGAGTCCGGTTATTGATATCGTATACTTTAATTATTTGATACTGTGTCCCCGTACGGATCATTTAGGTAGTATACTCCGCGAACTTATCCCACAAGAACCCTAACCCACCCTAGGGAGGTAGCCCCTGACCCGACTCCGGATGTGGTGTCATTTGTAGCGGCTATGGTAGTGATAACCGCACTCCATTCTGGCTGTGTCTGAGATTACCACAGACATGAGGCGAATCTGGAGATCGCGGTTACGGATGTGAGGATGCCAAGATGTTGTGCCAATACGTCTGTTCTCGCCGCTTGATGTCTTATACAACACGGAGTAATAGCCAGGATGAAGAATAGACAAGCTACAGATGCTGGGAGCAGTGGATACCACAGTTCTGACTGGGCATCGCTTGCTGTGATAGAGAACCATTCGATTCGACTGTCATCCCAGCTCGAGAATAGCCAATCTCTCAGTGCCCCATCCAGTCACAACATTTGTCGACCTGCTGACTGCTTTTTCGAAGCCGCGGTCAGCCCGAGTTGGAACCTCACGAGGTAATCCCGTCCTGGATCTGTAACAGAACGAACCCCCGCCCCCCCCTTTTGTTTTCCTTCTTTCTCCTTTTCTTTTTGCTCGATTCTCTCCTGTTCCCCTTTCCCCCCACCATGCCCCCTCACCCAAAGCATATCCAAACGACCGCGCTCGCCGGTACCGAAGGGAGAAGCGCCAGCCAGGTACTCGCGTCGTCAGATTTGCCAGTCGTTTTAGGGAATTTGCTACAGTTTATACCAACGCCACAGATGGCATACCGCATGTTCAGTGGCGTGGCCTATGGGGCAAATTTCTCTGTCATCACTCCATTGCACAACGCACCCTCGTTTCGTATCAGTCGGACCGCTGTGCCCATGTTGCCCACCCCCTCGTTCACCAACGTTCTCGAAGCATCGTGATCCAACGCCAACGTTTCATCCGGTCGTTTGGGGCTCTTGTATATGTATATTTCAGCCGCGGAGCATTTATTGCCATCTTATTGCCGTCGGCCGGTGACTTATCTAACATTTCACATTATGAACCGCATCGTAGTCCGTCTCCTCTAGTCATGCACTGACTCCGTGGCGGTGCCTGACCAAGAAATTGAAAATCAGACGCCTGCTCATGCAGCCCCGTAATTTCATCCAAAGCGCCCCGCCCCAGCTTGTATTTCGAACGGAAGCATTCCCTGCGGACGCCATACTATGCCAATTGCCGACGCACTCGAAGAAGATTCCATAGTTTCAAACAGCCAACACGTAAGACGAGCCCACAGCTTAACCAAATAAGATCTCCACCAGTTCATCCATAAACGTGAAGGCCAGATGTGCACTGATATCGTTAGCTCGCTACCCTCGACGACAATTGAGACTGAGAGGGACGACTTACTTGAGCCTGGAATTGTTGAAAGTGGCAAACACCCGCCGGCTGGCCGCCTGAGCATTAACTCTCCCAACTACACTGCCGGCTAGGTCCGGTACAAGAGTTGCCAGCATCAAACTGGCCTCCGTTCTTGTCTTCTTCTTGTCCGATACTGTCCGCGGTTGCCGGTTCTTGTTCATCTCACCGCCCGGCCACATGCTGTCCCTGAGGAGGGCGATGTACCTAAGTATCGCGTCTTCCTGGACCAACATCTTGACATTGTCCCGGACTTTGCGCTCAATCGTGCCGCCGAGAAGCTGTTGCAGAACAACTACCACAGCACGCCCACGGAGCCAGTTGTTGCCTCGGTTGAGTTCGAAGACTTCGAGGAAAATGTCGCAAATGGGCTTGATGAAAGACTCCAGTTCCTTGTTCTCAAACGCATTTAGTTCGGCCTCGGCTTCGGCAGCGTTTACGCCGTCCTCGTTGACAGGCATTGGAATGGCGTTGAGCTGGTTTGTTGCTGCCGCGATGAGGTTTTGGCCCGCCAGTGACAGCTGGTCTAGGACTGGAATGTTGCCCAGAATGTCTTCTACGCCATCTGTCACAGAGTCGTACAACCTTGTGATCATATCCTTTTTGTCTTCGCGATCCACAATGTCTGTCCCCTGCGCGATCACACTCTGAGACAGGAACGCTCGCAGGTCCCGACTCCTGCAGACCTCTGGCAGCATCAAAAGCTCGCGGAGATACTGTTCCAGAGCCGCCCGGCGCTTACGAAGAAACTCGCTCTGGAACTTCATGACCATTCGCCTGCGTGGGAAGTCGAGATTGCGCACAGAAGGATATCTCGAGCGAAGCTTCTGATGTAATTCATGAAACTCGCTATATCGGCGGGTGACCATCCATGTCGCCGCCGGCATCTTTTCGCCGGCATCTCTCTGCACCTCAACCACGTACAAGGCGAACTCTCTGCCGTCTTCTTCTCGCCCCACCTGAATGGCCTTAATCTTGATCGTAGATCGTCCGTAAAGGCTGTTATCGCTCTCCTGCACGACGTATTGCTGCCTTTGGAGTTCTTTGCGACGAATTTCGCGTTGTAGACTTGCCTTGGACTTCCGGAGAATCCGAAGTTCGGCTGTGTTGTTGGTAAGCTCCGCCTTCTTCGTCAGTGATTCGACGATGGCATCTTGCGCAACGAGACGGTCAATGTCGTTGGATAGCGCTGTGATAGCTTCTGCTAGTCCAAGATCGCCTGGTGCTGCTTCGTGCACTTCGTCTTCTACGTCTCCGTTTGCCTCATCATCCCCGTCATCTCTTTCATCCGAGAGGTACCTATCTTCATCGCCGAACAAGTCATCGTCCACGAAAACCCCTATACGCGACGCCGCGCTAACAAGCCCTAGGGACGCCAGACTTGGCTTTTCGGCCTCCTTAGACGATTGCGCAGCAGATCTTGCCACCTCAAGCGATCCACGCTGAGAGTCGTTGTCTCCGGAAAACAAGCTTGACCGGTCGAGCGTATCATCTGGTCCAAAAAGCGAAGCTCGGAACTCTTCGGCTGTTTGCGGTCGGTTATCCTCCATGATGTTGTTCAACGCTTCCTCCATGGCCTGCACTACGTTGGTATCTGGAACAAGCTTGCCTGTATCCTGGTCAAGGCTCTGAATAGAGTCCATCATGCCGTCTTGGTCAAAATCGTCGTCGTCAAACAACGGCGTCGGGGTTTCTTCATCGAGAGAATGACGTTGCCGTGGTACCGATTCTGAGCCTGAGCCATTAGTATTGAGACTCGTCAAATCGGATGTCGATCCAGCACGCCTAGATAGCGGGCGTGATAGTCTAGGAGCCAAGCGGGTGACAGGGTTTGGCTTTGATTGGTATGACTGAGAACTCCGATACATTGGTGGATGTGCTTTCGACAAGGCAGACGCCTCTGCAACGGGGGTTTGCGCGACGTTTGCTGATGCTTCTTGCGCTGCCAGGCACTTGTAGAAGAGATCGGACTTCTTAAAGGCCTGAAAGTATTGAGCTTGCATTCTCTCCAAGACAGCAGCCTGGGCCCTCAGTATGGCCCTGCGTGCCTTGTAGTATTGCTCAGGGGTTGCTGGTTTGCCGGCGTCCAAAAAGGCTCGGACTTCATCTCGGCAGGCTTGTGAGACCTTCAGTTCAGCCTTGGCTAGGTATGCGTGATCGATCTGGGCTAGGTCCAGACGGTCAGAATCGGTCCACATTGGTAGATTGGAGGGCAAGTGCTCGTCGTCTTGACCTTCGTCCTCCAAAGGGTTTCGGAAGCCGTCCACAACCAGCCAAAACTGGACGAGAGGCATCATGCGGTGTCGGTCCATGAACTCCATGAAATAGGACAAGCCGGATGCGTCTCGAAGCAAGTCGACCAGTGATGCATTCTCGAGCTTTGAGACTGCCTGAGGAACGCTAGCCGGGCGAGCGGGCAGAGTTGCAGAAGCTTGCCGGCTTCCGCCCGCTGCCAGCATTTGGACGCGTTGATCCAACAGACGCTTGCCCATCTCCAACCGGCGAAGATATACCTGATCTTGATTTTCTTCTAGAGAATCGCGCTTTAGCTGGCTTGCAACCTCGCTCCGCAATCTCCTGGCGTCGGAGAGGTTGTTGACCTTTCGTATCGCGCGAATGAACTTTTCAAACTTCCTCTCACTATCTGTGGGCGAAAGCCGAGGGATGATGGTGGCCTTGCTAGACCTCGGCGTTGGGGAGGCATGCTGATCTAATGCCGCTCTGAGCTTTCGTACCGTTGATCGATCCTGCAACATGGAGCGGCCATAATTCTCCATCACTTGGTTCCAGGTATCAGGCTCGGCCAAGATCTGCATCACAGGAAACAGCACAGCGCAAGCCACAATCTCTCGAATGATGGTAGATACGGCTCGACTAGCAAGCACGTTGGGCGGAAGAACTTTTGGCAAGATGCCAGAGACCATGTTTCGCAAATAATCCTGTTGTACGAGTTTCGTGTCAGGGAACGACAATGAAGCTGCGGGATGTAGTTTTCCGTCCTTGTACTTGGAGGCGATAGCAAGATCCAGCTCCTCGGATTCCGTCACTGATCGGTTCAGCTTCTTTCCCCGCACAGCTCGTTCGGCCTCGTAGAAGTCTCGGAAGTGTGCTGTTAACATCGGAACAACTCGTGTGGTGACGATGTCCACAAGATCAAGCTCCAGGAGCCGCTCCCGGATACTGATAAGGGCATCGCGCACAGCTTTGTCGACCTGGTTGGGGAAGACAGGGTTTTTGCTAATGTTCGAGTACCACGAACTGACAAAGTCGCGGATTATGAGCTCGAGGAGGTCGTCGAGAGCTTTGGAGATGCGGCGAGAGTCAGGGTCGAGCGGCACTTTCGAGTAGGCCTGTCGTGTCTGGAGACTAGAGACCTCGCGGGCCCAGGCCCTTGGCGCAAGGAACGCAGGGCCATTCGGACGGGGTGATCGATGTCGCAAGCCGTGTCTGGAACCGCGTGACGTGAGCAGTATTAAGGCGAACAGAACGAAGGTGGCCAGAACAATTCCTCCGACCAAGGCGTAGCCTATCCACCGCAAAGTCGGCAGCCAACTGACGGCATACCCCCAAGCTATAAAGCATATGATGTAGGCAAGGACCAGGTCTCTGCCTTGCAGGGCCATAATCCAGAATGATTCAAGGAGCGATAGGCTACCGCTACATCGTATGTCGTCGAGATTTAGGAGCTGCTGGATCGGGTGGTTTGGGATGAAGTAGGAGGGGAGCTTGGCTTGGCTGGGCCTTATCGATTACGGGGAGGCGAGGTGGGCACGTGTGAAAGGCAGACGGTGTTGAGGTGTGATTCGTTCTAGGTAGGTAAGTATCTTTCATTGCTACACCTTGCCGCAGGGGTCCGTGACTTGAGGTGGGCCCGAGCTGTCACTTAACGTCAATACGTACCTAAGATCTGCTTTTAGGGTAGGTAAGTAGCCCATCAACGACAAGCTGACATGGCAACCAAAGTCGTCAAACCCGATGTAGGTCTGGAGAACACACTTGTGGAATGATTTTCAATCCGATTCCGCGACGGATGAAGCTGGTGGACACCCTGGGACGTCAACGGTGGCGCCACAACGAACAATGGAGGGTATTATTGATCTTCTCAGGGCCGATATTAGACCACGGCTTCTTACTTTCAGAGCCTATCTCACTTGCGAATTTTTCACTCTATTTTCCTACTCACTCACCATGGGGGATCTTCGAGTCTGCGGAACAGGGCCACATACTTTTGCCCCTGGTTCCGCGTCACCTTCTTGCTCTCCTCCGTTTCTGATGCCATTACCTTGACACACTCGTCCGCGTTCTGTTCTTCCTCAGATACCCTCTCGAAAGAAGAATGGGCGTTGAAATGGCCGACCATCCACTGGTGCAGAGGCTCGACGTCGGTGATGGTATAAATAATACCGCCTGGGCGCAATGCAAAGGCGTATTCGGAGTTGAGCGTCGTCGACACAATTCGGGCCTTGTGCTTGCGAGCCTTGAAGTGTGGGTCGGGGAAACAGATGAAGATCTTGGAGAGCTGCGCCTTTTTGAAGAAGTTGGGGAGGAACTTCATGCTATTGGCGCGTAGGCAGCTAATATTCTGGTATAGGCCATCCTTCTGATTCTGCGCTCTGAGAGCTTTGATGCGCTCCTGAACGTATTCCGTTACCGAAGTGCGGATCTCTAGGCCTGACCAAAAGGATTAGCAGGCAGACCAGCCAACAGCAAGCGGGCATGCCGGGTGTGTGTACCGAGAACGAGGGTCTCTGGCAGGATCGGGGACAATGCCACGAGTAGCCCACCGAAGCCGCACCCAATGTCCACCACTTCGACGTCTTTCTTCAAACTGTGTGTTTTTGGCTTCGAGGCATCCAAGATAGTTGCATCGGAGGATGCCGCGCCAGCCAAAGACGGTCTCTCGTCTTCGGCGGCGAAGGCAGGGTAGTACTGCGTCCAGTTCATGGACTCGGGGCTCGCGGGGCTGAGGTCGAGAGAGTGCGCGGTAAGTAAAAAAATCAAAGCACGGAGGGTAGAATGGCATGAGACTCAACTAGACTAATTGATGGTCCGAAAAGGGGTTCGCATGAGCGCGTTGGCGATAAAACTTCTTTCTGGGCAATTCTGCTACGCCATCCTGATTGCGCGCATTGCGATACTCCTCACGCTTGGTGCTCTTGGTTTTCGCTTTACCCATGATGTTCGGGCGGTCGAAATTTTTGCTTGATGACATGTGGTATTGAAACAGAGAAAGAAAACCCAGCCCAGCCAAACGGTCTGTAGGCATACAAAGGTTTGGGACAGGGAGCCGTGCGATATGCGCACGCAAAGGAAGCGAAGAATCGGCCGCCTGAAAACACAAAAAGTTGCAGTTGATGGCGGGGAATTATGGCCGGTGCTGCCGTTTAGGCAGGCGGTGAAGAGTTATATGGGAGCTTCGCTGAAGGGAACAACCATGTCACTGCTGAACAGCTGGAGGGGGCCCACACTAGGTACCTAGGTGGGTAGGGGCGCGCCGAGGGGGCCGAAGCCAGCGCGTTGGCTAAAAGGGACTACGAGGACGATTCGAGAGTTGGGGAGGGGGGGTCGGAAGAAAAAAGAAGAAGAAGAAGACCACACGGGCAGGCTCACTTGGGTGAGGCAATGTGGCTGCCACCGTCCAAAGCAGGAAAAGGGTTGGCTTCGGTTTCAAGACATGACGGACAATCCAAGAGAAATGCACACGCGTGCCCTTGCGAGCTAAGGAGTTTCCCCCTCGCATCCTGCATCCGTCCATCTGCCTGACGGAAGGACACGAATGTAGAATAAGAAGCGGGCCAAGCCTTGCAGACGTTCAAACCAAACATGCAGTGGAAAATACACGCCCCAACGACGCCAGGTAGCCAGCCCATGACACACATCTCTCTCCCGTCGTCTGTATGACTGTTTATTTACATCTGCTTGTTGCCTCATAATCCTATTCACATTCTTCGTTCGTCGTCTACCCATCATACTTTAACAGTCTCCCATCGCCGTCGTGGTCAATGGTTCTTCTATGGACCGGCTGATTGTTCATTAGCCCGGGAAAGGCCCCCAAGCCCCCGCCCGCCACCAAGCACAACCCGTCCACTACTATCCTGCACTACCTACCTACCTAGCTAGGAACCTTGCCGTTATTCTCAACGAGTCTCTAATAAGCAGTCATCCCACCCTCCACAGACGTCGTCACACACGCCGTTCCCTCGTCCACTTAACCATTATCGCATTGGGGTCAACAACATTTTCTCCTTCAACTCGCATTTAGCCATTCCTGTCGCTTTCCCTCCCACCCTCCCTCCCCCTTTCTCCCTCTCTGTCCCTCCCTCAATCTCTCCCTTGTCACAGGGATCGAGCCAGCGCTACTCCTTCAACCTCAGCAGAACGAGGCTCCCAAAGGCTGCTACTGTTCTCGCAGCTTCCTTCCACATGGATACTCACGCGCAGATAACCTCGTGGTACGACACCATAATGACGTACTCGTTACTGTCATCCGCTTACCCCACCGTTGTCAGATACATCTCCGCTGCCTTCGTAAGTTTCGCTCACTCGATTCCCTGTCTCAGTCAGCGTTGCTTATATTGTCTCTCAAAGATAGCTCTGGGCTGCGTGTTTTTCGTACCCATCATCCTACTCATCGCAGTGGACTTTGGCATCTACATTTATAGGATATGTTGGAGTCGCCCTTGGAACCGATATCAGAGCCAGCCATCGCACCCGCCTGAGCAGCAGCAGCAGCAACTGCAACTGCACAAGCTCCCGCCAGAAGTCGTGGAAGGGACACCGATCGTGAATTCAACGGTGACAGGCGCTGCGCGGAAACGGATACAGCCCTGGAACAAGTCTGGGGACGGTAACGACGTGTCGTCGGGGTAGACGGGCTCGAGCGACGTTTCGATGAATGGATGAGACCCGTGCTTCGAGCGTGCGGGTTTTATCTAAGCTGCTCAACATGGTTGGCCTGGCTGCTCCAACAAAGTGTTCCTCGATGTTCTACTTCCGTATCAGGTTCCTGTGCATGATGTACTCTACTTAGTCTTGATGACAGCGGCTGGTTTTTGAGAATGCCAGCCACGGCTAACGGAGAAATGACTTGTTTTTCCCAAAGCCCATTATTGAGCTGACACGCAGCTTCCTCGCGGTCACTTTGGAAACTTTACGTTGAGTATTGGGTGCCTATAATACTTATACTGTGTTTTTCTAACTGTAGGTATTTATATTATTGTGAACCTGGCGACCTCAAGACGAACCGCCTTGATAACGTGGGTACCTTAGCAGCCACTTTGAAATTCAGAGAGCCAATCATAATCGGTTACTTTCGGAAAAAGAAAGCTTGATCAAGTAGGCTTTTCCGCCACCTCTTTAGGACCATTGGACCAAAGAGGCTTGATGGTTGGGTGGTCGGATGTTTCCCATTCGTCTCCCGTTCGTCTCCCGTGGCACAAGCCTGCAGCCTCAGATAACGATAACAACTTGCCTTCTGTGGGGAACGGCTAACAGCGCCTTGACATTAACGTGGACAACATCATTCTTCATGCGCCGAGATACCCTTCCGACAAGTTCCTCTAGTCACTCTACAGCAAGCGTGCTAAATTTTAACCAAGCTTCTTCGCTTTTTTCTTTCTTTTTCCCCCGTATATCAAGATGCCTCAAGACCCAAACCTCTATGGTCAACCGCCGCCCAAAAAGCGCAAGGCCAGCGCCGCGCTCGGCAGCTCCCTCGACTTTACAGCCCAGCTCACATCCCTAATGTCCGCATCGTCCACCACAACCCCTACGCCCGCTCGATCGCGGTCCTCGAAAACAAAAGACAGCATATTTGTTAGCGCGAGACACAAACGTCGCGATGGCGACAACGGCGCTGGTAGCGGGCAGAACAAAGTTGGCAGCGACTCAACAGGCGCATCCAACAAGCTGAGGATTAGAGAACCCCTCGGCACGGAAGAAGAGTCTTCCAATCTCGCCCGCGCACGACGGAACATGGAGGAAAAGGCACGCCGTTATGCTGCCATGAAGCGTGGCGACTATGTCCCCAAGGAAAACGAGGCTGCTCCCCTCATCGACTTTGACCGCAAATGGGCCGAGTCGGAAGCGGGCCAGGACCGGAACGACGAAACGAGCTCCGGCTCCGACGACGGGGCGGACCAAGACGAGGACGGCGACAAGGAAGTCATAGAATACGAAGATGAGTTTGGCCGTCTTCGCCGCGGCACACGAGCAGACAAGGAACGCCTCGAGCGCCAGCGCCGTCGCGGCCTACTCGGTGCCGAGGAGCTCGAGCGCATGTCCGCTCGTCCCGCCGCTCCTGCGAAGCTGCTTTACGGCGACGCCATTCAGACAATGGCCTTTAACCCCGAGGACCCGGACAGAATGGAAGAGCTGGCACGCAAACGCGATCGCAGCGCCACGCCGCCCGAGGCCAGTCACTACGATGCTGACAGCGAGATTCGCACAAAGGGCACCGGCTTCTACAAATTCAGCAAAGACGAGGAGACGCGGCAAAAGGAGTTTCAGAACCTCGAACAGGAGAGGATTCGGACGGAGGCTGCGAGGAAGGAGCGGGAGGAAAATAGGGAGGCGAGGCGCAGGGAGATTGAGCAGCGGCGAAAAGATGTCGAAGTGAGGAGGGCCCAAAAGCTTGCCGACAGCTTCTTGGACGGTCTGGCAACTGATATGGGCAGTAACAGCACAGAATCGAAGTAAGAAAGAAAAAAGAAGAAAAACAAGTTCGTCAATTCACAAAACATGGTCATCGTCGGCGGTGGTGATCAACTACTACTTTATTTTCCCCGTTCCTCAGAAACTAATACTAACATGAATTGACGTGCAAGACCAATCCAAACCTGCAACATCAAATAAAAATATTCTCAAATAGTGTTTGGCCAACCTCGGAGGTGACTGGAACATCGTCTCTCCCTGTCATCACACGTCGAGGAGGTCCTCCTTCCGAGGGATTGTTTGCCCGCCCATAGGTATCCGCTAGGTATATACAATCGCCTGCCCACTGCGCCACAAGTAAACACGCCCATGATGCTCATCCAGTCCGGGAAAACGCCTATAAAACAAGTTGAAAACAGCCCCTTGGCCGCCAAAATAGGGTGCGTAGGTGGGAGGGTGAGATAAAGAATGAGTGAGAGGGTAGATTAACCATATAGTAAAACCCGGATTGTTGTAACCATGATACTTTTTTTCGCTAGAGAATTCACGCGCTAGGTGAACCACCATATGCACCCGCAGTCGCTCAACTGACTAGTCCTAGCCGGTCGGTCTCGGGGAGACACCATGAGACTGTCTTTATGAACCCAACGCTTTGTGGAGTCAGCTATCGCCACAGTTTGCCGGTTTTCTATGATCGTAACTTCAACCGGCTGGCCGTCATCGGTCAGAACAGGGACAGTCGTCACGCCGTCCTCGCACACTTCGACTTGTCGGCAAACGGCATTTTTTGTGTTATCAAGTGATACGCGGCGCTCTTCAAACTTGATAACCTGAGAGTAGGGCGGTGGTGGTGCCCACGGTGGCCGATCATTGGGAATCGAGCTCGATTGGGGAGCCCCAGTCTGCAAGCCATAACGGACCAAGAACTGTGTCGAGGTTGTTGGAGGAAAGGTTGGAGATGGGGTAGTGCGCGTGGTGGTCGAGGTCGGCTTGTGATAGCTGTTGTTCTGCGCCGGATAGACAAAGACTTCAAGAAGGGTACCTGGCCACGTACAGATCCATGGCCTGTCGCCCGCCTGTGCTCCTTTTACGCCTTTCCTGCTGTACTCTCCCGATTGGGACGGCGAGCCACCCCACCCTCGCTTCGATTGCGGCTGCTGCTTCTTGGGTGTACTGACGCCAGGGAATCTGTCCTCCGCCACGATGACTGTCTTGTTGTATGTCATCTGGGCAAACCATGCGGCGCCCCGGCCTGGTTCGGAGGTATCATTCACCAGCCGCATCTTGAGGGGATCTATTATCAAAGGTGGCTGGGTGCCCCAGGAGAACATGTTGCTTCGCGAGTTGTCATCAGGGCCGCTGTCGTTGAACGTGGTAAGTTTCAAGGTGTAGTCGGATATGGGTAGTTCGTTGGCGATCCTGGAAACGCCCATGACGTAGCTAGTAAAGGGAATATTGCACGTCCAGGCTTGCGCTTGTGTGGTGTCGTTGAAACATGTGTTTGGTGCTTGGCTCGCAATGAGAGGCGGCAGACCGAATATGCCAGTGTCCATCGCCGGAAGGTCTGGCGGCAGCGTAGCCAAGGGTTTGATATCCACTGTGGCTGTTGGGATAATGAGGGGAATGGGCTCTTCGTCTTGGTGTTTCCCAGGTGGTCTCTTGTGCTTGGCGAAGAAAGTACCAATGACAGCGCCCAAAATGACGCCCCTGAGCGACTTGTTAGCCACGGTGAGAAACAGTGCAGTTCAAGGACCAGTACTCACATTATCATCAATCCGACTGCCAGTAAGCAAATAGCCCAGTAAGGGATCACACCAAACAAACGTTTCTTTGCTCTTTTTTGCCACTTATGGTCGGATTTGGCTTCGCCCTTCTCGGCATAAACCTCGGCGGCTGTGTTGATTTCGTGATGGCTGGCGGTATCAGAGGTCAGTGTCCGAGATGACATCCGGGACGGCTGCAAGCGGAGGTCCTCTCGTGACTCGAATTCTGGGTTGCGAGTAGCAAGCCCAAGGCCACCGGCGCCGGGAATAGGTGCAACCGAGGTGTTCGTGACAGCAATTGGAGGTTGCTGTGATTGCTGTTGTTGCAGGGGCGGCGCCGGCGACTGGTGTCGCTGATGCTGTTCGGGTTGTGGTGACTGCTGCCCCAGTACCGATTGTGGCTCGCCTGGTTGTTTCCTTGCGTACGCTTGCTCGGGATACCTGGTGTATGGTGGGAGTTCTTCTGTATGTCCCAAAGGGCCGATCAAGTCGGCGATTTCTTCTCCTTCAGGACCGATGCGTCGATGATAGCCGTCAGAACGCCCCGAGAATCCCACGGGAATGTTGTCGCCTTCATTCGTATCAACAGGCACGGTATTCTGCGTGTAGAGAGTGTAAGGATGCGTTGGCCCGCGGGGTCCTGCGTATGAGCGTTCAGACATGCGGGCAGTGGTCGATGTCGCCACACTGTTTGTACGTTGCGGGTACATTTGGTACGGATGGGAAGGACCGGATGGCCCTTCGTAGGGACTCTCGGTTCGAATGATGGGGGAGTCGGTCGAGGTGCTGGAAACGCGGGAGAGGGGCGTGCCGTTTGATTGAGATGCAGAGCCATCATGACGAAGAGCTAGTGGATCGTGGGAGCGCGGGGGCTTCGCGATGCTCGAAGGTCGGGCAGGTGTGACTCGCTGAGGAACAGGAAAATCTCGTGACACAACCGCCGAGCCAGTCGAAGGGTTTGTGGTCGAGGTGATGGGTTGATGGGCAGCGGTCAGGGTGTCCGGGCGGAAGCCATCTGAGATACCCATGGCTGCCAAGGCGAAGTCGCTATCATCGTCGGCCGTGAGCGAGGTTCTGGCAGACATCCGAAGGGAAGCCCTCCGCTCGTTACCCGTCTTGCCCTGGAAAGAATCCATGGCGATGTCGTGGTTATGGTCGCGAATCAAGTGACGAGCTACGGCCGATCAGGAGTATGGCGGCACCAAATTTACAACATGGGCGTCGATGACTGACCCCAGAGGCCCAGATCCGGTCCCGATCGTGTCCCTCGGTGCCTCTCCGGTCGCCTGGAAGATTTGCCGCTCCGAACCAGTCGTTGCCGTGTTAATGGGGATTAGGGAGCCGAAGAACAGCAGTCGTCGTATAAGGCGATGGAATTACAATTGAAGAGGTTTGGAATTTGTTGCGTAGGAGCGGACTGATAAGAGTGAGTTGGCAGCGTGGAAAGGAAAGGCAAAGGTAAAGGAAAGGCGTATGGTAGGCTTAGGTGGTGGAGGAGAAGGAGGAATAGGCGTAGAACAGGGCGAAAAGAGGAAGTGAGTGGGAGTGCGGGTGCGGGAGGGTAATACCAGACAAGGTTGGACGATTCAGGAACAGTTTGGGTTTGGGGTCCGACACGAAGAGCCCAGACGCGCCATTGGTGGCATTAGGAAAGACTGGGAGGGGGCCTCTTTTCCTTTTGTCTACCGGCAGTACGGAGTACACTACCTGCCTAGGTAGGTATCTAAATTGCATACAGGTACATAGACACCTATGGATAGGTTGGTGGGTACGATAACGGACCAACGCTGCTACGGTTCGGTACGTGCCCACCAAAGTCTACAGGTACCAATCTGCCTGAACTGCCTACCTAGGTCTAGGTAGGCAAGCAATTCAGCGTACGGAGTACAGGTATCTCCAAAAGCAAGAGAGCCAATCCGCTCGAGGCCTTTATTTTTATTTTAAGGGGAGGGGGGCTAAACGGCCCGGGAAAGGGGGTATGGCAGAAGGGCAACATTTTTTTCTACCTAGTGCATACATACACGGAAGAAAAGTGCTTGTGCTTTGGTCTTTGTGAGAAGAAGGTGGGACTAAGGAGGACGGAGACAATGAGGGAAAAAAGAGAAGGGGGAAAAAAGAGGGAGGGAAGAGGCCGCTGGCGCCAGGTGCTCCCTGGTAGAGTGCGAGACTTGGGTCTCTGGCCCGGAGCCGGGCAGAATCCTTGAGCCCAGGCATGTTAGCTGAAGTGGAGGCCATGGGAGGAAAGGTACAAGACACAAGTACGTGTAGACACAGATGAAGCATGTACCTCCTGTCCAACTTGGTTGAGAGACGAGGGACGTGTGCCCCCCCCCCCCCCCCGATCTAGCATCAGCGAGGTGCAGATGGCGGCCGGCCGGTGGGGTAAGGCAGGAACCTAGGTACCTCCCTGTGCCTACCTAGGTACTTACTACCTGCACCGTACCGATCCAGGTATAGGCATGTAGCGCAGGAGGAATTGCCACACAGTGACGGGCTCCGAAACCTACAGAATGACCCGAACCTAAGATAGTGGTCGGTTGCACTCGTTAGGTACTTTAGGTATGTATGTATGATTAATAACCTACCTACCGCACTACAAAAGGAGCGGATGGTGCGCAAACGCGGCGTAAAGTGACGGAGGACTGGACCTCAAGAAGAATCAAGGAACAAGTGAATGAATGCCTGCGTTGTGGGTTTCAATCCACAGCGGCAAGCCGACAGCCCCCGCCGCCTCTCACGCAGCTGCAGGTGCAGGCAATCGTTCGTTCGTTCGTTTGTGTGTTTGAAGGGTGGGGAGCGCAGCATTGGCGTCTGGAGTCGGCAAACGCTTAAGTCGGTTGCGACAGGGCTCATCTCGCTCTTCATGTGCACGTGCCTGTTTGTATCTCTCTTTTCCCGAGTCACCACAACGCTACATACCTGTACTTACCTACCTAGGTACCTATCTATCTACCTACCTACCTAACCTTGAGCTCATCGTTTGTTACCGGAGAATGCACATCCATGACTAGCTACCCAAGATTCGGTAGGTACAAGACGCACTGGACCTGAGAGTGTTCGCGGTCGATCATCAAACAATAGTGGCCTTCTGCTTTCTCTCGTTCAAGATTTTCGCAAACAATTCGGCCTAGTTCAATCGCCAGGTTGGTTTTTCATATCGCACATTATCTGCAAAACATCTTCCCATCACTGACAGATAGCATCCTTATTCTCGTCGTAACTATGGAGATGGCCTTGGCCTCTTGATTCATTTTGGCTTCCCGTTGGCTGCTGTCAGCCTTCACCGGCTACCGGAGCCTCCGCTGGCCAAAGACTGAGGTTAGAACGTGCCGACCTGGGTAGTTAGTTTACTTGGTTAACTCACCCAGGTACCTACCTACCTAGGTAGGTAACAATCCCACGGCCAAGGGACATGGGCAAGTTGGCAACATACGGCGGGTGAGGTGACCGGGAATGGACACTCGAAGGGACGCTGTCACAGTGCAAGGTTTCAGACGTTTGGCAAACAGTGGGGTTCCCGCTTCAAGAGGCTGTGGTGTGGTGTTTCCTCGGCGCGGATTCAAAAAAAAGGCAGGCTTGGGTCGGGGAGACGGTACGGGGCGGGCCCAGTCCAGTCGGTGTAGGTATTCGTACCTGCCGTGTACGAATACATACTCTCCAAACCCTCGAATCCGTTCCGTCCTGACCAGGAATGTGCCCACGGAAAAGGAGGCGCGGACGGGAGAGCACCCAAACCCAGCCCCAGCCGGGCAAGACAAGATAACAGGGCCAGTCGCAGATCCCAGTCTGGATACCGGCATAGGTAGGAGCTTCGCCCTACGCTAGCATCCGGGATGGACTGGCGCAGGTCGCCGGTGCTGAGGGCCAAGGTGCGCTTCGCCAAGGAAACAACAGCCATGTGTAGGGGCTGAGACCCTTCACGACTCCCAGAGGAGGAGGATTGCCTGCCTACCTAGGTACTGTACGTAGCACGAAGTAACCTGTACCTACCTACCTATCTAGGTACGTCCCCCACCGGCACACCGGCACGACCGATCCTTGGGATGAGAACATGAGTGCTGGCCGCTCTTAAACTTTTCTTTTCCCCTTCCACGCTGGGATAGAGGCCCGGGTAATTCATTCTTGTACGAGAGAAGAGACACACGTGTGTAGTAGGCAGCGTACAAACACGTGCCTAAATCACCTGCCTGTCTGCTGCCTAGGTACTAACCAGCGGAATAGGTAGCTACCTACCTAGGTAAGACAATATCGGGTCTTCGAGTGCGTCGAGTACGTACCTATCTAGGTCGTGGAACTCCAACAGGTATGGATAGGTTTCTTCTACTAGGTAGGTACTACCTGACGAGCAACTCACGTAGGCACATCATCATATCACCTCAACTAGAGTTCAACTCAACCCAACCCTTAAACGGCAATATTTACCAGCCACTTTCGCCGGGCGGCTGTGCGGGAGAAAGCTTTCCGTCAACTCTGTCCTTCAACTCTTTACAGGCATACTTGCTTGTGTAAAAAGTATCGCACCCCAACTACCTACGCAGGTGCGCTATATCCAAATGCCATCAACGATGCTCCATCTCGCTTTCAGCAGGCGGTACAGTCGATATAGGTTTATGGACCCTTTCTCCTCCAGACTCTCAAAGGCAGAGCCTCATGATTCCAGAGCCTTGGCTCCTCTGACCTCCTGGACGGATCCCTTGGTCCGCCATCATCTGCACATTCGGTGTATGGTTCTAGCGGCCAACTACCGAACTGGCAAGGCAGCCAGCCAGCCAGGCAGAAACTAAGCAATCACTGCGACGCATTCCTCCGTACACTACCTAACCTAGGTAGGCCCGCTGGCAGCCAACACCATCGACGGCTGTCTGCTGGCTGAACGGAAGGCTGCATTCTCGGCCATGCCAAGTCATGACGTCCTCCGTGCCTGTCCAATCTCGGTGTGACACTCCTTGGCACATCCCTCACATCTGCTGACCGAAGGCCGAAGGGATAGGCGACGAAGGGCCAGCGCGCCCCCTTCCAGTCAGTCTGCGTGGCCTGGAGGAACTCTTCCGATCCAGAAGGCAATAATACAAGATCGCATAGGCTGCGGCCGCGGCGCGTGCACTCTGCACCGTCCTGTTCAAACGATTGGAAGTGGACGAGATGGTTGCCATGGTTTGTTTCTTTTGTATGGTCGCGAGGCCTTGAACTACTGCACGTCAAGACAAGATGTGTTGCCGACTGGCTGTCGCTCCCACGTTGAACAGCCCCGTTTTCATCCAGTCATCCCATCCCCCCTGGCTATTGCTAGCGACGACATGCAAGTGAACCGCCGCCCTTTTTTGTTCCGAGGATGCTTAGGATTGTGGTTTCAGTTGGCTGTCCCTTGAGCATTTTCTCCTGCACTTGCAGCCTCATTTTCTGTCCCACACCCTCGGGTCTCGTGGTCCCCCGAGATGGTGGATGACAATTGGCGACCATGGTCTGCGGCGGAGCGCTGGATTGGGTTGCTGCTCGTGTAGACGCACGCTGCTCGACATTGGCCGATGTTTCATCACTGGCTCTGCGAGTTGCGGGCTTCGCTGATAGACTATCACACGGCGTGCGATGCCCGTTCTGGTATTGCCCTTGTGTCACTCAAAGTGCAAGCTGATGTCTGGACACCTGGAGATGCTCGGTTTTCGGTACCCCTCTCCTCAATCTTTCGTCTACCCGCCCCCTTCTTATTCGTTTTCCTATGCTTCCCCTTTGGCACTTTCTACGCGGCCTTCTGCCACAGCATAACAGAGGGTAGCCGCTTTGCCTGGGTTTGCGGGTGCTGCCAGAGTCGCTACCTATCTGCCTACCTAGTAGTATGCTGCCCCCCCAATGCGCTTTGAGTTGTCTCAAAAGATCAATTTGAAACACGGGCCAATGTAGTGTAGATACAACTAGGTATGGTGACCGGTGCAGGGCTGCCATAGAAACAGGGCGGAAGGTGAGTGCTCGACGTCCCAGGCTTGCTGCTGGGTGGGTGTTGAACCCCGCATGCAAAGAAAGGGCCGTAGCCTTGTTCACATCCCTGGCTTGACCATTACTGGTTCGATCTCGAGTAGGCATTTTAGCTTGGCTAGGTGGGCAGCGTGATGAGGCACGGCATCCTCTTGCTTTTGCACTTTGCATCATGCACATTATGCTGCATAGGCAGGCAGGCAGGCCACTGCTTTGCCCGAGCCCCCAAGGATAAGACGAGGCGAGCAATATCAACCATTTTCTGTGGTCGCTCACGGCTACGCTCGACCGTTCCACCTGCAGCGCAGAGTGCGACAAGACAGGTATTTGATCAAGCACCATCCCGGCGACCTGCTGCCCGGTGCTCGCTCGCTGCTTGCTTCTTACTTCCTGCTTCATCTCTTCTTCGGTGACCAGCAAACTCAACATAAGTTGCGAAGAGTCCGAGCTTGGCCTCTGCCTACCTACCTGATTCCTTCCTCCTGCCGTGTCGTACCGCGTTTGCCGCATTTCGTCCCTTCAAGCCTCTCTCTCTCTCCACGTTGCATCATCTACCGCCGCCGCTTGCTTTGCACACCCCGTCCAACCTAAACCTTGCCGGCGTCCAATTGCAGCCATGGGCCACCATCGCCACATGGACGATGCTTCATCCATCTCAAGCTCCTCATCCGGCGGCTCTTCCCGTTCGTCCTCGAGGTCATCCTCGAGCTCTGGAAGTTCCAAGAAGTCGAGGTCGTCCCAGGTATCCCATTCCAACATCAAAGGTGACCATTGGGCCGTCTCCCTCATGAAATATACTGCGGGAGCTCCTTTCGGGAAGCCAATGTCCCTGCGCAAGACCAAAGTCCGTGAGTTCCAGGGGGGCTGGGACTATGACGAGGACGAGGACGACGGGGCCAGCATCTACAGCAACGTTTCATACACCACATACGCCTGGGTCAAACCGAAGTGGGACGATAGCATCTCCGAGATCGCCTCCAGATCCGATAGCCGAGGCAGCGGACGGCGTCGCAGAGGGCCGAATTCACATGGCCGGCCACGCTTCACCGCGCCCCCGACCACGCACCAGCACCCACCCCCGTTCAACCATCCGCCGCCCCCGCCTCCGCACTTCATGCCTCCGGGTTCTTCGATGTACGACGAGAACCCCGGCTTCTTCGACTTGAACGCCGAATTCTACGCGCCGCCCCCGCCGCCTCCACCGCCTGCCCCTGCCGGCGGCGGGGCCCCGGCTTTCTTCGATCTTAGTGGTGGCGGTGGCGGCGGCAATCACCCAGGAAAGTACGATGACTGGGAGTAGTAAAGAGACCGGCTTTGAACATTGTCGATACTGTATCCACTCCCTCCAACGGTGTTATCGCAAGAATCAGGTGTACGACGTATACTGGGCGGCGGTTTCCTTCTTTTGCTTACATTTATTTGTTTGGGGTTTGGCGTTTGAACGACGAACAAAACACTACTCAATGCCCCTCCCCCTGATTGGTACCCAGGACACCGAAGGGAGATACAGAACCTTCAAAGAGGGGAAAGGGCCTGATGACTTATGATATCTGATTTTAGTGCTTATGCCAACGATAGGTTTACATGGAAAATACGCTAGTTACTAATGTACCGGCCAAATTTGATTACCCTAGATTGCCATCGTTGTGGACAGGCGTGCGTGTCTCGATTTTGCGTGAGTGCTAGTAGCGACATGGCAACACGTTTAAAGCTGTGCTGTGCCATCTCGGGTTGTTGATGGCTGGTATGGGACTCATCCAAACAAATTCTTGAAATGTCAAAACCCCTCCGCGTCCCTCCCCGCGGCTGGCTATGCGTCATCCGGGGAAGCCGCTGTAGCTAGTTTATCAACAGCAGCTCGCGACCGTGGCTGAGCTTGGTCCCAGCCACGGATTGGCCTCACGCATCACAGCCCCATCCACTCTGAATCCTTGCCTGTGCATCTTCAACGCCATACGCTCAGGACTAGGTAGGTAGGTAGGTACCTACTGGCACGAAAACCGACATGTTCTTGTAAGAGGACGAGCGTGTCGTTTGCTCGCCCAATGAGTCTCCTTGCTTCTTTATGATATGCAGTCATCCTGGGCCACGGCTACTGCGGCTGTGCTGCTCCCCCACTAATGTAAGTATTGCAGCGCACGGCAAGCATCGGTCGCATTCTTCCATTTGCTCATTTTTGGCGGCGGGTTCCAGAGTTCTGCCGGTAAACCCGCGATTTACCGTGCCAAACAGGGTCTTCTTGTCAACCATTTGGCTGGGTTGGGGGTCCCTCTAATTAGCCTCGTCGTCATAGTCTCTCTGATGCCTCCAAGCTCACAGGTGACACTGTTGCCTAACTAGCGGGGGGTTTAGTCAGGGCCCGATCATCACCTTCACAGAGCTTCTCCAACTGTTACCTATTGCATAGGGCCTGCTTTACTTGACCGCCGTCCTAGCGCAGCCCCGAGTGACTCACTTGAAGGGCTTTCCATCCGGCGGCCTCATGCAGGATTGCGTTTATGCCAGTTGGGTAGGTAGGTAGTCAACCATCCTGAGGGGCATCTCTCCCATTCCCTTGGATAGCGGGGTGAATAGTATGTCTGTCTGCCTTACTGGCTAGATGCGTGATCACAAGCATGCGGACGCCTCGCTGCTTTTGATGCAGTTGCCTCACCTGCGCGTGTAGCTACCTATGCACTTCACTGGCCGCTGAGTATTTAGTATCGACTGGTTTCCTCACACCACCAGCCGGTCATGCAGTCACTCACCCACTTTGATCGCTCACGAAGCCCGTCTCTGATTATTACACAAAGAACCATTTTGCCTCCTGCTCGTTAGGCCTAGATAAACCACAACATCCGCCAGCAGTGACAAGTCATCTTCCGACAACCAACAGTTCCAGTATCAAAGTTCCCTTCTCCGGACTGATTTCTCTTGTAGAACTCTCCAAACCCATCTTCGTCATGGGCACATCCACCCAGTCCGCGTACGCGGAAACCATTAATATCTCGTCGAGCATGCCCCAACCCGCGCCGCAACTGGCGCTACTCGACTTTTTCTTCCCCGGCTTCAGCGTCTTCACGAGCGCCTTCCAGAGGTACCTCGGTATCGACCTCAACGTCTACATTCCCCTCGTCATCCTCTGCGGCGGCGCGACCTTTGCGTGGCGCTACTTCAGCGATTACTTGTGGGAAAAAGTTGAGAAGCACCTCATGTCCACCGTTGAGGTCCGCACCGACGACGAGATATACAATATTCTCATGTCATGGGTTGCTGCCCAACGCTTCGCCAAGAACTCACGTCATTTTGTTGTCAACACCAACCTGAGCTCGCGTTCCTGGTTCCTATGGCGCTGGGACGATGACGAGGAGGACAACGACGACGTTTCCGCCACGGACGCATCCCCCCCCGAGTTCGGTCAAAAGAAGAAGCCCCTCGCCTACACACCCAGCTTTGGTAGCCACTCGTTCTGGTACCGTGGTCACCTGCTGCTCTTCAAGCGGAGCCAGAACCGCGAGCAGGCTTCCTATATGGTTGTTAGCGAGCGTGAAGAAATCAGCCTCTCGTGCTTCGGTCGCAACCCCTGGATTCTCAAGGAGCTTCTCCAGGAGGCCCGGGCCGAGTACCAGAAGAAGGACTCGCAAAAGACCATGATCTACCGCGGCAGCACGCGCGCAGGTTCCACCGAGCCCACATGGCAGCGCTGTATGGCCCGAACCTCCCGGCCTTTCTCGACCGTTATACTCAATGAGAAGACGAAGAAGGACCTTGTCGACGATGTCGCCGACTACCTTTCTCCCACGACGCGTAAGTGGTATTCAAACCGCGGGATTCCTTGGAGGCGTGGCTATCTGCTTACCGGTCCTCCTGGGACCGGCAAGTCTTCGCTGTCGCTTGCGCTGGCCGGCTTCTTCAAGATGAGAATTTACATTGTGAGCCTGAGCTCCATCTCGGCCAACGAAGAGAACCTTGCCACGCTTTTCGCTGAGCTCCCCCGGCGATGTGTCGTTCTCCTAGAGGATATCGACACCGCCGGCCTTACGCACACGAGAGAGGATGTCGGAACTATCGACACGACTGAGCCCAAGGAAGGAACTGGAGAGATGGTCCCTGGGCAGCTGACTCCTGGCAACCCCATCAACCAGCCCAGCGGCCGCCTTTCCCTCTCGGGGTTGCTCAACATCCTCGACGGCGTAGCCAGCCAGGAGGGCCGCGTCCTCATCATGACGACGAATCATGTCGAGAAGCTCGACAAGGCCCTCATCCGCCCCGGCCGCGTCGACCAGATCGTCAAGTTCACCCTGGCCGACGAAGAGATCATCGGGGCCATCTTCCGAGCCATCTATGCGCCCCTCGAGGGCGACGAGGACGAGGCACCCTTGCAGCACCCGAACAATGCGCTGGCCCCCGAGACCGAAGCGAATCTTGCCGCGAAGGCTGCCAAGCGCACCGCCGACATCGTGGCCAACGTCAAGGTTCTATCCGAGGCGTTTGTTGACAGGATTCCTGCGCACGAGTTCAGCCCTGCCGAGATACAAGGCTACCTGATGAAGCACAAGCGGAGCGCCGAGGCGGCTGTCGCCGGAGCCGAGGAGTGGGTCATGGAGACGCGCAAGGAGAAGAAGGAGAAGGAGCTCAAGGCCGCCGAGGAGAAGCGGCAGGCCGAGGCCAAGAAGAAGGATGAAGAGGAGAAGAAGCGCAAGGAGGAGGCGGAGAAAAAGGAGAAAGAGGAGAAGGACAGGCGGAAGGAGGAGAGGAAAAAGAAGCGCAGGAGCGAGAGGAAGAGCAGACGCAACAAGGAGACTTCTGATTCTTCTGATTCGTCCGATTCCGGATCCGGGTCCGGTTCAGAATCCGAAGCCCCGGTCAAGGTGACGGTGACGGCGGCGGAAGAGACGGAGAGCAGGGCGGTGTTCTCAGATGTTAAGAACCCAAATGGGGTCGACGAAGCCAAGAAAAAGCGAGACTCGGGGTACGGAACTCCAGTGGAGGTTTGAGTTCCAACCTGTACATTATTATATCCCTTGGGCTTCTGGGAAAGATGCGGAGGATCGCCGCGATCCCAAGTCATAGCGAATGTGCTTGCTTCATAAACCCACGAGTGTGTACTCACGCCAAATTGCGTCTCGACACTGCAACTGTATTTTCGACGCAAGATTGCCAAAAGTGCGCCGTGATTCAGCAGTCTGACGGCGGTGGTATGGTATGGCGTCAAGCCCCAGCGCCTTCCTTAGCCGGTGTTGATGTTGGTATCTCGACAAGTTGACGAACACCGCCTTGACAGTCAATCAACAGATGTGGCGGCCATGATTGGACAGACAAGCGCACCCAGCAGATGCACCTAGGGCCCTGTCACAGAGCCTCAAGGAAGAAGTGGGCAGCTGCAAACAACAACAGTTCTCGTGGGAGCTGGCAAGCGAAGCAGAACATCATCATCGACGGTTCCGTGCGTCGAAGAAAAGGGTCTGAATATGCTTTAGACTAAACGCCGATGGTTTCCGAGACAATGCCATGATGGTACGATAAGGGTGGGGGCGTGGCGGACGAGGGTAGTAGGAGAAGAAGAAGGGTTTTGGACGCTTTATCCGCTGCATGTGAGTGGGTGCCTCTCTGCATTGCCGCGCTGTATGTATGGTGCTGCGTGCCCCGAAAATTCTGCCCAAGTTTCCCATCTTTGGACGACTCGGAAACGGGGAAGGGGTCAGGCCATCTGACCTGGGCAAGATGGCCGATGCGAGTTCAGGTTGAGGTGCGGTACAAAGCGACTCAAGGACCTCGGAATTGGAGCCAGCTGGGCGGGGTGCGAATCGGCAATGCTATACACAAAAGACACACTCACAGGGCCCGTATGGCATATCACGAAGGGGCGGTCCGTGGTGTGGATAAGTAAGCCGCGTGTAGTGGTCCCCGCAATCCCAGGAGGAGGAGCATGAGAGAGATAGAAGAAGAAGACGGAGAAGGAGTCTGGATGTCGGAGGACCGAAGCGGCAATGCGAGGCCGAAAGTATCCGTACCTGTACGAGGTCGGATGTGCGAAACAGGCAGGTGGTCGATATTCGGAGACTCGGCGAAAGCCAAGATGGGATGTCCGGCTTTGCAAGGATGCCGTCATGTTGTAAGAAGCCAAGGCGGTTTTCAGCTGTGCAGGGGCCAGATGTCAGCAAGGGTCGACAATGCGGCAGAAGCAGTTTGCCATTGACGCTGTGAGGGTTCCTTCCCGTGAAGCCTCGCTCCCAAGTTTGTTTGGTACACTACACCAAACAGGACGAGAGTCTGTGCTCAGCCACGGTGAAGACGAATGCCCAGACTTGTGATATGGGGTAATTAACGGTGTTATTATCGAGGCAGATTGACGCTTGCGCGATGTGGTGGCTTGGTGGCACAGCTGTCACTAGTACGATGTACTTTGCCTCAATTATTTACTTTTTACCTGCAGTTTTAGGTAGGTAGGTAGTGTACGATAGTTTAGTTTATGTAGGGCATCGAGGTAGGTACGGATACGGAAGCTTACAGTACGCAGCACCTACACCCGCCCGCCCACTTTGTAGTATGGCGTACATGTACGGATACACGTGCACCCTTGTATGTGTTCCCTTTGTGCATGTGCCTGGCCAGGGGACTGGCTGGCTGCTTTGTTGGTGAGAACCAGATGGGAAAATGCCAATGTTGGGATGCAGAGTGTTGGTAGTTGGCCCGTGTGAAGTTAGGATTTGGCCCGTATACATCCGTAACTTGCAAGAGCACATCGTACCTATGCAAAAGAAACAAGTCCAAGCTTTTGTCACGCTTCCCCACCCAGACTCTCTTACATCAATCACTAGGCGCGCTCTCTAGAAAAAGAGAATAGAATTAAACAAAATGCAAAGACGAACTAGGACTAGAGAGGAGCAAAGTGTCGATGGCCAGACTAAATACCTGCATCCCGAGATGCATAGCCGTTTATCCAAGAGTTAACCTAAACAAGCTTAGCCCAAGCTGTAAGATACTGTACTCAGTACGGAGTACTGTACCTATGCTGCTTGTTGGAAACGCTAGGCCTGGAGTAGCAAGTTGCGACCCCAAGAGCGAACCAATCCACACTTGTGGGGCCTCAACGCACGCCCCAAGTGCATTCTGTCCAAGAGGCATTACAGCAGATAGGCAGTCGCAGTGCAGTGCAGTGCAGTGCAGTGCATTCGTAGCTGGTCCAGGAGAAGCACAGCTCTGGACAGCCACCAAGGGCCAAGTAAGGCACGACCTGTTGTAATATCGAGTGCATCTCCCACTCCCTCTCACTTGACGTGTTTTGACGTACACTAGATGTAGATAGGTCGTAACAGTAGGTGAAGACAAGAAGACAGGAAGGAGGTGTGGGGGCTGGCTGCTTGACGGGCTACCTACCTATCTAGGTACACAGATGGTAGTACCTAGGTAATAGGTAATTAGCGAAGCGACACCACACGCCATGCTTCAGTGGAAACATGCCTGCCGTCCGATGCACGCCGCCCAGTCTCTGTATGAGTCGGACTATTTCTTCAACACAACGCATTCCGTCTGCAATGCAAGAAACGGGTCACAGCAAGCCTTAGGGGAAAGGGGGGGTAGTATAATATAAAGATGAGATAAGTACTGATAGCAATGCCTAACGGCGATCCCCCATTGACACAAATTCCACCACCCCCAATAGAGAATACATACAATGCCTGTAGAGAGAGAGGCAGGCATGAGAACTGGTACGCTGCCACTACCATGGTACCTTCCACCTGCTTGATTACACTACCTAGGTACGTACTGATCGATAAGCTACAGTACCTACCTAGATAGCTAAACTACCTAAGGTACCCAGCTACATAGACAAGTAGGTAAGGTATACCCTTTGACATGTCAGTCCCGCTCGATGGTACCTCCTCTAGTGCTACAACCCAGGCCCACTGCTTCTAGTATATGTAGTAGATACCTAGGTACTCTCCACTGAGTGCAGGTACGTACATTTGCGGTGACGGGAAGGTATCTCCCATCTCCCATCCTCCCACCGCCCATCATCGTACGTTCTGAGCTCGACAGGGCACGTATTTCTTACGGGGTGGCAGCACACATACGAATACCTACCTAGGTATGTACCTACACAGTCATTGTATATTACTGAGCAGCGGCGCCGCAGGCATCTATCTATCTGCATGAGGGACGGATAACGACCGTACCTTGCTTGCCGGCCTTTGCCTGCGGAGGTTTGGGAGGTCATCTTCACCTCAAGCTAGCGGCTAGCCCTATATAGTTCTTACTAGTTTGTCTGGTCCGATTGGCTTACTGAGAGAACCTCATCAACCTCCCAGAGTCGCCTGGGGAGTTAGGACGGGTAAGGGGGGGGGGAGGGGGGGAGGGATGGTTAATTACTCCGTAGATCAACCTACTGCGTTGGCAGGGGGAAAATGAAGAAAAATCCATCAACTATTCATACACACCACATAATGCGTAGTAGGTACGTACGTGGGGGAACCTGGGCTGGGTGTTGGTGTCGTGTTGTGCGCACTCCCCTCCCGTCCCAACCAAGCTGCTGCTTGTCACGCACCCTGCTGCCGCCATTCCCCTTATGGTGTGACCCAAATTGAGAATGGTGAGGTACGAATGGGATGCGATGCGCGTCCCGTCTTGTATCTTCGTACTCGTAGGCCTACCTAACTGGGTACTAGGTAGGTATGTACGTGTAGGTAGTAGAACAACAGCAATCCCATCCCATCCCGCCCATCAATGAATGCTTGACTCTTCTTCGAGTGGTGCCGTGGTGTGTGCTGCTACGTCAGTGGAGATTTTAATATTAAACACCACTCCCCCGTCCCTACCTCACCTCGTCCTGTCTTGTGTCGCTGCCGTTGGTCTCCTATTGCCTGCAGAAGAGCTTGTGGGAAACGAAGCAGGGGAGAAAATAAAAAAATAAAAAGGGAAGAAAAGGCCCCAGAGATAAACGCCCCTCAACCCCTCGATACGTTTCTGCTACTCGCTCGCCTCATCTTAATACCCTCCCCTCTTCACCAACTCTTTTCACCCTCTATCTCTCCCTCTCTCTCCCTCTCTCTCTCTCTCTCGCTACCTTCCTCTCCAGCTTCCTTTCGACCGTCGCTCCTCCTTCCAAACTTGCCGCATCATACATCTCTTCGTCGAAAAGTCGCTTTCTCTGTGCCAATAGGTACGTGTGTTGGACTTCCTTGCCCCTCTCGCTCGCTCTTCGTACCTTTCCCTCAAAAGACCCTTGTCCTCGTTCTGCATGTAGGACACCTTCTGTCACTATTATGCCGGCTGGTCGAAACGGCGGTGAAAGTCGTTCAAGTTTATAAGTGAGAAATGGAGACTAACTTTCCACCCTTTTCTAGACTTTCAAGTCTCTCTTCCCTCCAACTCTTCGCCCCAATCTTCAGTCTACTCGAACGCGCCTTCCAAAATGGCCTCCCGCCCCGAGAACATTGGCATCAAGGCCATTGAGGTTTACTTCCCCAGCCAGGTTGGTCTCACTCCTGCCACTACTCACGCCACTTGCACCACCACAAAACGCAGGCCACAGACGATTGGGGGGGGGAGGGGGTTTAGGGGCACTGGACAGGAGGGGGGGAAAAAACAAAAAAAAAACAAAAAACACGCGCTGCCCCTCATCGCCGAAGTCGCAGTCCACCCGCCCCCAAAGTTACCCCTCGTGTCTTGCTTCTTCTGCCCACATTCTCCTTGACGCTGTCTGCGTCGGAATTTCCCGCGCCACAGTGATATTCCTACTGACAAAATGATTGCCACCACTTAGTATGTCGAGCAGACCGAGCTGGAGACCTTCGATGGCGTCAGCGCCGGCAAGTACACCATCGGTCTCGGTCAGACCAAGATGGCCTTCTGTGACGACCGCGAGGGTGAGTTAACCTGCCGATTCACCGTCTCCCTACCTTCCGTCTAACATTTGCAGACATCTACTCTTTTGCCCTGACTGTCACCTCCAACCTCATCAAGAAGTACAACATCGACACCAACTCGATCGGCCGTCTCGAGGTTGGCACTGAGACAATCCTGGACAAGTCCAAGTCGGTCAAGTCTGTGCTGATGCAGCTTTTTGGCGATAACACCAACATTGAAGGTGTCGACACCGTCAACGCCTGCTACGGGGGTACCAACGCCTTCTTCAACGCCGTCAACTGGATCGAGTCTTCGGCCTGGGATGGTCGCGATGCCATTGTCGTTGCTGGTGACATTGCCCTTTACGCCAAGGGCAACGCCCGCCCCACTGGAGGCGCCGGCGCCGTCGCCATGCTCGTTGGCCCCAACGCCCCCGTAGTGGTCGAGCCCGGTCTGCGCGGCACCTACATGTCCCACGTGTACGACTTCTACAAGCCTGACCTCACCAGCGAATACCCCTATGTCGATGGCCACTACTCCCTGACCTGCTACACCAAGGCCCTCGATGCTGCCTACCGCGAATACAACAAGCGCGAGGCCAAGCTTTCCAAAGCTGCCAACGGCCATGCAAACGGCAACGGCACCAATGGCGAGGCCAAAGCCCCCAAGACCGGCTTGGACCGTTTCGACTACCTGGCCTTCCATGCTCCCAACTGCAAGCTTGTCGCCAAGTCGTACGCCCGTCTTCTGTACCACGACTACCTTGCCGATGCCGACAGCTCCGTCTTCGCCGAGGTTGCCCCCGAGCTTCGCGATATGGACTACGAGAAGTCGCTGACCGACAAGGTCGTCGAGAAGACCTTCATGGGCCTCACCAAGAAGAAGTACCAGGAGAGAGTCGCTCCAGGTGCCCAGGTCGCTACATTGATCGGCAACATGTACTGCGGTAGCGTCTGGGGTGGCGTTGCCAGCTTGCTCTGTTACGTCGACGCCGCCGCTCTTAGCGGCAAGCGCATTGGTGTCTTCAGCTACGGATCCGGTCTGGCCGCCAGCTTCCTGTCCCTCCGCATCAACGGAGACGTCTCTCCCCTCGCCAAGACTCTTGACATTCCCGCCAGACTTGAGGCCCGTCGCAAGCTGGCCCCTGAGGCTTACGAAGCGGTAAGAAGCATCCCCCTGCCCATGGAGACGAGAGGGCCTACTGACAGAAATTTTTCAGATGTGCGATCTCCGCCACCAGGCTCACCTCCAGAAGGACTACAAGCCCAAGGGCGACCCTTCCACCATCGCCCCTGGTACTTATTACCTTGAGCAGGTCAACGAGAAGTTCCAGCGTACCTACAGCGTCAAGGCATAGAGTCTAGCACCTTTGCAGAAAAGCGTGTTTTTGGACCTTTGGAACCACGACCCAATAGAGGTGGGATGCATAGATCTTGCGACATCGCCATTGCTGGAGAAGCACGACCAGCGTGAAGCAGTTTAATCAGCGGAGGAACATTTAGAAGCGCGCTACGGATCACGACCAGACGGGGGAGTACTCGACAGGAGAGAAATCCATGTAACGCGGAAATAGCGCGCGATATTAGGGACATTTGTATATATCGAGCCAGATGGGGGCATATTTGACCATCACCATGGACGGGCGGAGCTGGAAGTGGAAATGAATGAATTGGACTCAAGCCTTTTGCAATCTCTCGTTGTACCATAAAATTTTTTTTCTCTCCCTGGTTTTGGCTGAATGATCTCCAAGCCAAAGTAATTGATGCGCCGTATAATATCACGCTTTGTCTATATGCCAAATAGTTAACCACCCCCCCCCCCCCCCCTTTCCAGATGGGTGTGATGCTACACTATTAATACATGCTACACACGACAATGAACCTGTGCCAAATATACTTGGCCGTTTCCATCATGAATTTTGTGCAACGTGGGATTTTACCGGATGCAGTCGTCGCCACCACTTCGAGGACGAGTCTTGCCACTTTCCTGCCCCTCATTTCTCTCCCTTGTATTTCCACTCGGCATGGCGATGCAGATGATAGTCCTTGCTCTGAATGGCCTTGTAGATGCCATAAAGCCCGCCGATGGGCGGCTTAGACTTGACGATGTTGCGCCAGCTCTTGAGTTCATTCTTGCGCGCATCGACGTCCACCTTGACTTTGTTGTAGACGGTCGGCAGCGTCGTAGCGCCGTACTTTTCGCGCAGACCGTCGTACCACTGCCGGTCGTACGACTGCCAGAACTCGTCCTCGGTGTAGTACGTGTGCGCGTACAGCCACTTCATGCCGCCGAGCTCGCGCAGCTTGTGCTCGAGCGCGCGGTTCTTTGCCACAAACTCGTCGGGGTTTGCGGGTCCCCAGCCCCAGAGGCCTATGTTGAGCATGGGCTTCGGTGCCGTGACGGTGCTGCTGCCGCCATCGCTGGAGCCCGCGCCCGCCGTTGTTGCGGGGAGCGTCTCAACTTCGCCCGTGTGCGGGTGGAAGGTCGGCGGCGCCGTCTGCTTCAGCGGGCACAGCCACAGAGGCCAGATGTTGAAGGCCTCGGCCGTGTAGTCAACGAAACGCTCGGCGTTCTTGTACGGCAGGGCCAGGTCCTGGACGATGAAGCGCGCCGACTCGCCGCTGCCATGAAGAGCACGGTAGAGCATGCGAGTGTGCAGAAAGTCGTCGAGGAACCAGCGCGTGAAGCGCGTAAAGGGGACGAACTTGAAGTAGTCGAAGGCGGCGGCGCCGACCCAGAATCCGGCACGGTCATACCGGAAGAGGTACTCGGCCAGCGGCACAAAGTCGACAACAGGTGCCGCAGCGTCTCCGTGACCCGAGCCGGCGGTGAGCGTGCGGTCCTTGACGTGCATGTAGAACCAGGGGTCCCAGGCGCCGCTGAAGGTCTGGGGCGTGGTGCCCTCGGGGATCTCGTCGGTGAGCCTGCCGGTGATGACGACGCCGTGGTCCTTTGAGAAGAGAATGCCATCAACGTAGTCGTTGTCAGCGTTGAGGGTTTCGGCCTGCACGGTCTCGACGGCCTCGGCAATGCTATGAGTGCGGTGGTACGTCGTCTTGACATACTTCTTGGCCTCAATGAGCTGCAGCTCGATCATGGTGGTGACACCAAGGGTGCCGACGGCGCCGGCGGCGCCGCGAAAGAGGTCGGCACGCTCACTCCGGTTGGCGCGGACGACGTCGCCGTTGGCCAGGATCAGCTCGACCTCGTTGATGGTGTCGTCAAAGAAGCCGTGTTTGAAACTTGAAGACTCGCCCGCAGTGCCGGCATAGCCTCCGCCGGCCGTGATGCCGGGAAACTCCATGACGACTGGCGGGACAAGGCCGTGGCGCAGGGTGCTCTCGACGAGGCGGTCCATGGGCACGTTGGGCTCGACAAGGGCGGTACGGCGTGCCTTGTCCACCTCGAGGACGTTACCGAGGGCGCTGATGTCAACGAAGCGGTCCCGGCGGAAGGGCCGGGTGCTGTTGGTCGAGCCATGGAAGATGCGATACGGCTCTCGGCGGTCGAAGAAGGACCGTACCGCGGCGGCGATCTTGGAAACAGTCTTTTGGTGGCGCTCCATTTTGTAGGTTGCAGGTCTCCGGGAGAGAAAATACACTCCACGTGGTAGTGCGGTTATACGATGAAAGGTGGTGGTCTTGCCTGTGGACTGTGAGATCCGACCAGAGATCTCAATATGTCACCAAGCGGTGCGAGTGATTGAGCTAGGTAGGAAACAAAATGGTTTTTCGTCGCGCGCCGCAGCGCGTTCTGCGCTGTAGCTACCTACGCATGTAGTTAGGTAGGTAGCTTAATCAAGGTTTCTGACAGGGGGGCGAGCATGGGTATGCATTAGGTGCCTAGGTGCCTACATAGCTACCTAGGTACCCAGGGTTCCGCTACGTGGCGGACCTGGCAGTCTCGGGGAAATTTTCAGCCCATGAACTGTGTGTGAGGCAGGGGCACGTCGTTCGGCGGCCGCTGTAACGCCACGCTCAGTATCTCACTTGTCAGCTTGTCGTACAAGTATACAAAGACCGAGTCAATCGACTCGGCATTTGCGTGTGTCACCAGCTTAAAACGCAACATGGATAGACGGCATCCAGTCTTATTCTATATTTCACTTCCGCCTGTACGTCCACCACGTGGTGCCTTCTTTCGCCCATGACTCCAAACGAGCTACAGGGTATGATGTTGAATATGGTACAATCGGTGCTTCGTCAGGGTTCGTTGCTCGTCCAGAGATTGATTTTTTATAGCTTCGGTACGACTTGTGGAGTGGATGCCAAAGTCGTTTCTTTCTTTTCCAAGACCCTCTGGCGTATGTCCTCCTCGCTGACATCGCTCAACAAAGACTCAAAGGTCAGAGATACTTCCTCGAGTGTCTTGGCCTTGACTGTAATAGCCTTGGAGTCGATGGTATCCGGATGCGTTATGATCTTTTTCATGAACCCAGTCCAGCCGTCGAAGCAACGCCTAGCGTTTGGGGTTGTTGTCAAGATGATGGCGAAGCAGTGCGGCATGCCCTCATACTCTTCAAACACCACCGGCACGCCATCCTCGTGCAGTTTGCGAGCCATGTACTTGTCTTCGTCCGCCAGCAACTCCCACCCAGTGCAAATAAATACAGGGGGCGCGCCTTTCCAGTTCCGGCTCATGACGAGTGTCACCAGCGGGTGCGCTAAAAGGTCGTCGTCTGCGTACAGAGCTATTCGTGGGGGGTTCGCGGGCCATGCTTCGCATGGTGGCGGGCTGTGCTTGGCATATGCTTCAGCAGGCGGAAGGTAATCAAAGTCCTTGTTTACTTCCCAACTTGCCGAGCTTTGTGTAATGTCGAGCCATGGGGAGTTCAGAGCGAGCCCGCCAGGTAGTAAGATGTCTCGTTCTTCGCCATGCCAGCGGATTCTTCTGTTTTGTCGGCGCAGTTCTAATAAGAGTTGTAGCAAGGCAAGGCTCAAGTTGCCTCCGGCACTGTAGATCGGTTAGTATTGCAGCCTTGGGTTCGAAGGGGTTAGAAGGCGTACCTGTCTCCAGCAATAACTATATGTCTCGGGTCAACCGGTTGGTGGTAGGCGTCGGAAGGCGGGTATAGAAGTGTCAAGTAGGAAATGAGAGCATCCAGTAGAGCCGCGGGAAAGGGATTCTGCGGGGCAAGTCGGTAACGGACTGAGTACACTCGTCCGCCAGTCATCTTGGCTATCTTCTTGGTAACCGGACGGTGACTTGACGGATCGAGGAGGTAGTATGCTCCGCCATGAAAGTACAAGACCGTCAGGGGACTGGTGACCTCTTTTTGGAGTTTTTCGTATTTCTCCTTTTCTCCGATCTGGGGTTGCCGTTCCTCGCTCGTGGCCCCAGCACGGTAACCTGTCCACTCGCCCTCGACGGGCACAATGCCCGGCAACCGTATATCAATCTCCGGTGTATCTGGTGTTCTCAACGACTGAATGGCCCCAGCCAGGGCATCGCGAACATCGGTTTCCGGGACCAAACTGGCGTATGTGGAGACCCATATCCTTCCCTTTACGCCGCTATCCCGGTTGGCAAATTTCTGGGTGGAAGTGATGGACCGTAGCTTGGTCGGCTGCAGGTATGAACGTAGGACCGAGACAATGAGGTCGCTCCGCAGGTCAAGATACTGGGACGACTTGGACATGTGTAGGACGTGGAGAAGGGCCACCCGTGCTATCAAAGGCACCTTGGGTAACAGCGAGAGCAACAACTTGAGCTGCGCAGGGTGCATGTTGAGGGGGTTCGGGAAGTTGAAGGATGAGGTAGACATTTCGACAGGAGAACGAGGCGACAGACGGCGCCTACTTAAGGGTATTGAACAGAGAGGAAGAAGCAAGCAGGTGCTATTGCCTTACAAGATTGAAACACATCAACTACACACGCTACCCCGGAATAAGAAGGCTGCAGTCTCGTCCACTATCAAGTAGCAACGGTCAAGGACTTGGGGTCGACAAAATGTTCGGATGGAAACAGGGTCGGTTGCGGTCCCCTGACAACGGGTGCAGTACCTAGCCAAACCACCACCCCACAGACCGGCCCCTTGAGCGTATCCCGATATTGGAGACAATGTGTCAAGGTGGACTCGCGAAGCGGGTAGCTGAGATTGCAGTGTATGGCTTGTGGAGGGAGGTGGAAGCAGTCACTGTCATGGGAACGTGGTTGAAGACAGGACAAATAAATCAATGAATAGTCCGAATGCCGACTACCAGCGACGCGGTTTAAGCAGGAAGTATCGAAAATAAATGGGAAACTAAAGAAGCCGGAATGGTTGATTGATGGGAGGCAAAAGACCTAGACTGTGAACAAAGTCGATGACATGTCGCTTGGTAAATGTGCCTCGGTTGACGGGGTTCGATCGACGAATCACTTGTGGTTGCCAGCCGGGTACGAACGGTTTACTTAGACCACCTCATCGCACCATTGGCTCCTTGATTCAGACCCATGCGTCTCCGAAGGCTATCAATGTCGTCACGTCGTAAAAGAGGCCGCATTAAAGGTGCAAGACAGTTCCATCACTAGTGATTTGTTCGGCCAATGGCGGCAACAATGATGGGGATTTTATGACATCCCGAGATCACCGTAAGAAGGAGTCTAGAAACCGGGAGTGGCTGGGGAGATGGAGGTGCACTTCTTTAGTTGCTTAGGTATATTTGGGAGGGACGTTCCTACACCTCGGAAGTTGATGGTCAGTTGCTTACCTAGCACAAAGATGAAATACCTGATATGGCATATGTGCGGGGATAGACCTAGTAGCTGAGCTGTTTTGTCTTCACTACTGATATTACGTACGATCCCCAGTAGGGGCAGCACCGCAAGGATGGACAAAAGAGGAAATAGTTGCGGGAAGCTAAGTCGGGCATCAGTTACGGGTTTGCAACACCACTCATTTAATACGTACTGAATTTCCCACCATACTTTGGGGGTAACTTTTCATACTCCACGCAGAAAGCCAGGCAACTAGTAGAACAAGCGCTGCAACTATTGCCAAATCAAGATTAACTTACAAAGAGATGGAGCGCTCGAGTCCCCCCCTGCACATATGCCCACGCTGCTCAAACGTTGCTCGGGGGAGAGAGAGGGAAAAAAAGAAAAGAACCGTTACCAAAGCTATGGACGGCCCTGGCAAAAAGCACTGGCCTATGTTCGGCACCTGCGGGCTGCTTCGGAACTTGCAACCTCGTCTGACAATCAGCTGTCGGCCACATCATCAAGTCACAGCTCCGTAGCGGAGCTGATTGTTTGCGCAATGTGCATACAGCACGGCCTGCCTTTCGTCACCCGAGCCGCACTTGATCCCGAGCCGCAACATTTGCCATTCGGATACTTCGTCTCTTTATCAGAATACTAGCTTTCAGTGCTCATATCTAGTACAAATTTACAACCAAGCCCAAAGCACAGTGATATCGGTCGTCTTCCACTCTGTTTACTGTACAGAACGTCGACTCGAAGCACGATACGGTATTACGCACTTCCGGCTAGTTGCTGCTGCGAGCTGCTGCCGTCTCCAGCCTCGTTCGGTGGTGTCGGAGACACTACGGAATCCTTTTCCTTATTAGCCATAGCCATCTGCCATGCCGGAATTGACGCCTTTGCGCCTGTGGCGCCACTGAAGGGCGAAGGTCGGTTATACGTGGGCGTGCCAATTGTCTTGGGCGTATCAGAGTTGGCAGCCGCCTCGCTGCTGCCCGCTTGATTATCACTACCGGTGGCAGCAGGACGATTCAGCCCAGAAGAAGTAGACGCAGCGTTTACGCCGGCCCGCAGAGTGTTCGTACTGGCCGATGATGCCGCATTCATGCGCTGCGTAATCAGCGTTTTGAGGCTCGTAAGCTCAGAGTTCACCTCCTTCAGTCTTGAGTCGGTGAGGTCCTTCTGGGTGTTCATGGCCTTCGGGATCGAGTCCTTGAGAATTTGTACGTCGTCCTTGACGCGTTGTGTCTCAATCTCCCGCCGCGTGTTCGCTGACCTGAGCTCCTGCACGATCGATTCCAGGTCTGCCAGAGCCGTGTCCAGCTTCTCTGTGCGTTGTTGCTCTGCCGCCTTGAGTTCCTCTGTGTCCTTTGCGAGCTGTTCGACTAGGCCAAAAGCCTTGTCAAACTGCTCTTCGATTGACTTCTTGTCTTGTTCGAGCCTCTCGGGAGTTGGTGGCGCAATCAAAGGATATACATATCGCTAACAAGCTGTCAACCACACCAGTTTCAATTACCTGTAAACACGAAGGTCGTACCTTGGCTAATGTATATGCACCATAGCTGACACCGCCGACAACAGTTGCCATGATGAACCAATCTCTCCAATCCCTTTTCGGGGTTGGTTGCGGTGGCTGCCAGGCTGCATACTGAGGCGGATAGGGTTGGTAGTACGGTTGTTGTTGCTGCTGTTGCGGAGCGACTGTCATCGAACCCGTCGCAGCAGCCGGTGCGGGCTGGGCACCTACTCTCGACAATGCGGTATCGATCTCTTCTTGGGTAAGGTTCTTCGTCCGCAGGAAAGCCACGCGATTTTCAATCGACGAGTTCGCGACGCTTGGGTCTTGCAAAACTACAAAATGGTCAGTATGCTGGCATATCTTGTTGACCCGCTTCGTAGTTTACTAACACTGCGTCTGGGTTGAAGTTAGCCGCAAGTCGCCAAACATGGGGTGAGGGCCTGCGTACCGCCGAAGCAACGATATCCTCTCGAATCGTCATCTTGAGTATGTCGCCTTGTCAACCCCGTCGCAGTCTCCTTCAGTGGAGGAGGTGCTTTGTGACAAAGGCGTTGAAGAGCAAGCGGCATGTGCTGCTGGAGAATGGAGGAAAAGCCGACGGGACGGATGGGTCGCCTGCCCCGGATACGTAGGTAGGTAGTAATGGGTGGCCGGGGATTCTGGGCCGAGGCTTCGCGCCAAAGCGGCTGGAGAGCGTCTAGTGTGATTACCTAACGCGGCAAAGTGCTGAGCATGTATCACGTGCTGGGCATCAGTGGAGTACGATGCCTAGTGATTTAGACCCATGTTACTCGAGAGGGGAGAGGGCGGGCGCAGCCAATCAACGAGGAGCCGCGCAATTTGTTTACTTTCCTCCAGAGCAACAACACCGTCAACACTTGGACCTGTCATCCCACCCACCCATCGACAGCCCATCCGCGTGTGCGCAAACCGTGGCACCTTGACTAACAACTGTCGCGAAACCACTCGCGACTGCCAGATATTATTAATATCTTCACTTCACGATCCGATCTCATTCTCTTTGCCAGTCAGTAGGCTGCGACTAGACCCCCCAATCATTTCTGTCTGGCACTCCCCCACCATGTCGCAAGACACCGGCCTGTGGAGCGTGCGCCGACCAAGAGAGGTCAGCTCTACCCTCGAGAGAACGTGTCGCGACAACTTAGCCTTCCTGGAACTACATTTGCTGATACTTCGCGTAGACCTTAGGAGGCATTAACTACAACACCGGCTTACCACAACCCGCATCCGCCATGAAGCGATCTGCTTCAGGCGCAGGTGCGCCATACTCCAACAGCCATGGACGCTCAATGTCCGGCTCCAGACACTCTCTGGCGCTCTCACGACCTAGTCAGCCCATGTTCCAGCGCTCTTCGTCCGGTACCAACCTTGCCGACCTTGGCCTTTCCTCTGTGAAGCGAACTTCGATGCGCGAAAAGTCCTTTGCTCCAACGCCGGCACCGGGACGTTCTTCGCAAGATGCGGATAGGAGGAGCAGCGTATACCGTGCAAGAACTTCCACTGCTGGGCCGATGAGTCACCAGAGCTTCTTCCAGCAGGCGCCTCAACCTGCCGGCGTTCCCCGAGACCCTCGCCCGTTGAGAGACCGATCATACCAGGCCAGAATAGGACAAGAACTGCTGGACTACCTCGCCCAAAACAACTTCGAAATGCAGATGAAGCATACCCTTTCTCAGAACATTATTAAATCCCCCACACAGAAGGATTTCAACTTTATGTTCCAGTGGTTGTACCGCCGCATCGATCCGAGCCATAAGTTCCAGAAGAATATCGACCAAGAGGTACCGCCAATCCTGAAGCAGCTTCGATATCCGTATGAAAGAAGCATCACCAAAAGCCAGATAGCAGCCGTCGGTGGTCAGAATTGGAGTACTTTCTTGGGGCTGCTGCACTGGATGATGCAACTGGCGCAGATGTTGGATGGTTATGCCTGTAACCGATACGACGATGCCTGCCTCGAGAGTGGTATCGATGTGACCGGCGACCATATCATCTTCGACTTTCTGAGCAGCGCATATAGGGACTGGCTTGCCATGGATGAAGACGCCGATGATGAGGATGCGAATCGAGCTCTCGCCCCTCACATAGAACGAATGGCACAGGCTTTCGAGCAATCCAACTCCAAGTACGCATCCGAGCTTGAGATGCTTGAAGGGGAGAACAACCGGCTGCTACGCGAGATCGAAGATCTCGAAAAGTCCACTCCGGATCCTGCCGTACTCGACAACCACTTCAGGATCATGGAAGAAGACAAGGTCAAATTCGAGGAATACAATGCACTCGCAATGCAGAGATCCGATAAATACGAAAACCGGATACAGGTGCTACAAGAGGAGCTTGAAAAACTCAACGAGGAGCTGCGGGAAGTTGAGGATGAGCGGCGAGGATTGCAAAAGGCTGTGGACGCTCTGGGCATCAGTATGCAGGATATCGACCGCATGACATCTGAACGGGAACGTTTGCAGAAGGGCATCGAGTCGGCCACACAAAGGCTAGAGGAAGTCAAGAGAAAGGTCGCCGACAAAGAACTTGAAGCGAGCAGAAAGCTTGATGAACTCGAACGAATGGTGGACAAGTACAACACCCTGGCGTACCAGATTGGCTTGATACCCGCGACGGCGGTCAACGCCAACGGCAAGGACTACGAGCTTCAGGTTACGGTTAACGACGGCCCAGACTTCAGCGCGTCACAACTCAAGGGATCCAGCGGTGCTTCGTCAAGCGACCGCCTCCTTGCCGACCCTGTCACTGGGTACCAGCCTGCCCACATTCTTAACCTTGACCTGCGTGGCCAGGTCAAGAGCAGCTTCCTAACACTTAGGAAAGAGGTCTCCGAGAGGAGGACCGTCGCCATAGACATGATGATGAAGGACCATGATCTGCTCGATGGCATCAAGGAGGCGATCGAGGACAAGCGTAACGAGGTTGAGGCCCTGGAGCATCGTGTCCGGGCGGCGGAAGAGGAGTACGAGAAAACGAAGGAGGTATGGTCAACAGAGGCTAGAGATGTTTGGGTGCTGCTGCTAACTAGCATTTCACAGGTGACGACGACGCAAAAGATGGCATCTGACGCACAAATTGAAAAAATGGAAAAGGAACTCGCAAAAATGCGAGCGACCTTGACCGAGTCAGTGCAGCTGATGGAGCAACGCGAGATGAATACCAGTATTGAGTAAGTTGACATGTGTCGTGCGTGGCCCTACCTTGATACTAATGAGGGCCGCAGGTACGAACAGCTTGTTCTTCGCGCAAACTCCCTGCGAGAAGAGCTTCACACGGAGATTGATCGGATGCTCAACGATGTCATCAAGTTCAAGATCCATGTGCAGAGGAACCTCGACGATTATGAGGGCTTCGTTACTGACGAGCTCGAAAAGGAGCTAGGAAGTGAAGAGATGAGAGAGGATACCAGGAGTCTGGATATGTAGACTGTTTTGCGGGGCTTTGGGCGGCTCGATGGACGCCCTGTGTGGGCGGTCTCCTTTCGGTTGTTTGCTGAGCGTTCGGGCGCAGTTTTGGTCCAGGGCATACTTGGTTTTCTTGTTTCTCGATACCATGACGACGGATAATGACGGTTACAGGGAACCTGCGTAGTCATCATCAAATTTGAATTTCTGCTTGCTGTCCGGTCTCCCGGTTGACTTTTTGGAAACCATGGCCGAGAGATTTGACTCGAGGACCTTGGCAGGAGAGCCGCAGGCCTCTGGGTTGTCATGATCGGTACTACATTGTGAGTTTCGGAGAAAGCATTGCAAAAAAGATGACCATGCGACGAGGTACACGTCGTTGGACACTCTAACAAGTGATGAAGTAACGGCCATATAACGGCCATATAACGGCCATATAACGGCCATATAACGGCCATATAACGGCCATATAACGGCCATATAACGGCCATATAACGGCCATATAACGGCCATATGACAAACAGTATTCCAAGGGCAATCTAGCAATGGCGACTACAACAAAACAACCCCCCGCCAGAGACGAAGCAGTCTTCCGTCCAGGCAAGGCAGTCAGCGGCCAAGGCACCCAGCAAGCCTCATCCCTTGCAGTGTGCAGACATGGTAGCATGCCACGACTCGACAAGAAGGTCAAGATCTTCCAGAATGGGTTTGACGATGCGGACTCCTGTGATGTACGGGGTCTTATCCAAGAACGCCGTCCGCCGTTGGACGCGCAAAGCAGATTGGAAGGATGGCTTCGCGAATGCCGTGCCATGGAAGACGGAGCAAAGGGCTGCAAGGCCACCTATACCCTTCACAGCGGCATAGTGCAGGACTGCCAGACGGAGCTGTACCGACTTCGGAATGGGCTTTTGATCAAGACAGGTCGATTTGAACTAATCCCGTATCGTCTTGCCAAGCTACGGCGATGGACTGGGCAAGGCGATGAGAATATTGGTGTTCTCGACACGTCTGCAAGCCCTGATAGGCGCGAAGCCAAGAGCGTAGGCGAAGTCCAGCCCCGAAACGATGACATACAGAAGGGAGGAAACGGTGCGCCACGGCCTCTGAGCCTTGAGCTGGTGAAAGAGGCGATGGGGACTTTTGAGGAAGCGAATCAAGAAGAAGAGGAGGAGGAGGAGGAGGAGGAGGAGGAGGAAGAGTACGGCATGCTGGATGATGACCAGTCGGTGTTGTCAAGAAGACACACCTGGTCTGGTGAGACGAAGCAATTGCGGCGAGAGGAAGAGCAGGAGACACATCGGCTGATGCTGGCAATGAATTACAAGTGGCCGGTGAACATGCGCCGGGCAAAGATGCAATACAAGCGGGCGATGGAGAGGCAGGAGTGGGAGCGTGACGAAGTTGTTCCAATGAGACACAGCTGGAGCTTATGAGACCATGATTGGAAGGGGTTGGCATCCATTCTATCGAACTGATCAACTCGTCGAAAAGGCCAGGACGTGGTTGTCTTGCAGCAGCCAACTATTCAAGTTAGTCGTTGCGTGTTGTCGACGACTTGGACTGACTGAAACTGCAGAAGGGCTGGGCTGGTTGGTTGACGGTAGATGAACAAGAAGACGATGGATCGATTTCGAGCACAAAGATAATCCGTGAACGAACGTAAAGTGTCCGTTAGAAGGCAAAAAATGACAATTGACGTCCTTGTGTCCGTCCGTATGTGAGAGGATGAGGGGAGCTGGCTGACTGTATCAAGGCCCGCCCCATCTACGGATACCTTACATACCTAGATACCTACCTAGGTAGCTAGGTAGGTACCTAACCAACCCAGGTACGGTAAATAGCTAGGAGTCAGTGCCGGACTCAGACCTGGCTGCGGAACTCTGTGGGCCCCTCTGGCCCTGTGCTGGTGATTGGTCTCGTAGACTAGGTAATTAATTACATTCCAGAGGCGCAATGGAATGGTCCCTCTAACGTGTGCCAAAGGAGAGGAGAGAGGAGGAGGAAGCGGAAATCGGTGGCCGGCGAAAGGACTTGGGTTGTGTCCGTCCGCACCTTATGTCCGATAACCCCACCAAAAGGCAGCGAGCGGCTGGCTTACTCTCCACGACCGGGCGCCATCGTACATACTGCGGTCTTCGTAGGTGACGGGCGTCATTGATGCATGCTTATTCGACGCGCGGCAGCTGAGAAGACAGACAGTGAGATCAAATCCACCCTCCAGCTTCAGAGCAAGCCCGGCTCCGTCTGTATGTCCATAAATCTCGTTGCCCCCTCTACGCCAGCCAGTACTTGGGAAGAACTATGTCCAGGTTCAGGCAGTTTTTCCGTACCTTTTTCCAACAACCACCCAAGCTCCCTGGTGCTCGAACAGCTTCGGCTGCTCCGGCCTCCCTCTGTGCCCTCTCGATGGCTTCATACACGACCACCGTCACCAAGGTCCCCGACCTAGGCCCCGCGCCCGACGACGCCTCCTCCAAGCCGCACCACGTCAAGAAGCATGGCAACACCGTTGGCTTCAAAAATGTTCACCCTTCTTGGGGCGATGGTGTTGGCCCCCCCCAAATCTTGCGACATGTCATCTGGTATGTACCACCACCACCACCACCACCGCACTGGCCCTGCCGGCCCTGCCGGCCCCGCGCCGCCATGAGATGCCGATCAAGCCCGGCCACTAATACGAAATCTGCACCATGCACGCAGGCCCCAGTTGACCGGCAACCTAAAGTTCCCTGACACCTCGCCGCCGACTGTCAACGTCGTCAAGCCTGACTTCCTTCCTACCCGTACCGCCTCCAATAAGCTGCGCGCCACCTGGCTCGGTCACGCCTGCTACTACGTCGAGTTCCCCTCGGGTCTGCGCGTGCTCTTCGACCCCGTCTTTGAGGATCGTTGCTCGCCCTTCTCCTTCATGGGCCCCAAGCGCTTCACCCCAAAGCCCTGCGATCTCGCTGAGATCCCATTTGTCGACGCCGTCCTCATCAGCCACAGCCACTACGACCACTTGTCCCACCAGTCCGTCCTCACTATCCAGAAGCACAACCCAAACGTCCACTTCTTCGTCGGTCTAGGCCTTGAGTCGTGGTTCAAGAGCGCTGGATTGAAAAACGTAACCGAGCTCGACTGGTGGGAGGACGCCGAGATCTCTCTGACCGTGGACAAGGGCGCCGACCATGTCCCCGAGACCATCTCCGCCCAGGTTTCTTGCCTCCCCTGCCAGCACACCTCCGCCCGCACGCCGTTCGACAAGGACACCACCCTGTGGGCCTCGTGGGGTGTCAAGTCTGCTGGGAAGTCGGTCTGGTTCGGGGGCGACACTGGATACCGCGCCGTGCCGTGGACCCCGCTCGACGTCGACGACTACGGTCAGGAGTACGCCCACCTGCCCACGTGTCCGCAGTTTAAGCAAATCGGCGACCTGCGCGGGCCGTTCGATCTCGGTCTGATCCCCATCGGCGCATACTACCCTCGTGTGGCCTTTTCGGGAATGCACGCAAATCCCTTTGATTCCGTCGAGATATTTCAGGATACAAGGTGCGAGCGCGCCATGGGCATTCACTGGGGGACGTGGGCGTTAACCATGGAGGAGGTATTGGAGCCGCCGAAGCTCCTGCAGAATGCCATGAAGCGCAAGGGGCTTCCGCCGACGGGCGTGTTTGATGTGTGCGATATTGGGGAGAGTAGAGAGTTTTAATGTTGGGATGTGATACGGTGTACAATTAATTACAAGCAGGCCTCTGCAGGTAATGTTTAAATAATAGCCTCGGCATTTCTGGTTTGGAAGATGGGTACAGGGATGTGAGCACCTGGTATCGAAAAAGTTCCTCCCATGACACACCCTGTTTGCTCCTCTGTGTAACTTGCATCCCATTATTCTTTCATGTTTGCTAGCAACTTGCACTTCATTTTTAGGGTTCTGGTAGGGGGAAGGATGTGCATATGATCCATATATAAAAATCCGCTTCAATCATCTCAGGCCCACAGAAGTCGACGGTCGCTTTCGCAAACCACGAGAGTTTCTCCCTCATCAACATCGTAACGCACAATCAGCTCACTGTGATAATAGGGAGCGGGCCGTTTTCGTTCAACTCGAGACAGAGTCAGCTGTCCCCTGACTCCTTAACATATAGAATCAAGTGGCGAGTTGCAAACCAAAAGATACGACTCTCAAATCTTTGGCGATGATGCATCCAGCATAACTTCGCGAATGAAGTGAGACCGCTCCATATATGTCAAAGAAGGTACCGGGCTCAAGGGACCAGGCTATCAGTCGAGCGTGTGGATTATCATCATGGTCCGCAATGGGAATATATGATGGGTTACTTATCAGAGATGATTCCGAGCACATTAACCGAATGGTGTTCTGCAATAACTGTTCTCACATGGCAGTGCCTGACTTTTAGATTCTTCCAAGTTTAGTCGAACGTCTCTACGCCAACGCCACCTTGGTGTCTCTGCCAAACATCATCTATCCTATATCCCCATGTGGCCCATAATCAAGGCCCTCGTTGCGCGTAAACGCCGTATAATGCAAACATGGGAGGATCCCTCAACATTGTCCCAGCCGGGATTTCAACCATGCGTTCCAATTCCCAGATCCGATGAGGTATATATCCTGACACATAACAACGCGAGAGCAGACAAAATAGAAAGAGCAGGGTGCAGTGGCTTTTGATAGGAAAAAGGAAAACAAAAAGGGGTAAAGTGAGGAGTATCAGAATATCTTGCTCGTCAACGCTGACATACTCTCAGATTGCGCCAGCTGGTCAAAGGCTTTGACCAGCCCCATTGCCGCACCGGCCGCAGCACCGCCAACGACAATCATCTCCAACCCACCGACGACAGCTTGTCTCACGCACCGCACGCCCGACCAGCCTGAGACGATGCAAGTCTTGACGTAGCCAAATGCGAACAGCGCAACGGCCATGACGGCGACGGAGATGTAGAGCGCGAGATAGACGTCTTCGGCGGGAACGAAGAAGTATGGGAACAGCGGCACCAGGCCACCGAGCAAGTAGCCCGCAGCAATGGTCAAGGCGGAGACGAAGGCGCGGTTCGAGGCGGGCTCCTGCTCGCAGTGGTGGAAGTGCATAAGGAAGTCGATGAGGCGGGGCGACATCGAAAGATGGTTCGTTACCTCTTCGAGGGTATGTTTGGGCAAACCGTAGGGCTCGAGGACCTCAAGGACCTGCGTGCGGGCGAGAGCCGGGTCCTCGCGGGTCAGACGGGTGCACTCGTTGCGGGTTTCGTTGTACGAGGCGCTGCGATGGGGTGTTGGTGAAAAGGACAATGAACAAGGGAGGGAGATGGGCGCCTTACGCTTCGCTCTTGGCTCCAAGGTAACCGCCGAGGCCCATGGATATCGCCCCGGCAATCAGCTCGGCCATGCCACCAAAGATGACGACCTTTGTCTGTCCCAGGGCAGACAGCCCAGCCGTAAGGGCGAAGGGCACCGTCAGGCCGTCCGAAAGCCCAATCGTAGCGTCGGAGATGATGCGGGCGTCGAAGCGGAAGCGACGGGACTCGCTCTCGGGAGATACTGTCGAGGTGGAAGAGGTTTCCGAGGTCGTCGTTGCCATGGTCGCTGTCGACGCTGTTCGGGCTCCGGGCCCCAGCAGGGGTTGCCTCTCGAGATCGCCGCCGTCGATGATGGTCTCATCCGACATCGTGCTTTCAGCGCGCTCGTTGGTAGCGGTGGCGGCCTTGGACCGGACGGGGGACGGCGTGCGACCGAAGAGGAGGTTCTTTAACGTGACGAGACCCATGGTTTTTGTTTTGTTTTTGTAAGTTAACAACCTTCCTCTGTCACTGATGACGCACGCTCTATGTGTTGAGCGTCAGTTGAGCTTGACCCGAAATGGAGAGTCTGATATCTCTCTTCTAAGCCCAGGTGAAAAGAAAAAGAAAAGAAAAGAAGCGGTTGTATGAAAGGGGTTGTGAGGTAAAGAAGAGGATGAAATGGGGGGGCGGCTGCTTTTTGTCTTTTCCCTCTACCAAGATGACACAGATGGGAGACTGAACCAAGTCCGTGGTATTCAGCTGCTTGTTCGTTTGGTATTACTACCTTGGTGATTGGGTAGTCGCGAGAATAGGGCGAGGAGGGAGAGAAACTCTGTGTGTGAGCGTGGAAGGGAGATGGTATATGGACGACAAGCGGGAACAATGCATTCCAGTGAGAGAGCGACCCCTCCAACACTTTCAAATTCCTTAAAGCTTGTGGAAATTTCTTACCTTGTGACTTGTGAAATACCTAAACTAAAATAGAGAAGCTGGTAGACTCACAATACGCTACAAACCGGGCAATGGAGTAGCAGACCGAAACCTTGCAAAGAGCAGCGGTCCAGAAGGGACAAGCTCCTCTCAATCTTCCGCTTTACCTTTTCTCTCGTTCGCCCGTTGACGAGTAGCTCCCCATCGCAAGGGCCCAGTTCGTACCTTGCCCGCCTGTCACCGTCTGAGGTTCTGGATCGCCTTGCGGTCCCGTGTTACACTTCGGACGAGTAATCAGCATTACCACGGCTGTCATTGGCCAATGTCGGAGTTAAGCAGCATCTCCAAGGCCTACCATTGGTTCGGCTGAGACCCCGCCGGACTGTTGGGAGGGGCCACGGAGCTCGGGAGTGAGAAGAGCTCGGGGATCTACAGATACACCTATTCGTAATTAGTGTTTACCGGTGGGTGCACTCTGAAGTGAGCAAACTCAGGAATGTTCCATCCACTTGCCTCTTTTGGATCGAAGATGGCCTTGAAGGTGGGTCGCCGGCGATTGGTCCTGTATCCGCCGTCGTCTACAGTCCCGGGTATGATGGTTCGGCTTTCCGGGGTTTATTTCTCGTCGGCGGAAGCGAGCAAATTTCATTTACTCATTACAAAGATGCAAGTATTAAGCATGACGGTGAGGGAAGGGGAAACGCCCAACCGCGCCAGTAATCTCTTTTCCAAGACGATTGCTTTCCAGTTATTCCGTGACCGAAGCATCGAATCCCGCTCGGTTCTCGGCGCGGCGGTAACGGACTTCAGTGTAGTCCTGCCCGGCCATTTCAGCGGTTTTGGGCCACCTGACAAGTAAGCCAGCAAGCAAGCACGTTTCTGAATTGCGTCACATGGGAAGCGCGCAAGGTCGTAGGCAGTTTCTTCCGACTGCTGCTTTCGATGCAGCGGAAAAGCCCCTGGATCCCCTAGAAATGCTCTCACCACAGGGTTCAGGGTGTCACATCACATGTGCGCTCTGGACGCTGGAGCGCTTCTCACCGCCCGAGATACATTGTACTAAAGACATGACACCGCAGTAAAGAAGTAGGGACATAGAGAGAAGACCTCAGCAAACCAGCCTTGACATCGCACTGACGTACACTCGACCGAATAAGATCCTGCGTTTTATCTCTGGTCAGTCTGATCGTGGCATGAGCGGCAGGTCTCGAGCACGCCGCCAGACTCTTAGTATGCACTGCAGGGACCCCCCCCCGTAACACCAGCCAAGAACTTCGTGCTTAATATGGCGGCTTGCTACTTTATGATTTCTTCCACCCTTACTCTGCGTGGATTCGCAAGACCTCGACCCCGCGTAAAATACCTGTACAACGTACATCGTAGATACTCACAGTCTCGTCTCCGGAGCCGGTGGGGCCGATAGAGCGGATCGGTTCGCCACAGCCTCGGATAACAGTGCTGTGATTTGCGGAGTGGTCAGTCAGCGGAACTGCTGAGAGCCATCACGCACTCCTATTCGTCGCAAAGAAAAATCGTAAATACTGGGTGGCAGCCGCCTGGGCCCTTGCCACCCAATCAGTCGCGATATAAGGATGTAAACTACCTACGGATATTTAAATACCTGTACTCACAGCTTAGCCCTGCACCCGCCCCATCCTCATCTTCGACCAGTCCTCCTCCCATAGCGCATCCTTCCCTCTCGTCAAGCTGCTACTGCATAAGCTCTTCCCGACTTACGTCTTTCTCACTGTCTTCGTCGCATCACCAACATGGGGCAACCTATCAAGCTCGGCGTCCCGAACGTCCCTGAAGACGGACTTGCTCAAGAACAAAACACCCACCCCACCAACGCCGAGAGCCAATCACAAACGGAGCAGGCCACCGGCGCAGGTGTGGACACTGGAGCTGGCACAACCCGCCCAAAGACGGAAGCCGAAGTCGAGGCCGACCGGGTTTACGAGGAAGCAATGGAAGAGGAGTATGCCAAGAGAGACGGGGGCTCGTAAGGTGCACGTCGACGGATACAGCCACCGATTCAACGTCAAGCAGAGGAGGTCGGGCAGTATTCATAAAGCATATCCATACCGCCAGCAATATAACTTCCAACTCTATCATCACCTATGTACGCTTGCCATACCCTCCGTCGAGTGACTTGACTCGCCGCACTATGCGACTCGGAATGGATGCGCTTCGGTGTTGAACACCCACTTATTGTCCGCGATTTCGACTTGAACCTTGGCGTCTGTGGCCTGGATCAAGTAGCTGTATTTGAGCACCTCCGCGAACCAGAAACTCTCCTGAAAGTCGTCGGGCATCCCGCCCTTGGGATCGTTGACGTCCGTGATGCCCGAGAAGCCGTCGCCAACGTTACAGGTCTTGTTGATGGCTAGGAAGGCGTCCCAAGCCCAATCTTGATACTTGGTGTCGCCTGTCGCGCGGTAGGCGTAGTAATAGCTCTCAATGACCTCGGGGCGGAGAACGTAACCCGATCCGCCGTCTCTGATCCAGAAACCAGCACGTTGGTAGAACTCGGTCTGATTGGCGGGCGGGTCGGGGTTCAGGGTCTTGTTGACCGGCGGCCGGTCGTCTTGCCAGCGGAATACTTCTGGGCCAATCCCAGTCGCTGTCTGCTTATACGTCTCACGGCAAGCCGCGGTCAGGTTGAGGCCGAAATCTACGTACTTTTGCTCCTTGAGCACAAGGCCGCCTAGGATGAAGTTGCCGCCATCAAAACATGCCACTTGAATTACAGTCAGCACTTGTGCGGTAAGGTGAGTAGCATTATGAACTCACGATGGCTGCTGATAAACCTCAGGTTCGCGTTGTTGTAAGCGGCCAGGAAAGTCAGGTCAGGTCGTGTCGTGGGGCTCGACGCGAGAAACTTGATTGAAGAGTCGGCTGCTGCAATCCATCGATCTCTGTAGAGGGAGAACCGGCTCTGGTCGTAGACCCACATCTTGATGAGGTATTCGTAAAAGCTGTCAGTTCCACCGTTCCAGCCGCCCGAGCGGTCTGCAAATGTGCCGTTGGAAATGAAGACATCCGAGCCCAGCAGACCAGGGAACACCTCCTCGTTGGGCTTCAGAAGAAAGTCCTCGCCCTTTTGTGACATCTCACCGTATTGCTTATCCCCGGTAAGATCACTCAGACGAGTCCACTCAAGCACCAAAGTCCCAATAGTAGCCAGGCTGTTCGTTTCCGAGCCGTTTATGCGCGGCTTCGGGTCGTAGACAAGAGTGTTGTCCGGCACTCCAGTGGACGTGTTGAAAGCAACTTTAAGGTTGTCCGCGAGCCGCTTTGCCTGGGTGAGCAGCGCGTCCACGCTCGTGCTGTTTCTCGCAACGTCTTTAAGCGGCCCTTTCAACATGTCATGTCCTGTCCGGCAGCAGCGTCAGCATCCGCATGATACTAGTCGAAAGATGACCGTTTCTAACCAGACAACAAGCCTCCCAAGTATCGGATGGTTGTTTCGAACACGGAGACCTCGCTGTCCGTTACATCAAAATTGATGTTGGGCACGAATTCCAATATCTGACCGACAACGTCCTTGTTCTCCATGATGATGGCAGTGCTCAAGGCGTCCACCGCGCTGGCACCCCAGCCGTTTCTGGAGAAGCATGTTAGGGACTCTGATCTTCATTCCAGCACGGGGCAAGATCTCTAATGACTTACCTGTCATTGGATGACGATTTTGACACGGGTAACAGGGTGTCGTTCGGAAACGCAAACTTGCGGTATCCGTCCCACGAGCGCTGGAAGGCCTCCTTTACGGCGTTGGCTCTCTCCGGCTGATTAATATATTTTGGAGCAGTAGCGGATTGCGAAGTCTCAGGCGAGGCGTACGCCTGAATGGCAAGCCCGGTGACAGCCAACACACGCCCTGAAATACGCATTGCGTCGTAAACGGAGAGCCCCTGTGTTGGAAGAGGAGATGCCGGTGAAAGAGATGCAAGGATAACAGCTCGAGAACACAGCCTGTTTCCGTAAGGGGATGCGGCTAATGGTGTATATATATGTGTGTGTGTGTGGATGAATGCCGCTGGCCAGGATTGCCGAGAAACAAAAGTCTAGTATATGAAAGTGGCCGGAGTATCCGTTGCTACAACCCCAGGGATCAGTTGACTAGGTAAACCATCAGAGAGAGATTAAAGTATGAGCAGTCACTACCTATGGCATCAGATGGATAAAGTCAACTTGACCTTCCAACTCCACGTCCGCCCCTGTTCTTTCTTGTCTCATGCTTGGGCCTTCCACGGCACCCCCTGCTTTTATGTTGCTTCTCTCCTGCGTTTGCTTTTGCTTTTGCGCCCGCTCGCGCTTTCTTGTCGGTACTGTTCAGTATGTGACATTTACCGCTGTGGTCCCTCCTTCCCATCTCAGGCTTCTAGTCCCTGCTGTTCCGTCCAATGACACCCTCGCCGGACGACTGCGGTGCAGCTAGGACTAGACGAACAAGCTAGAGAGGCATTGTCTTGCGGCAAGCACACCCAGTCGTGGCGGCACTTCGGTAAGGCTGCGATGTAACCAAATACACAGCAACTGATTGATAGTCACGCGGGCGGAATCCGTTGGTTGCCGTAATGACTTACGATGTACATCAACACGAGCAGGGCAGATCTTCCCGAGTTCGTCGCGCATTTGGCAGTGAGAAAGTCACCAGGCACGGACATCATCCCTGGCGAATGAAGCACGTGCGGAGAAGCCATTGGGGGAGGGGCCTTTGCTATGTAGTGTTACCCAAAGTTCAAATGCAGCGTTGCGTTGCATACTAGTGAGGATGGACATGAATGCAAGCCGAGTTTAGATGCCCGAGCCCCCTCCCGCCAAGTGCTGTTGACCAAGTTCACATCTGCGGCCCAAAGGTGCAGTCGACTGCGGCCTTGGTCCTTGGCGCCGGCGGGTTACACTCAAAGACTGCGTGCGTCCCGGTCAGATGGCCGGACCGGGCTGCCACCCACTGGGTGTCGGAAGCCCTGCATGCTCGGCTTCGCGCTTCAACAACAAACACCTCTACAGGCCGTCGATGTGATCTGTAGGTACTTTTTGAATGCATGCAGGACGAGAAATGGTGCGGCGCCAGGACTAATATCCGCCGGCTCATTGACAAATGGTACCTAAGCCACTTGACAGGGTCAGAAGGGTTCCATTGCAGAGACAGAACTGCGTGCGTGACGATCATCATCTCCGATTCTCAACCTAAATTAGATCCCGCACCTGCGGCAATGCCCCTGGCCCCCTACTTCGTACTCACAACCCCGCACTTTATCATGATGCGAGCACCAGGGGAAGAAAGGTACTCGTAGGACATGCCTCGAGAACGTAAAAATAGTGTGGCATATCACCCTGGTTGCAGCGAAGACGACGTACCGCAGCTACTGACTTTATGTACTCTGCAGGACTGGGCGAACCGTCTAATACAGTCATTTGGAGCCCTCGCCGATTCGATGTCGAATGTTTTGACCGTTGTCAAGGGTCCTTTCGAGGAGTGGAAAGATTAGTTCAATCTTCGAGCCGGTTTCTCTCCTTATTCGGTGCCGTGACCATGCAGCAGCCCAGACAGACACCAGCCCCAGTTAAGAGCCTTTGGGTTTCAAATTGCAAGCAAGCTAGCTTCGCAACACTCGAGGAATGCGCCATGCGCGAGGCTGTCTCGAGAGGCGAACCAACTTTGCAAAAGTCGATTAAGCTTCGGCCCATATATTGCCAAGACTGAGCCACGGATGGTCCTTTTGTTTATGCAGTGCAGTCTCATCCAAGGAATGATTCAGCCCTGCTCCCGCAACTTTGCGAGTGCTGCCGCAACTCCACCTGGAAGTGAATCGCTCTTGGGGCCTTCATTGTTTTCTGCGATTCCCGCTTGTACCTGTGTCTGTGTGTGGGCAACTGTATGTACCGCGGCTGTCCGCTTCGATTCTTCGATGGCAGCAGCAATCATCGCTTCTTCATCGTCCTCGTCCAAGCTAGGATGGCCCCTTTCCAACTGCGCGAGCCTCTTACCCTGATTACTTGCTAACCTGTCAATCACGGGTGAACCGTGTGAAGCCCCTCCAGTCGACTCCATTTCGCGTAGCGGGACTCTGCTGAGAGGCACGGCTTGATCCAGTTTCGACATCTGAGCCGGTCTTCCGCCCTCGGCGTTTTCCGTCCGATCCAGCTGTCGTTTTGCGGATTTCTTGGCTCGGAAGGGCTCCTCAACTGCCCTGACCCATTTGGTGACCTTGACAGCTCCCCATCCGGCAATGATGCCGATCTGTTCGGGGTCTGCGTTGATGGCGTTCTTCAAGCTGCCAAAGTTGCTGACCAATGCGACCGCATCTGACTTGTTAACGCTCCTGGGGACCGTGACGAACTCGACAAGCTTTTCAGCATACGTCGATGCTTGTTGGCCGCGAATGGCGCTGAAGTTGGCGTGCTCATACGACTTATAGAGTTCAAGATAACGTGCTGCCTCAGCAGCCGACCAACAGAGGATGATGGTGACGTTGTTGACCAGTGATGTCTTGGACAGCTCGCGCAGTACTTCTTCGTGGTTTGGAATGTCAACCATGGTCAGCATGATGCGCAGGTTGTATTTTCCTTGCAAATTTCGGATTCGCGTGTATATGTACTCGGGATGGAGGCGATGGTATTTTAGGCTTGACATGACCATCTATTAGCAAGCAAGCGGCGTAACGGACCCGGCGACAGGAGCCGACTGACCTCAGAAACAACGCACATGTTGTCAGTCCAAGACTGTAATCGGCCACAATATCACTGTATTCCCATGGCATCGATTTCAGCGAAGCAAGCACTGGGTTGCCCCGTTGGCGAGGGGACACGAGAATGGCAGATCCAGATCCTCGCTGAGGAAGAGCTTGCGGCGTCGGCTGAACGATTTTGCCGCTGGACGAATCATTTGTCGGCGGCGCTTTGTCCAGCCGCTGCGGTGTCGGTTGCTGTATTTTCTGGGGAGTCGGCTGCTGAAGACGAGGACGAGGCGGTTGAGTCTGCAGGCGTGTGGGAGCCGGATTCGATGACGCGAGGGCTGCTAGGAACTCATCGTCGGCACCAAAGTCGTCGTCCATGATTGTGTGCAACAGGATATCGGTGAATGGGTGGATTGTTGGCGAAGACGGCGAGTGGCAATCGTGTCCTTGCGACCAAGACGACGTGTGAGGATGGCAAGTCGAGTTGCGATAACGATGCTGGAGAGGACAAGACAATGCATACGCGCACGTAATGGGAGTGGCAGTGGTGGAGGGAAGCTCTAATTCAGGTATGCACTTTGGCATGTACCTATTACATAGTACCTAGTATAGTGGGGAAGGTGCCCGCGCTATGTAGTGTAGGTACCTGTAGATTGATCGGCGGCGTCAACCGCAGGGTTCGTTCAAAAGCCGCACCGCATTACGACTGAAGCCAGCACGTCGATGTAGGTACGGAAAGGGACTTGATTCCGTTTATTCAACCCCCACCTCCCCATTCTTACTTTATTCCTCTACTTATTTGTCCCTCTCTAAGCTATACATAGTGGCTGATGCCTTCCTTCATAGGGCTGGCTGGCACTGATATTTGGCATTGCTGTCCACTCGATCTACTTACCAGCAGCATACCTACCTCCCTACCGACCTACCTACTCACACAAGCGCAAAGTTCATTTGAACGCCTTCATCAATATTCCATGGGGTATCAAGGTGAGATGGCGCCGTCACTTTAGATCCTCCATTCCCAACCCGGCTTCATCGTAATGACTGCCTCGGGATGACCCGTCGCTGGTCATCTTGTCGTGCACGCTGTACAGTGCTCTTAGCCAAGTATCAAACATGGCCACCATGTCCTTGGCGTCTTCGCTCTGTTGTCTCGTCTCCATGACCCGGTCCCTCAGTCTCTCATATGCTTCGATCATGACCCAGACTTGGAGAGATGACATATCTGTCCCCGGCTGTTTCGACAAGTCCAACATGGTCGCTGATAACTCGCGGGTCAGAAGGTCCGTGGCGATCTGCAAGCTCAGGTTGTGGTTCGACGATGATGCTTGGGATGAAGAGTTACGCTGCAGTCGAGCCCGATTTCGTGGCGGCGGCGGCGGCGGTGGCGGCGATGATGACGACGACGGTGACTGCGTGGATGGAAGCTCTGGCGAAAAGGACGCTGGTTTAAAGTATATCGCCTCCTCGTCAAAGGCAACCATATTGCCATCGTCGGATTTCGGGGAATACGCCGGGACGTTGCGTATCGGCGCCGGCCTGTAGACATCTGGCCGCAACTCTGCAGGTGTCTCTCTGGCGCTGTAATGAGACCGTGTAAGAGAAAACCGCCTGTGTGAGCATTGCCGCGAGAGGAGAGGGTCGGATCGGACGTCTGTATGCACTGAGCCGTTGTCCTGTGTTTCGAAGAGCGCTGTGTACTGGTCGGCGATGAGATCGACACTTGACACCTTGTCGGCAACTGTCGAATCCCTACCGGATTTGGGACTCTCGAGCTGGCCGATGGCGTAGATGGGAGTCTTGGCGCGACGTCTCATGCTGGATCTCGTGCTTATTGACGAGGTTGGCGAGCTGAGTGAGCTGTCGAGAGAGGGCCGACGTGCTGCGCTGGTGACGGCAAGGTAAGAGAACTCTGGAACGAGGGTCGAGCCGGACGTGTCGAAGGAAACCTTTGCGGGTTTATCGGGCGTTCTCGGTGTGCTCGTACGATCTTGCACTGCGTTGCTTTCTCCTAGGTATTGCTGCCATTTGGCATCGCTAAGGTCTGGTGACGGGAGCAATAAAGATTGGCCGACTGTTCCGGCTTGCTGGGCAGCAACTGCCACCCCGGTATTAGGTTTGTTTGGCACGGACGGGTCGATAGGTGCGGGACGTCGGATGGATAGGAACCTCTGTTTGGGAAACGTTTTCTGTAACCTGCGTCGCAGGCGATGCGAAGTCTCTGAAGGCTTGTTCGGGCTGGCGGCTGGCGATACAGGCGAAGGCGCACGTGAAGAATCCATGTCCCTAACGTTACGTAGGTAGGTAGGTAGGTAGGTAGATATGGGGAGTTTGAATCGACGAGAATCGATGGTAAGACAATATGGTGGCGAGCTTTTATGAGTTGCGCAGTCGCTACGAGGCAGTGAATAAATACGTCGGGGTTTTACATGTGCCGTGTATGTGTTGGTTAAGCTTTGCTGATATGACTCGCGACTTTGTCGGGCAAGCAAACGATGACCCCCATGGATGAAGAGTCAAAAGTTACCGACAGGAATGCCTCGTCCCATTTGCATGCGGGCGTTGGGGGATAGCAGTAGGAAGGGATGATATGCTCTGGAAGAACGGCAAGTTGCAACGGAGAGTTACCTAGGGCGGGTATCTATCTACTTGCACATGGGTAGGGACGGACAGCAGGATAAGTAGGTATGTGCATGTAAGTAGGTACCTAGTTTAAAGTACAAAGAGGAGGAGGGGGGTCGTGGGAAGCTCAAGAGGACTGGGCTCGAAACAGGATTCAAGAAACGCAGTCGTTGGAGGGTATGCCGGGATGAGGTATGTAGGCATAGATGCCTCGTTTTCCTGCGTAGTAATGAGGTATGTTTAATCCCGAGTGCAAGCCAGGTCAAGGCAGGGTAGGTAGTAGGCTACCTAGGTACCTACAGTACATACCTACCTAGGTAAATTCAGAATGATGTGAGGTGGACAGCGCATGACGGGTGGCTCGGTTGGACTCGGCAGGGATGTGATTGTATGGGGTTTCCTCTGTGCACATGGACAGCCTGGTTGGTCATGAGTACGCTAAGGGTACATAAACGTAAACTACTTGTAAAGTACGGATAAAATGTAGGCTACAGAGAGATGTACTGTGTACTGTAGGTAGGTTAGGTAGTCTGGCATGGTGGTCCGGAAGCCAGACAAAGAAGGCATGGATGGGAAGGATAAGAACCCTTGCACCCCACGTCATCGTCATCGTCGCCCGCCCGCTTGAGAAGAAGCAAAAGCGATGTGACGTGGGGTGGAGGATGGCGGTCGAGGCTCAGACCTGGTCAGGGATGTGTGTACGTAGAAGTACGATGTATGTAGGTAGTTACTGTAGGTAAGCTATTGTGTTGAGTATTGGGCATGATACTTACGGATGTACTGTGTTTTTCAAACTGTATCTATATTATGGTGTACCTGGCGACCCTACGAGGAACCAACTGCCTTGATAATGTACCTTAGTACTGTAGGTAAGCATCTGGACCGTGAGCAAGGGTCGCTCGCATCTCCAATGTTGTCGACTCGCGTTCCCTCAAGGATGCATGCATGCACACAATCTACGGTCGGTTGGTTGGTTGGTTGGTTGGTTGGGCCGGCGGAGTTCGGGAACAGATAAATAAAGGTGGTGGGATTATAGGGATCTACAGCACATATAGGTACTGTATCATGGCCGCCCATTGCTAGGTATTGTCTTCCCGGCATGATGATTGCCACTTGATAGTTAATGCCCGCTCCCGTTGACATTCCGGCGATCCAGCCCAGCGTACCCCGCCCGCCCCCGCGATGGTCCGTTTTCCCAGACGGCAGAGCACGGAATTCCTGGTTGTGATTACCTATGGGTGCGCAGTGGAGCCAAATAGGGGCTGTACCATGGCGGAAAGGTCACGATTGGCTGATGTCATCCACCAACACTTGTCCCAGGTTAACCGTGCTTTCATTTCCTCTCTGCTTTCCGCTCGCTCACTCACTCATCGTGTTGCATGCAGTCTCACCGCAGTGGCCATGATGAGCCAATCATCTCACAAGAACACCTCCCCTCCCATCTCGGACTACCTACCTACCTAGGTACCTACCCACGTACTACCCAAGGTACCTACCTAGGTACCTAGGTCGGTAGGTATCTACCTAGGTAGGTAGTTATCTTACCTAACTACATCGTACAGTGCCTGCATGCGTGACTCCTCCGCCTGACTGACTTCTCTTTTCTGCATTCCGATTCTTCAGCTTCTGGTCTATGTCTTCGGCCGCCTGCTTGTCGTCATCGAGGGCTGACGCTGGCGCCAACGTTGACGCCAACATTCAGTCTGTATCCCTATCTCTCTCCCGACCTCTGCCATATACTAGGTATCCCCGGCCGGACTCTGGGCTTTGGACAACATCTTGCCCGTGCCTCGTTCGCCACGCTCTATGCTGACTTCTCCGCCTCGGTCAGAGTCGGCGGGTGACGACTTCGCTCTTGACATCTCGCTTTACCTCATCCGCAATGGTTGACTTCACTTGTTTTCTTCATCTTCCTTTGGAGCTACAAGACAAGATTTGGGAGGCCGCCATCCCCCCGCCCGCTCCCACGGCATTCCATGCGAGACTTGTCCGTCAACCAATGGGCCGCGCCCTCGACGGCTCCATCGACAGTTATAATGTCAAAGACAGAGTTCTTCTCTACCGCCTTCCACCTGATGCCTACCCCGATCTTGCCGATCGCGACTGCGTCATGGCCACTTTGTCTGGCATGCTCTTCACCTGTCGTCGCTCCTTCGCCGTCGCAACACGTGCTTACGGCTCCATCAAGCCTACTTGTGCTTTTCTTCTCCGTGGCCAGGATCCCTCTGACCACCCCTGCCACATGGAAATCGACGCCACTAAAGATCTGCTCATTCTTGACAATGGGTGGCAGTGGCCATGCCGTCTGATCAGCACGAGCAGTGTATTCCGTCTACAGCTGCCGACTACCTTGCGACTGCTGGCCCTCGCCTGGCCCGGTCCAAATCGATCCGGTGCATCAGACGGCCGTAGTGCTTTCTACTACTCGGAAGCCCTCAACGGCCTGCTCACCCTGTGGGGCTCCCGTGCCCTCCGCACTCTCTACGTTGTCGTCGATCCGGTCCATTTGCGCGAGGCCGAGAAGCCGTGGCCCGCCCCGGCCGATCGTTCTTGGACCACCTCGTCCGAAAACAACCTGCTTTTAGAGGATTACCTGGCATCTTACCATGACGGCTCATATGGTCGGGCAGTATTATTCCGAAGGGGAGCCCGCCGGTACTTTGAGGTCTCGGTCGAGCAAGTGGCACGGTCGGGCGGCCTCGGAGAAGTCGTTGAGCTGCTCGAATCCGCTCGCAAGCGCCTCAACCCCCTTCTCACCCCAGGCGTGAATCCGCCGTCCCAAGAGCATGAAGTTCAAGCAATGGACAGCGAACAGGCGCCATGTAGGTGCGTGATCCTTTCATGGGAGTAGTCCTACGAGACCCAGGACAAGCTGCTCGTTGTTGTTATCGTTGTTGTTGTTGATGATGATGATGATGACGACGTTGTTGTTGTTGTTGTTGCCCAGTATGCCGAGTCTCACTGGCTTCGTTAGAAGTTCGCAGAGGCTTTCTATGGACCTGCCAATTGACGTTGAGCATTGCTTTGCAAAGCCCCCGTCTTTTTTTCCGTATTTCCCACCTTCACAGCCCCTGCTTTGGCTTCCAGTGCAATGAGGACAACTCGGTTCTAACGGTCTCCGCCATCTGACTACTTCTCCCACGATCAGGTGATTTGTTGATCGTCAGGCTTCTTTCTTCCCGGCTACTCTGAACCCCACGGATCCTCGTCCAGCACGGCAGCCGTATCTCATACTGACATTCTTGCAAGTGAGAATTCGATATACTGCTACGGTATACTGCTAAGTCTGGCTCATGTTTGATCCGTGTCACTGTGTGTAGCAAGTGCTCAACTACTTCCTTGTTCCCCCGCATAGCATCGTCAAAAACCCCAACTCTGGGGGTTTGACAGAGTGGAGGCCGAACAGACGTCGTTGCGGAAGAATTTCTCCATCAATCAGAGGCCTTGAAGGCAGAGGGGCTCCGTAGCCGCTCAGTCAGGTCAGCCCCGCTGACACGCGGTCTTCCGGCCGGGTTGTCTCCTCGTTGTGGCAGTTCTCCACCAAAAGGGACCCTCTCGGGCGCATGCCCCTCCCCCTCGTTTCCCCTCACCGTCCAGTGTCTCCCACCTCTCATACTACTTACTGCCCCTTCGGCCCAACTCCAGACTAGGGGTCAAGCAACAGATGGAAAATTTAAGCGTCGTGGCATGTCGCTGATCGGGCCATGCCGCTATTGGCAAAGGTGGGGGAAGGGGATACATCGTCGGATGCTATAAAGATCTCATGTTCCTCTCCATTGACACATTATCCTGTATCGTCCTCTCTATTCCCCTTTTGGCGATACCCTCAGTATCCGTTTTCTTTCGGAATCCTTCCCCCCCCACTCCCTTGATTCTTTGAACTCGTTTGTTTCCCTTCATTGCCGCCATGAGCCTCGACATTGCCATCACGGGGTGGCAGACGCGCGATGTGCGTTTTCCTACTTCGCTAGACAAGACCGGCTCTGATGCCATGAACGCGGCCGGCGATTACTCCGCCGCCTACTGCATTCTAGAGACCGACTCCGAGTTTGCTGGGCACGGCATGGTATGTTTTCCATTCTTCGCGTCCAGTCTTGCACATAGCCGCTAATATGTGTTGTTCTGCAGACCTTCACCATTGGCCGCGGAAACGATATCGTCTGCAAAGCCATTGACTACCTCGTCGAGAGGGTAAAGGGCAAAAAGCTGTCGGATCTGGTCTCAAATTGGGGCAAGACCTGGAGGTATCTCGTCAACGACAGCCAGTTGAGGTGGATCGGTCCCGAGAAGGGCGTCATCCACCTGGCCCTCGGCTCCGTCGTTAACGCCATTTGGGACCTGTGGGCCAAGGTCCTCGGAAAGCCCGTCTGGCGCATCGTTGCCGACATGAACCCCGAAGAGTTCGTTGCCTGTATCGACTTCCGCTACATCACCGACGCCATCACCCCCGAGGAGGCCATCCAGCTCCTCAAGGAACAAGAGCCTACCAAGGCCCAGCGCATAAAGGACGCCGAGAACAGCCGCGCCGTCCCAGCTTATACCACCAGTGCCGGATGGCTCGGGTACGGCGAGGACAAGATGAAGGGCCTGCTGCAGGAGACCCTCGGTAAGGGTTACCGCCACTTCAAGCTCAAGGTCGGCGGCAGCGTCGAGCAGGACAAGAGACGTTTGAGCATTGCACGTGAGGTCATTGGCTACGACAGCGGCAACATCCTCATGGTTGACGCAAACCAGGTCTGGTCTGTGCCCGAAGCCATTGAGTACATGAAGGAGCTCAAGGAGTTCAAGCCCTGGTTCATCGAGGAGCCCACCTCCCCTGATGACATCCTCGGCCACAAGGCCATCCGTGAGGCCCTGAAGCCCTATGGCATCGGCGTGGCCACCGGCGAGATGTGCCAGAACCGTGTCGTCTTCAAGCAGCTGCTCATGTCGGGGGCCATCGACATCTGCCAGATCGACGCATGCCGCATGGGCGGTGTCAACGAGGTTCTCGCCGTCTTGCTGATGGCCAAGAAGTACAACGTCCCCATCGTGCCTCACTCGGGTGGTGTCGGCCTTCCCGAGTACACCCAGCATCTGAGCACCATCGACTATGTTGTTGTCAGCGGCAAGCTCTCTGTTCTGGAGTATGTCGACCACCTCCATGAGCACTTCCTCAACCCCTCCATCATCAAGGACGGGTACTACCAGACCCCCACGGAACCTGGCTATAGTGTTGAGATGAAGGCCGACAGCATGGACAAGTTCAGCTACCCCGGGAAGCCCGGCGTCAGCTGGTGGACCAGCGATGAGGCCAAGCCTATTATTGAGGGAGAAAAGATCTAAAGAGGAGCTTTAACCACGCCCATCGCGCCGCGGCTTCCAGGGCTTAGGCAAAGAATTGAATGGATGCTTGTCCGCAGGGAAACAACGGCGTCCGGTGTGGTCGGCGAGTCGCTGACCGTATTGCGTACCGGAATCAGGGTATGGGAACTAGGGGTCTGGCCAGGAGAGAAAAAAAGGCCAGTCCGCAGGGCAACGATGGCATCCTGTATAGCCAGGAATATCGGCTATCCTCATGCACGGGTAAGGCAGACTGCGTTACTTGGGCAAAGTATAAAGAGTAATCGAGGGGGTTTGACCGAAGAAGAGAGCCATTCCGCAGGGCAACGATGGCATCCTGTACGGCACAGCTTGGTTCTGTGACGCATCCCTTCTTAGCGTTTGGTTTTGTTGTCTTGTTGCAGTTGATAAAAGGGGGGAGGGGGGTTTGGCTACGGAAGCCATTCCGCAAGGCAACGATGGCATCTTGCATAGCTTGGGCCTAAACGCTCCACTATCCCGCCGCGATAGCGACAAAATGAGAAGATGCGTTATTGTTTAGAGGAAATGCCAGTTGATACCTACCTACCTACTGTACGGAGTTCATAGGTAGGTATCCGTACTTACCTATGGGAAGAAGATGGCCATGCAGTAGGTACCTAGGTAATTAACCGAGGGTGCGACTGCACCGCCACGTCTTAGCCACGCCAAGCTCAAAGCTCACGCCACAAAGACGCAGCACCCAAGGCAGGTAGGTAATAATTGAAGGATGAGCTGAGGAGACGTTTCAAAACGCGGCAAAAGGAGCAGCAAGACAAGTCGCAACGCAACACACGGCCTGGCCCCGATTTGGAGTCTCGGTTCTCGCCATTTCATACCTATACACCTACCTACACCTACCTACCTACATACCTACCTACCTTTAAGAGAAAGAGACCATAACAGCGGGCTGTTGGGTACTACCAGATATGCAACGTTAGCCCGGCCGTTGCTCGCCTGCTGCATCATCTTTTGTTTTCTCCCCCGACTTCAGCAAAGCTTTCCGGGCGCGCTTATCGTCCATACAACTGATTTATATCTATCTGTACATTCAGCCACCCGTAACCAACCACTCCACTCCGCTCGCTCGCACATCCTCACTTGTTTCACTCGCGAGTCCTCCAAACCTCACCCCAACTCAGTCGCCCGCGATGCCACCAAAACCAACGTTCAAGGTGGAGGCCGCGCCCGAGGGTTTCACGCCCGAGAGGTTCGAAAAGGAACTGAAGAGCCTGGCAGCCAAGGCCAAGGGCGAGACTAGGGGCCGATTTCTTCAGCAGCAGGCCTCAGCCTACCTCAAGTCGGCCATCCTGCTCGCCCTTGCCGCCGTCTACAGCAACGTCTCTCAGTTGGCCCTCTCGCCTGTTTACGGCTCCATCCCGGCGTCCATTTACCATGCTAAGCTCGTCATGGCCGCCTGCTTCTTTGGCTGGGCCGGCAATATGTTCCTGAACCGCACACTGCCCTTCAACCCAGCCAAATTGCTGCCTGTGGTTGCCTTCTGGGTCCCAACTGTCCAGTTCTACCTGTATATGGTGAGCGGTGTGCTCACGGCGTATTGGGGTCCCTTGCTCACAGAAACCGTCACTTTGTTCCCCCTCATTGTAGTCTCGGTGAGCTGCGTGGCAACTGAGCTAGAGAAGGCCGACCTCTCGAAGCTGCCAAAGTTCATCGCTGATGCGGGCCCTGGCTTGGGGTCATGGGGGCTCTTCAAGTTCATCGAGAAGCTGTCGGGGGACTACCTCCAGACGTACGTCGGCAGCTCCTTCTTCCAGACCAGAGTCGGTCTCGAGGCTCTGCTCGCTGCCGCATACTCCATCTACGCGCCTTCCAAGTTGCTGCTCCTCGCCATTCCGGCCGCCTTGCACACGGCGGTGCTAAACACGCACGCCCTGACTCCCATGGCGTCCGCTTCGCTCAATAACACTTTGCAAACCCACAACTGGACCCTTCTGGACCGCAAGGAGTCTCTTACCGGATATGTCTCCGTTCTCGAGAGCAAGGAGCACGGCTACAGGGTCATGAGATGCGACCACTCTCTCCTTGGTGGCGAGTGGGTCATCCACAAAGGACCCCGAGTTGCGGAGCCCATCTACGGCGTGTTCGTCATGCTGGAGGCTGTCCGTCTTGTCAAGACTGCAAATGCCGTGCCCGACAATGAAGCCAAGGCACTCAACATGTAAGTTGTAGATCTATACGAACCTTAGAGAACAGGGCCTAATTTTCCATCAGTGGCCTCGGCATCGGGACTACCCCAGCTGCTCTTGTTGCTCACGGCGTCGACACGACGGTTGTTGAGATTGACCCTGTTGTGCATGAGTTTGCCTCCAAGTACTTCGAACTGCCGTCAAACCATACTCCCATCATTGAGGATGCAGTGAGCTACACACGCAAGCTTGTCGATGACCCGGATGCTAGGTTCGACTATATTGTCCACGACGTCTTCACCGGAGGCGCTGAGCCCGTTCCCCTCTTCACACTCGAGTTTCTTCAAGGCCTCAACTCGCTCCTCAAGCCCGATGGCGCCATTGCCATTGTGAGTTCTGCCATTTATTTTATCCCGTGCAAGTCTTTTCCAACTGACAAACTCAGAACTACGCTGGCGATTTCCTCCACCCGGCCCCGAAGCTCATCGTCGACACCATCAAACAGGTGTTCCCTTCGTGTCGTATCTTCCGCGAGTCCGAGCACCCCACTAAGGAGAAGATCGCCGAGGATGGTCAGGATTTCACCAACATGGTAATATTCTGCAAGAAGACGAGCGGCAAACTCAAATTCCGGGCTCCCGTCGAAGATGATTTCCTCGCTAGCCGTACCCGCCGCGCCTTCTTGACACCCTATCACGAGGTTTTCGACAAGCACTTCCTGCAAGGCGACTTTGGCATTCTCACGAACAACAACACCGAGCAGCTGACCAAATGGCACGAGAAGAGCGCTCTGGGTCACTGGGAGGTCATGCGGGTTGTCTTGCCAGACAAGATTTGGGAGATGTGGTAAACTCGTGTGCTTGCACTGGGAAGAGGTGCTGTGAATATCGATCGTATAGAAGAAGCAACTTCGTTGCGAGGAGAATGCCTCTGTACATACTCTAGGATTGTAAATATACTTTGATATACATGGAGGATTCATAATGGCTTTTCCGCTCGCACTTACAAAATAGAGTAACCAGGAGGCTCTGGATGTTTGACTCACACCCCGGATTCTATTTACTGACCACAGATTCAAATTTTGTTTTGTATGTCTTACTCCATAAGTAACAATAAACGGCCGTCGAGATCATCTCGACCCGGTTGGGCGGCACGCGGGTGTCTTCCCATCGACCGGTCATGAGCTGCATGGCGTGCAGTCGCTCGTTAGGCTCCTCAACGGCGGAGGCGTGGACAAAGAGCATGTCGGATCGGTAGTTGTAGCTGTGCGAGTTGGAAGTCGGGGCAAGGACCACGTCGTCGAGGTGAGATGCTGTGATGTACACGGGGACGTCGCCCTCGTCGGCGAACAGACGAGCGAAGGGCCCATCTACCCGAAAATTAGGAGAACGATGGGCGGGGAAGGCGTATGGCGCTCTGGGAGCCTGTTGTCAATGGACGATGTATCCGTTCATCGCTTCGAGCGCGGATTCGCCATAGGGGCAATACCGCTTAACAGCGCAGTGTTGCTCTTTGGGGTTCTCGAGCTCGGGTTATGGCATGATGGCAAATTCACGAGGAAATATCGAGGGAAGCACGGCATCTCCAACATCACAACTTATCTCCTTGTCCTTGAAGGGAGGTCATGTACCAGGTGGCTCAAGCGTCGACTGCAGGGTGATGGTGATGGTGATGGACCAGATAGGCCCATTACGCTTCCCACGCCCGCAGAGTTGACTCATTGGAGAACTGGGGTCGGGCAATATCATCGGCATGTACCTTCGAGTCCGGCTCCAACATGAAGATATGTGCGGACTTGAGCCAACGGGGACTCGGCACCGCAAGCGGCTTGGAGCACGCCGTACGGGATGCAGGCGCATAATGAGCTGCGAGCAGAACCGATGGCCCGGCGAATGCTGGGGTTTCCACACCATTACACAATGGGCAGAGTGTGTTCAAATCCGGATGCCTTGTCTCCTCCCCTTGGGCTATAAGCTACCTGCTACGTAGAATAGTCGGCAAAGGACTAGTAACGTACTGAGATACAGTTTTCAAGGCGATTAGTTCCTCGTCGGGTCGTCAGGCACACAATAATAGCGATACAGTTAGGTAAGAACACAGCATAAGTATTATGCCTAATACTCAACACAATAAGAAAGTTTGTTTCCTTACATATAGAAACACAGTATTATAGAATATCGTAAACAGACCTCTCTGCAAACCAAGGCTGCAGAGCTTTCAGAGATGGCTCCCTAAGATGCTATACCTATGACCCTAGGGTTTACTGTGACTGTCCTCCAAGCCAACTAGAACAACGGTGCCCATGGTCCTACCCAAGTGGCCGAGAGAGTACCAAAACAGGCTAATAACGTATTCGGTGCCATGCCGATCGCTCAGAGCCCGCTAAAGTGCCAGTCCACAAGCTTAAAGTTATTCGGTAAGGGCAAAGCTCGTGCGTCCACGGACAGTTCTAGATCTCGTGCAGGGCCGATCAATGCACCACCATATCTGACATTGTCTGGGTGTACACTCGTCCACTCGGTAAGTAATACTAAGTCGGCGGCGTGTCGAGCGGGGTGGGTAAGCAGTAACTAATAGTTACGGACGCCGATCAAGTGCGTCTCCAAACGGCCCATCAGACGGCATAGGCTCCGTAGGCAAGAACAAAGGAGGTCGATCTCTAAAGGGACAGGCAAGCTTCACCGTCTCGTCGATCAGGCAGCGAGGCCGTCACGTCCGTCTTGTTACTTCTTGGCCACATCGCACAAGTTCCTTCTGAAGCCGAGGCGGCCGTAGGAGACAAGCCATCATCGGACAGACGGGAAGAGGCGGCTGCAGCTAACAAGCCGCCTCACACCACGCGGTCTACCGTCTTCCGGTCGCACGGGCGTCGTCCCGTGGGGTGGAAACCAGCGACTGCAAGAGAAGAGTTCCTGAACAGACAACAGCCGAGCGGAGCGACACAACCGAGGGACCCGCTTAAGAGGGACGTTAAGAAACAAAGTATAGGCATGCAGAGGCGGTAGAAGCGAAATAAAGGCAGAGTCAAAGAGCCGCGATGTGACGAGGATGGGAGGGGGGAGATAATTGAGCCGCCGGACTCGGTTGTAGCCGAAACGCACGACAACTGGGGCGGTCAAAGCTTCTCAACCCGAGTACCTAGGTAGTCTGTCTCCGGCAGAAGTTGGGAGAGGACGATCAGTGCTGGTAGGCGTTGCAGAACAAACGCGGGTCTGGGTTCGAGTTGCCATGTCAACGACTACCCATGTAAACCATTATATTTGTGTGCACCAGCATCTAGGTATCTAGTATCAGTCGAAGAGAGAAAGAAACAGAAGGGGGGGGTATGGAACAAGAAATGAAAGAAACAAGGGAAGAAAGGAGAGAGAAAGAGAGAGAGAAAGAAAAAAGGAAAGAAAGAAAGAAAGTTGTGTGTCGGTTCGGTTGTCCTCGTGGCCGCTGTCCCGCCGTCACAGGGAAACCCTCGTCACCTTCCCCACCAAGCGCAGAAAAAGACGTGCCAAGACCAACGAAGCCCCTGAGAAATCTCAGGAACAAACTTCTTGATCCGGCCAAGTGGCTGAAAGAAGTCCAGAATCGGCATCCTCTTTCGTTCTTCGGTCCCAAGTCTGAGCGGCTGCAGAACAACCCCTCCCTTGCCGCCGCCGGCTTCTTCCCTGTGCCCGCCATCTGATTCTGTCATCTTCGGCTGGCTCTGCCTGATTTCCCTTCTTCGCCATGGGAGAACGACCGACTCCAGCAGAAGACCACAGCTGTTATGACGTTTGTTTCGATCCCTAGGATGAACCAGGCCTCAAAAGTCGAGGTGTAGCCGCTAAGTCGAATAATTACGCCAGTCCTCAGTTCTATATGTACTTTCAAGTTGGCAGCACCCAACCTACCTACCTACTACCTAGACTCTCTGTCTGATGCGAAGGTGATGCACATCAATACCTTCTTTTCCAAACCTTCTAGTGGGAGCTGGCATCAGCTTCAGACTTTGGGCACGTGACAAACGGTGTCGCCACATTGCCTTTTTGCTGTTACCAATTGGTTGAGTCTGTCCATCTCCGGGCGGTTCTGCGCAGGTACTCGAGCAGGCGTCTCTCACCAACCTCTCTCTCTCTCTATCTCTCTCTTCCTCTTGTGTTGCAAGTTGGTGGGTTGATTACCTAGTCGCAACGTTGAGCCTCAGCGGCTCATCGACCCATCCATCGACCCTCTCTTTGTCAGGCGATGACAGTGGAGTACAATAATCTTGTACATGGGCTACGCGCCTGGGGTGTTATATTTCTGGCCGCCATAAGTAGTAAAAGTACCTACATACATACTTCCAAACCTTGGCGTAGACCCCACGTTCCGCGGACGGTCCCATGGTCGCCTCTGTTCCGACGACACAGGGTGTCACGTTATATAATCCCAAAGGCACGAGGTGAACAGGCCGCGTACAAGACAAGACGGTAAAAGAAGCAGGCCAAAGACTGATGGATGGACCTCTGGCCGGCCCTGGACCCCTCCATCCCGAACATCGTGGGTTTCGTCACTGAAACAGAGTCGATGCACGCCACGGCGGCGATGTGGATTGAACAAGGTTCTACATCCCTGCTAGCATCGACGTCGACCCAATCAACGCTCTGCTTGTTACCGGCATGAACGACGTATCGAGAGATCTCACACAGCACCCTGCCCTCTGCCAGTTTGAGATGCTCATTTCGTCCCTCTCCCTCTCTTCCACTCTCCCTTGGCCTCTGGTCTTCAGGAACCAGGGACTTGCTCAGCGACCCCGTATTTCCCGTTTTGGACACTGGGATTGGCCTAGAGCTCCCTGTCAAGGTGACACCTGGCTGCGCCGGGGTATCGTACCGAGAATAGCCCTGCGAAGGCGACGAGAGGCGAGAACAAGGAGGCCTTCTGCTAAGGTACGACCGTACGAAGTAGGTATCCGTAGTATTCCTCTCCCCCTTTCCGCGAGCCTCCTGTACCCGAAGTAACGCTTTTCCTAGGGTTGCCAATCAACCCAGACGCAGACGCAGCCGCAAGATCAGCACCTGTCCCGTCGTCTTGCCTTGCCGCCAGAGGCTGCTTTGCTGCAAACACACCTCGTTTCCCAATCGTCGTCTGCCGAGCACTCTACTTCGTACTTGCCGTACTTCTCCTCCATCTTTGTCTGTGCCCGTCTCTCTCTCCCTCTCTCCACTATCCTGCGTCCCCGAAGAGGATCGAGAGAACTGTCGCCCAACTCGCTTTACCCATCGAAACTCTAACCAACTCTCCTTCATACCATCTATCCGCCACTTCGTGGGGTATCTGTCCTGTCATGTTCTTTTCTGCTTGATCGTCGAATGCTACCATAGTGCGAGAGCATTCTCATCATGATTTCTTTTCTCTCCTAAGTTTTTAGTCTCGCAGCAAATCCTCCCCTCCCATTGACTGGGCTTCCTTCGATTCTGCCCCGGCCGGCCCGCGGCCTCGACAATCGAAATGTTCATTCCAGGAACCGTCCAAGCCTTGATTGCGGCCCTTACCTTGTCAGTCGCCCTCTTCATGTCTCTTCGTTGAACTTGGGAACAGTTGGGAGGCTGGGGCACATGATGGGGAGATGGATGCAGAGTCGGACAAGAATTGGGTAAGAAGGGAACGACTGGGCTAACTTATAGCAAAATAGTGGGATCGTCATCCAAGCCGCGACGCCCTCTGTCTTTCCTTTACTAAAGGGCCATGGCTCAAACATATTTCGGGACGGCCTGAGGCTGGTCCTCATCACATTCCTTATATCCTCCGCCCTGTGGGCTCAAATCGACTTTATCGGCCTTACCCTCGATCCGACCTCGACTTCCGGCTGCCAAGTCGTCGTAATTTTCAACTCCGTCTTCGATCAACTGGCGCGATTCGCCATCGAGCAGTTTCTGTTATGGACCACAAACGCCAATGCCAGCACGCCTGCTGGCGCCGTGGCTTACCAGGCGGTCCTCGGTGTGCGATTCGTTCTGGGTGGCGTCTTTGTTGGGTTCCAAAAGGCACAGATCGCCACTGTCTGTGTAGCTAGGAACGATCTCTTGGTCATAGGAGCCGTTGTCATGGCCACCGACTTCGTCATCATCGCCATGCTCGCCTTCAGGGCCAGCTCGATCGGCATCAAGTCCGTGCAAAGTAAAACGGCCATCATGTGGACGATTGTGGGCTTGGCGTTTTGGACTGCAGTGGGTAACACGTCGTAATTTTGATGGTACAGAATGCTGACCGCACGTCGCAACCGTAGACAAGCGTCCCGCTCCTTCTGGGTATTGACACGATTGAGATGTTTTTCAGAACTGCTCTCCCTGCCACTGGCCTGTCGATCCTCCTCAGTACGTAGGCAACTCGGGCTTTGCTGCATCTCTTTTGTCCGCTAACGCTTGGTAGCTATCCTCACGAGTAGCTTTGGAGCCTTGCTTCCTGCTCGCCAAAAGCAAGCTGTTCACCCAGATGCCCAGTCACCACGTAACATCAGCTCTAGCAGAGACCTCTCGACCTCCGACACCGATTACCCGCCCTCGCGATACGAGGACTTGAAGGCCGGTGCAATGGCCACTGTAACGACGTTCAACCAGCCGAGAGACTTCATGGCAGGTGCCGGTGGCGCCCTGCCCATCATTGCCGGATCCATCCCGGGACAGGCCAACATCGGGGTCGGCGGACTTCCTGTCCAGGGCCAGCTGTTCCCGCCGACCCGCTCACAGACCGCTCCTGTCAGGGAAAGCCGGAGAATCGACGTGAAGCCTAATCTCTTGAACAAGCGGAGCATCTTCGACCGGGCTGGGCCGACCTCGAACATTAGGAACGCGATTTCCAATCCTATTCTCCAGGAAACGGGCGAGAAGAATCCCCTCAGCAAGATCGCTACAATTGATCTCGCCACTGCTGCAAAGAATGACAGGGAAAAACGAAGTAACGTACTGACGATGAATCGAAACTCCAGCACGTTCAACGCCCATCGCCCCGCTCCCCAACCTCCCGCCATCACTCCGGACGAGGCCCTCAGGCGAGCTCAGAGTGGGAAGCGGAAGGAAGTGGGGTTGGCTTCAACTTCGGCGGAGCCTGCTCAGGCCAGATCCGCGGGACTGATGTCGAATCCTCCGGCAACGACTTCATCTGCTCAGCTATCCCCGGGAGTCGAAGAGATCAGACGCAGGTCTCCCAGACAGCTGCCCGATGACTACGAACAAAACCGAGAGGTTAGATCGGCCACGCCCCCGCAGCCGATTCCAATGTCCAGCAACTCTCCGCCTCGCCCCCCGCGAGCGGAACAACCCCTGAGTTCCGTCGAGACGGTTGCGCGATCTGCCAGCCAACGTACTGTAGAGACGTCCCTCAGCCAAAGCACGCTTGATCGGTCTGCGAGCCAGAAGTCTACCGCGTCCTCCGTCCAAACCACGACGCCCCCAATGGGCTTGGTACCTCCACCCAAGAGCGCTGCTCGTTTGATGTCACCGAAGAAGCCGGACCTCCCATCCACTTGGCCTATCCAGACTGTGGTCGACCCAACGATTCGGCCATCCAGGCAGAAGCCGCCATCCCCAAAGTCACCGGTTGCTCCTCTGCAACGGCGGCCGACCGGTGGTCTGCCATCTAACCCGAGAGCGATGACAATGAAACCCGTGGCCAAGGAGCCCTCTGCTCCTCAAGAGCAGACGGTCATGTTTGTCAACAACATTCAGTACAATGATCCCACAGCTGTGCAGAACATCATTCAAGGAGCGACGAACCAGGCTGCCAAGACGCCTTTGTTGCTGCCGTCTCCTGCTCCCCCGCTGAAATCCTCGAACTCAGTTGTCCATCGACCTCGCCCCATCCCCCGACAGCAGGGAAAGGATCGCCCGATTTTCCCTGCCGAGAACTCTCCCAATCACAAGAGGAGCAAGTCGGGCGGCTCCATCGTGAGCAGAAAGTCCATTTTGATGTCAAACCCTGGAAGTCCCACCCAGCTGCCGCCTCTACCGCCGCCGCCCAAGAGTGCCGGTGGTCAACCCGTGCGGGCGCTGCCCAACGACACCAAGAGCATGACCTTCGACGAGAAGATGGATCTCTTCTTCCCCGTGGCTCTTGGTCGCAGCACTGATACGAACGGCCAGACTAGGACATCGATTCCAGAGATGCCTCTTGTTCCGTCGTCTTACATGCTGAAAGGCGACCATGCTACTGAGGAAAAGGGTGCTCAGTCGAAGCGGTCTGATCGCTCGACCAAAACTTCTGTCCGTACTCGCAGCGTTCTCGAGATAGAGGAAGAAGAAGGAGCCCTCCCGGATGTACCAGCTCGCTTCACGTCCAAGTTCAGTGTCGACACATCTGTCGTTAGTGGCAGGCCTGACGAGCACGAGTCTTGGATCCCCGCCCTTCCGAACGACAGGGCCAAGTCGTCGTACGACGGAGCCAAGCGGCGATCATCACCGGTCATTCCTGTCGGTAATGCTAGCCCTTCTGAGTTCAGTGAAATAAGGACTGCGAAAACCCGCGACGAGGAAACGACGACGAATTGGGGATCAATCCATTCGCCGGTGGCTGCCGTCAACATCCTAGATGTCACGCATATGCCCAAGCCCACGTGGATTCAGCCACGCGACGAGCGCAACCCACGGGACCTGTCTATGATCAGCCAGAATGACGGCAAGGAGGTCATGACGATTATGCTGGATGCATCCATGGAGCACGATATGGACTTGAGCGAGGCTCCTCCGAAGCGCCAAAGCCCTGCCCGTCTCCCGGACGAGGGCGTCGCTGACCAGCATGCTCGCTGGCATCGCCGCATTGGCGACGAGAGAATCACCTTCACCGAGCGCAAGGAGAAGGTCCAGTCGCGCAGACAGCCCCCGCCGATGCCTCTTCAACTGCGGTCTCCCGCCAAGAAAATGGCGATTGTGATGCACGCCGCCGAGCCTTCCCCCCTGGAGTCGCCGCAGCATGCGTACGAAATGATCCAGGCGCAGCTTAAGAAACTAGAGGAGCCCAGCAGGGACTCGTATGAGAGCCAAGGGCAGAGGATTCGTCTGCTAGAGTCCTTGGAGGCCGAGATGGGGCAGCAAGAGAACCAGTGGCACGAGATGCAGCATGGCCTCAGCCGCGACTCGCTTTCCACAGTGGGAACAAGTTCGGTCCGCAACTCGCAAAACGAGCCTGCGATGGCGAACTCGCCAGCCGTTCCCAGCATCGACGTTGTGCCTCGAGTGATCCCCCAGCGCAACGACATATCGTTGGAAAGCCAAGCCGCACGTCGCGCTCGGATGGCGGCTTCCAAGAAGTCGTCCGACGAGGACCTGAGAAGCGCTTCGTCCATCTCGTCCCAGTCCCAGTCCAACTCGAGCGATAATCGCACTAGCCTATGGCAACAGCGACTGGCAGATGCCCAGATGGAATATATGGAGAACGCGTCCGAACTATTGGCAAAGCGAAACCTCAATTTCTTGTCTGTCTCAAAGGTGCCCTTGAGCGCCACGGCGTTGCAGCTGGGCAGTCCTACCCCACCGGACACCGACGAGTCCGACCCCGATGACGCTCAGATACTCGCGAGGCTCAGGCCGAACGAGCGAGCCACACCACCGAAAGGCCTTTGGAGCCCAGACTCGCCAGTTTATTTTGAGCGCGAGCAACCGTCGCTGCTTTGGGCCCCGGCACACCATTCTGTCGCGACTAAGTCGTCTGTCCCGAGCGGCGATGGCCACGCCCTGCCTGGCCTATCCGTCCGCCCTGCGACGCGCAAGGTCTCCGAACCCCTAAATATTTCGAGCTCGCAACTCTGGCAGCCAGACCACACCGCTGCTAAAAAGCTGCGGACCACCTCCGGATTATGGCGTGCCTCTTGGGTCCCTGAACCTCCCAAGCCTCAGCCGCGTCCCGTCACACAGCGACCCCCAAGGCGAAACAAGCGCGTCACCCTCCTACCCGACATCCTCGAGAGCCCGAAGCCGCTTCCCGACAAGCGTGGCACCCTCGGCATCTTCCAATTCCCCTGGGGCGAGAAGTCGGACACTGCGACAGTCCAACCGCGGCCCAGTCATATGTTGATGGCTATGCCCGGTACCATGTCAACTGGTGGATCAGCAATTCGTGCCGCATTGGAAGCTCGCGCGCAACAACTCGAGTCTGAGGAGTACTCTTCATCCTTCTTCGACGACTACGACGAGGAGGAAGAGGGTGACGATCAAGTTTCCGACATTGAACGCGACAACGACAGCGACGACGGCTTCGACGAGACCACCCTCTGGGAGATCGCCAGTCTCTTGCAGACCGACCAGGTGCCTTCTAAGAACAGTCTGCTACCTCAACCAGTATACTACCGCCCTGACTCATTCGTCAAGGAGGAGGAGGAGGAGCACTCTTCACCGCGCTCACAGTCCGAGTACGAAGACTCCGAGGAGGAAACCTCCATCGCAGACGAGGACACAAAGCACGACAGCATGGTCATCACCATCGCTGCCGAGGCCATGCCCGCCGCGTTGGAGCAAATCTCTCTCCTCTGGGCCCCCAGACCAATCAGCTTTATTGCCGCCCGCAAGGCTGTGGGCCTCCCGCAACCTGACACCCGCACATGGGAAAGCTATGTCGAGAAGCTGGAAGCTGCCCCGCGTGCCCGCGAGTGTGTTCTGGAGCCCGCCGTCATCCACAGCAATGCTCTCTGGACCCGTCCAGTAAAGAAGATGACATCAAACACAACTGGCCGGATGTGGAACAAGCCGCAGCAACAAACTGTTAGGACGCTGTGGGCGGCCCAGTCTGCTGTTGCTCTTCCCTGTAAGGCGGTAGGTCTTCCGCAACCTGACACCCGCACATGGGAAAGCTACGTCGAGAAGCTGGAGGCTGCTCCGCGCGCCCGTGAACGTGTCCCAGAGCCCGCCGTCATCTATAGCACTGCCCTCTGGGCCCCAGTCGCAAAGAAGCCAACATCGAACACAACTGGCTTGATGTGGAGCAAGCCGCAGCGACAGGCTACCAGGACGCTGTGGGCGGCTCAGCCTGCCATTACCCACTCCCGTAAGGCGGTAGGCCTCCCGCAGCCTGACGCTCGCACCTGGGAAAGCTACGTCGAGAAGCTGGAGGCTGCCCCGCGCGCCCGTGAACGTGTCCCAGAGCCCGCCGTCATCCATAGCACCGCTCTCTGGGCCCCGGTGGTAAAGAATACGGCTTCGAGGACGACCGGCCCGATGTGGACTAAGCCTCAGCAACGCGCTGCCAGAACGCTGTGGGCCGCCCAGACAACCGTCGTCTATACCGAGCCCACCGGCCTGTTCGACGCCAGCCATAAGCGTGCCTGCTTCAGGACAACGTCAGCTGAGCCCGTTGGCCTCAGCATGTCTTCGGGTGCCAGAGTGACGTCTGAGGAGCTGCCACAGCTCATGTCAACAAGCCTCTGGGCCCCTACTCCCGTCGTGACTCGGGTCGAGAACTGGATGTCCTTTTCCACCGCCAGGCCCGGCTCACCTTTGGGGGTGGCCTCTTCGGGCCGCTCGACACCGTCTTTGGATACCGCATCAACGAGATCCTACGATGAGGAGGTCGCCTCTGACTTTGAGCCCTTGCCCGAGGTCCCCGTCAAGAAGGCTACTTGGTGGGATTCGTTCAAGTCCAAGGTATCACCCCCGGCCCAGGCAAGGCCGAAGCCTGAACCCCTCCGCCGCACCAAGGCCACGCCCGCGGAGTGGGAGGCCGCGCTCAATGAGGCTATCCGGTCCATCCCCTCCCCGCGCCTTGTCCGCGTCGAGGCCACTCCCGCGCAATGGGCCTCGGCACTGAACAAAGCCATCGCCGACTCCTTCAACGCCGCCAAGTCTCACCCCGCCTTCGCAGGTTCGGTCCAGACAACAGCGATTTGCGATCCCGCCGTGGCGAACCCTGTCTTCTTCAGCCAGTCGCCAGCTCCCGCCTCAGAATCCCCCTCTCTCATGCCTGAAGAGCTCACCAAGTCGACTTCAGCATCCCACGCCGTTCCTATATGGTCCGCTCCGGTGGTCAAAATCCCAGTGGACACCGGTATCATGTGGATCCCGCCGACCAAGCCCCGTCTGCACGCCCACGACACCGCGCCCATGAAGGCCGAAGACCCCGAGGCCCGCCGTTTGCGTGTCAAGCGTGCCAACACCGACGTGTCCGCCTCGTCGCCCTCGGAGCTCGCCAGCTTCAACAGCCAGATGATGTGGAACCGCTTCTACGGCGCCGAGCTCCGACGCGTGACGCCCCGTGGTGACGGGCGCAACTGGCTCGAGGGCGCGGTCAAGCCGCCAGTCTCCAAGGTTATCTTCCGTTATTGAATGCGCTGAACCGGCGAGGCTGTACTCTTCATAGGTGATTCAGCAGGTAGGACTTGGAGGCATACCGGATGGATCAAGCAGGGGAGAGGAGATCAGCGATGATGACCATGTACGAAAAGGGAGGTTCTTTACATAGCGAGGGGTTTGGATTGATCTTGCAAACACATACACACACACACACACACTTACACAGAGACAGCAGTGTCAACTGTTTTCATATTGTCCTTGCTTTTTTTCTTTTTCTTTTTTGTATCCTTCACATCAGGTCCCCAAATTTTCCTGGATACCCTCCTGTTACTTATTCAGACTGTCATTGCAAGTCCTTTGCTACGATAATTAGCAGGAACAACACGCATACACAATCTATTTTAATGAGAGCTCTTTCTCCAGCAGAGCCAACCATTCACTTGTTAGCCCGCTTTAGGATTTGTAAAAGAACCATGGGCATTGTCATCCCTATCATCTTGTGTGTTACCGTGATCGGACGTGTGAAATCGACAAAGAGAGTAGAAATCTGTATACAGCATGACTTCCACAGACGCTCCTTAGCACACAAGCAATGAATTACTAAACCCCCTATTGTTTCTGGGGAAGTGGAAGCGTTGGCCACATCCAAGCAAGCGTTTGGGGGCTTGATCGAAGTAAGTGAGCAAGCACTGTGTGGGAGGATATGCACGTTGAAGGCGCCTTCAACAATCAGCAGCCCCTTCAACATATCGTGCCCGAAAGTAACAGATTCGCTAGATACCTCGGACCACACAGTTGCGTTTGATTTACTTTTCTGCCTCACAAGACGACCGACCGGTCACAACAAGTCTGGAAGGTACCAAAGTAGTGTATTCATCAGACTATGTACGACCCCCACGTGCCATCTGATACCGTCCTCATGCTACCCTCGTAAGCCCTGATGTAACCAACCTCCCCATTCTGGAAGCAAGCTCACGAAAAGAAACCCCTACCCGCAATGCCCTTTGTAACCGTCCGTATTTCCGTTTTGCCCAAGACCCATGTATTATTTTAGCCGTGGCCTAATGGTCCCTGAATATCCCTCTCTCGCTGAGAGAGAGCTATAAACGAGGGAATTCCCACCCTCGCGATGCGGATGCGAAAATAAAAAAGAAGGAAATCCTCTATCCCGGCAAGAGGGTCCTTCGTGCGAGAAAAAAAATTTAACATTTGCCCCCTCCAATCTAATGGTGCCGCGATGGAGTATGAACATGTGTGTATATGCCCATTTGCCTCATGATCATGAAACATCCGAAATGGCGAGGAAGGGTGCCGCCATGCGGAAAAGGAGTATGACGGCCGGCTGGAAAACCGTCCAAAACCTGGTGACGAGATAACGAATCCGTGATTCAGGCAGCGGGTCGCCCGACAGCCTGTTTCAGTCTTTTTGTTGCTTTTCCTGTTCGTCTAACCGTTTGTATAATACCAGAAGCTGAGCCGGCCGAGAAGAAATAAAGTAAGAAAACAAGTCCTCCGGACGCGATGGACCTTTTTCGGCTGAACTTGTGGCCCTCATCGTGGCAACATGGGCAAGCATCGTGTTTCGTTTGTCGATTGCATTCCTCATTACTTCCTCTCTTTCCTCATTCGCATGCCCGTATCGTCGTTCCCCCGTTCCGTCACCGCGCGGTGGCTATCCTTTGGCCGACGGTAGAATTTACTTCAGCTCTCGGATTCGCATGGCGAGATGGTACGAGGTGATGTCGTCATGAGCCTCCCCCGTTTTGCACGAAGATGTTGAAGCCGTCAGGGATATCCAGTTGGGAAAAGAAGAGGGGGGGAGGACAAGGGACAAAAATGTCAAAGTGCTGATGTGTACTCGGCTTCGTGCCGATGTTGCGGTAGAAAAAGATCACCATGTCCATCGGGTGGACAGTGGCGAGGTCGGGTCGTTTTTATGTTGTGTGTTGCAGCGAGTGAAAGAAAAGGACCAAGAACCCAGTAAACCCTAAGCCGACGCTATGCAGACAAGAAAAATCAACAGTTATTCGTACATGTACAGGGTCGACATGACCCGTGGCAGATGCTGACTTTGGAGCTTCTGGAGGAGGCTCGATTTCGAGGCCCAACCTCGCGTCTCTGAGCTCAACTGACAGTCATCATTTTCATCCGTTGTAAGCCGCTTGACGGGGAAGCATCGACCGATCCGCGGCCGAGCCCAGAGTTCGTACTCCTGCTGTGAGGCAACTTCTTTGGTGGGCTGGACGGGGACGGAGTGTGGTCTGGGGTAAAGACCCGGGTAAAGGCCGGGCTATCGTTGTGCTGACGGGGCGTCCGGGCAGGGCTCGATGTGATCTGGTCTGCGCGGCGTACGACCTCTGACAGTGTGTCTCGAAGATCGCTTGCGCGCTTGACCAAAGCCTTGAGGCTGTTGGTGCCGAAGTGGAGCTTGTCATCGCGTGACGAGTCAGAAACAGATCGCTGCTGCATTGCGTCGAGGACGGATCTGACGATATCAGTGACATCGTGACCGCCCATGTTGATGTTGTTCTCAGGTGTCCTCGGGCGTGGAGGGGGAAGCTCGTCCGAGTCTGGGCTGTTTCCGCCAAAAATGTCATCCTCTGGCGAGAAGACGGAACGTCTGCGGCCGGCGGCTCGTTCCCTAATGACAGCCGTCTTGGAGACGTTCAATTCGTGAACCTCGTCGAAGGGATCCTCTTTCTCAATAGGCACGGGCGACACAGCGTCAAACCCGCTCATGATGGAGGATGAGTCCACGTCCATGCCCTCCAACTCATCTTCGTCGGGCGATGCGAGCGCGATGATCCCCTCAGCTTCCTTCCAGACACCAGCATTGGATCCACCAAGCATGTCCAAATCTCGGCCGAGTCGACACAACCGCTTGAGGTCGTTGACGAGCAAAGACAACTCTCTGATGTGCCCAGTATGTTGCTTGAGACTCGGCTGTGAGGCCTGGATGGAGGCGGGGACAACCATGGCAAATGCGGCGTCAGTTTCCTTGTCCTCGTTCTCGATACTGCTAAACTCGAAGTCATCGTCCCAGTCCTCGCTCACTGTCTTGCTGCTCAGCCCCCATGTGCCGAACTTTGGGTTCATTGTCGCGCCATCTGTGGGATCGTGTACAACGGGCACACTCTGACTGCGCACGTGCATGGCCGTTGGGCCCTTGCGAACCGCCGTACGACCGCCTCTCATGTCGGCTTCCTGCTTTCCGTAGGCAGTCTTCGGCCGGAACGAACTGCTGTGATCTGACTTTTCCTGGGTCGGCTCGCTCCAGTCGAAGATATTGCTGCGAGGCCTTTCGCTGGGGTCGTGTGCCGCATCGGCGTTCCCATTACCGCTGATACCTGCAAGTGCCATGCGCACATGGGGGCTGACGCCGCGGGAGTTCATCGAGCTTGGGGGCGAGAGCTGGTTGCTATAGGCCATCTCATCCTCGTCACGAGCCCAGTCGTCGTCGAAATCGTCCTCGAGCGACAAGCGGCCAAAGTCCTTGCTTCCGAGGGAATACTCGTTCGAAGGTCGTTCCAAGCTGTAGCGTGGCGCCATCACATCCGAATCGGTGCGTATTCTTGGCTCGTGGTTGACGCGAACAGGCGTCGGCATGTTCTCATCCTCCTCCATGATTCTGTCATCGGCGTCCCATGAGCGGCCGAGAATCTCTTGGATAGACAGCCGCTTGGCCTTGGGATGTACAGCAGTGCCTGGAGGCGACTCGTCAAACATGCGGTCAAGCGGGGTCTCAACTGCCCAGTTCCGGTCGGACTCTGCAGTTCGTAACGAGTCAAATACAGTCTCGCTCTTGAAATCCGTGTCATCATCGCCCGAAATAAAATCTCGAGAGTCGAAGTCGGAGCTGTTCAAGGTCGAGCTTCGATCGGTTTGGGCGCTGCGGTTGTAGGCAGCGAACGCCGACGAGCCCTGGGAACTGCCAGATGGTTGGATGGATCGGGGGGATGGACCGGCGCCCCCGGATGAGCCTATTCGGGAAACGTCGACATTGAAGCTGGACAGTCGCGACAGCGGGGGAAGAGGGGACGGAGAACTGCGACTGCGTGGACTCGGCTGTGCAGCTGATGCGAGGTCAAGATTGGGGGCTCTTGGATGGTTTGGCGACACTTGAAAGTCGTCTGCGTCCGCAGGCGCAGCATGGTCGTCTTGAGCTCGGCCGGGGGATATCGACTCGGGCGCAGAAACGTGCCGCTTACTCCCACCACCGCCTTTGGATCCTGCTCCACGCTTTGTCCGTCGAAGGCTACCCGCCCTCGGGATCCAATTGGGAGAGTTGAAGTGCATTGAGATTCTGGTGCGTTTGGACGGCGTGTCCTCTGGCGTTACTGGCGTGTTATCTTCGTCGGGCTCTCGCGTGTCGGCAACGTCGTCGCACGTGTCCTCAACCAAGGCTTCGTCTTCCACAAGCGATGGGACGTCTTCGGGGGGCGCAGCGGTGTTCCCCAACATACCACCACCAACCAGGTAGATATCGTGCTTTCCGTTGTTGGGCACCAATAGACGTTTTGTTGTCGCTGAGGGGGATCGTGTGCTGGGGCTGCGGTCAATTAGGCGATCGGGAGCGATCCGCGCAGTGACATTGGCTCTGCGCGTGTGGAAAAACGAGGTCCACTTGGTACTCGAATTCGGTTTTTGGAAAGTCGGATCGCTCTCTGGCGGCGGGGGAGGTGCAGCACGGTCTCGGGAGTTTTGGATGTAGCGGTCGAAGGAGAATTTGGGATCGGTATCGGGCTCAACGAGGTTAACGTCGTGATGGATCTTGTGTAAAGTGGCAGATCTCTGGTGACTGGTGGCGGGTCGACGAAGACTGGGAAGGTGCGTTTTGGAACGGCGGCGCATCACAGGGTCATTGTGATGTGACGAAGGGGGTCGCTTTACTAGTTTATTCGGAGGCAACGGCGGAGGGATCGAGCCGGTCGGCGACAAAATGGGGGCTGCGGAACCGTGTGAAATGGCGACGGAGTGGCTGTCGAGGCCCAGACTTGATCTAATGCTCCCGTGTTGCGACAATGGCCGTAGTGACAGGCGTCTCATCCAAGACCCGTTGGACGAAACAGAGTCTCTGGGATCCTCCACGATCGAGGGCGGTGCCGCCTGGTCTCCCTGCTTCACGTACGACGCTCTTCTGCTTTGCAGCAACGACGGCGCAAAGCTGAAATGCGAGCTGAGTGGACGGGGAGAGCGCGCAGACGAGGGCTCGTTGGAGTTGGAAAAAGAGAATTGGTGGTTGGGGAAAGTCGTGTAGCGTGCGTCTTCTGTAGGAGTCGGCAGCTGGGCGAAAGAACTGGTGCCGGGGCGCAACGAGACAGGGGGACTGTTCAGTGAAGGGTTCGGAGGAATGTCTTTGTCTGAGGCTAGTGTCGTCTTGTTCGAGGCGGACAGTGTGGAACCCAACTCGTCGTCGGGATGAGCAAAGACGAGACCGAGGGCCGCTGCAGCAACGGCAGTGCCAGTTCCCACGAGCTAAAGAAAAAAAGAAGGTGACGAGTCAGCTTTTGGGAGGATGGGATGAACCAGAGAAAGGCAGGCAGCAAGCAGACACGAGGGAGCACCGGTCTTGAGGAATGGGAATGGAGGAGTATATGGGAAATGGAAGCCCCATATAGGACGGGCGGTGGTGTGTCTCCTGCGTGTGGGAGAAGAAAGCGTCGACGGCATTGTGCAGGGCGGTGTTTTGTTTGGGGATGCCTGTCGGCACGGCATGTGTGGACGGATATGGATAGCCCTGGGGCGAGCGGCAGAGGAAGCAAAGCAACTTACACTGGGAACGGTCTGCATGATGGCAGAACGTCACTATTCTACGCGGAGAACCAACAGACGAGACCGAGGGCGAGCATGCGGGCGAAGGAGTCGTGGATGCTCTCGAGAGACGTGTTCAGCATCGTCAAGACATATGGGCCAAGTATCTCGGGTCGTGGATGGGGTGAGGAATGCGCGTCTACTATCGATGTTGTGGCTCGCGGTGAGCGCGGAGCGTGTGGATGTGTTTTTGGGGGTCTCGGCGACGTGAGAAGACGGCGAGGGGTCGTCCCGTGGGGCGAGGACGATGTAGAGGCGAAGAAGTAACGGCAAGTGAAGGGGAAAAACCAAAACCCTGGCGGCGTCGCAAAGAGGTCAATGAGAGTGAGATCCAGAACGGAAGAAAGACGGTATGTAGTCGACGGAATGGGGGAAAGGGTCAAGCAGTCAAGCGCAACCGCGATCCCACCAACAAACTGGCTTGGGGATATAGAGGCGATGCGAGCGACCAATGGCTCCAGGAACCAAACAGGTTTGGTCAGGAATAGAAGCGGAAGAATAGAAAGGGAAGGGGGTGCGGAGCGAAGAGAAGGAGGAGGACGCGCGCAGGCAAGTCGAACGCGGTAGAGAGGCAAGGAGAGGAGAGGAGAAGAGAGGCGAGGCAAGGTAGGTCGAAGTAAAGGTTGGATTCAGGGTGGGTGGGTGAGGGTACCTAGGTAGGTAGGTAGGTAGGTAGGTAGGTAGTGGCAGGGAGGAACGGGCGTTGGTTCGTTCGTTCTTTTGGACGGTGGTCCAGGTACAGATACTGACAGTGTATGTAGGTCGGTCCCAGGTGGTCCTGGTCCAGTCCAGGTCAACAAGTCAAGGTCAAGGTCCCGGGCCTGGCCAAGGTTGGAAAGTCAAGGCTGCTCGGACTGGACTGGAGTGGACTGGGCTGGGGAGGGTCGGGTCGGTGTCGGCAATGGAGGATAAGTCGGGGCTGAACCAGGCGAGCTGGAAACTAGGTATGGTATCCGTAGTCGACTGAAAAAGAGACTGGGATTCGAGGATGACGGTAGACGTGGAGAGCAAGTAGAGGGTGGTATGGACTTTTGGGAGACAGCGAGAAAAGAATGCGAGCCTTTGCCCTCGCACCTATGTTTTTGCTGCGTCTCTGTACGTGCCCGGAGTACATATGGATACACCACCCAATATCTATCTACCTAGATAGATAGGTTGGCAGTTTAGGTAGGTATTGTACGGTACGGTACGGTTAGTATACCTAGGCAAGGTATCCAGACATGAACAAGACGCAGTGTACGGAAGAAGAAAAAAAGGTGAGTGGTATATCTATCTCTCGAAGAGCCCGCCTTTGGCTCGCTCGCTCTGGTTTGTTTTCTCAGTCTGGAGGGGCACCGTCCCGTCTTTCTCAGTGTGTGCGCGCGCGCCTGTGTGTGTGTGTGTGTCTTTCTCTCTCTCTTACTACTTATTTTTCTCTCTTGTTTGGAAAATGGCGCCGGGCCCGAGATGGCATGGGACGAGGAGTGGGGAGGCACAGGCCAATACTTGTGCCAAGGTACCTTGCCTCATCGTCCACATTTGCCTTGTTGATGCGATAGAGGAGGGACCCATATTTGCAGGTACTCTACTGTAACTGCTGTAGTTGGTTAGGTAGCTTGTGTGCTGTACTAGGTATATTATATGCCCTGCACCGGCCCAGAGTCAGCAGATAAATACCATGTACGTATCCAGGCAGGTAGGTAGGTACCTATCGGTACGAGGCTCGGCACACACATCACAGTGGGTGCAGTGCAGCCAGGTACGTACCTCGGGAGATATACCTGTAGGATACACACCCATCGTACCTGGCCAGGCGGCGTGCATAAGGCGGGTGGGCCACGACTGGAGCAAGAGGAGATGACTGCTGAGGGACATGGGAGCGTCTGAGCCAGTGAGAAGCCAGCCGCTGATTACCCTCGCGCAGCGAGCGACTCCTGCAGCGATTCGAGCCTGCTGTTGCCTGCCTGCCTTGCCTTGACTTGACTTGAGTTGACCCGACTTGACTTGCGTGCTCGCTTTTCCCTGGTTGGTGTGTTGTGGGCAGCGCAGCGCAGCGCGTGGTCAGGGAACCCTGCCTGCCTGTCATGTCCTGCACTACTCATTGGCCCATTCCTTGCTTGCAGCTCGCTCTACCTGCCTTAATCAACTAGACAGTAAGTAAATAAGCAGCCAAATATTAACACAATAACAACAACACCCAATTCGTCGTGTTATGCCCGCTGCCGCCCCACGCTCTTTCTTTCTTTCTTTCTTTCTTTCTTTCTTTCTTTCTTTCTTTCTTTCTTTCTTTCTTTCTTTCTTTCTTTCCTTCTTCCTTCCTTCTTCATCTGCCTACGGCAGTAATGCGATGCAAATAAGACAGACAAAGAAGGGGAAGGGGAGTGGGACAGAAAGAGGGAAAGAAAGACCTTCTCCTCCTGCCTCATGCAGCGGACCGCTCAGCCGCTTTCCTTCCATGTACCTATCAACATAGTCATACCGTCCTTGCCTACCTAGGTACTCCGTACTACCTACCTACCCAAGTCTACCTAGGTACCTACCTATCCATTCATTCCTTCGTTCCTTGATTCATTCATTCATTCAGTCATCCGCCCGTCGTTTACCTACATAGTTGGTATAGTCTTCTTATTCTCTGTTCTTGCTGTCGTCAAGAAGACGCGCCAAGTCCATAATCCCCATCAGAGACAGGGTCTGCTCTGCTCCACGCCTGTCTGCTTATTCCATCGTATACCAACGAACGCATCAGACGAGCTTCTGGCGTTCTCATTCTCGTCCTCCCTTTCCGTACCACCATCCCTTCCCGACTAACCCAAACGATGAAGAACCGAACGCCTTCCTTATTTCCTCGGCCACCTTATTCGGACAGCCATTTGGCACAACTGCCATCCATTCCATCCGCCGTTTCTTCACCTCCTCGCCGTCGCCGCCTCAGGACCAGACCAACCAACCACATACCACTCACTACCTGCCTACCTACTAACTATCCTCTACTGATACACGTGCTACCCAGCCCCCCAACGTAACCTTGTTGCTTCTTTGTCGACTCTCTCGTCTGAGCTAGGCCATGTTTATCACGTTCCGCCTCCCTGGTTTTCCCACAAGCAGCCCGCCCAGGTCGGACCCCAGTCGGATCGGACCCCAGTCCCCATGGCCGCCGTCGAACCCCGATGCGATACTAGAGAAAACCGTCTGCTGTGCCAGGTGGGCAGGAAAAGAAAAAGACGCTCAAGAAAACGGAACCACAGACGATCCGGAAGGTTTTACATCGGTCCTAGCGCAGGTCGACTGAGACCTGCTATCTCTTATCCCCTCCCCGGTCTGGCAGAGAGCCAAGTGCGTTTCCCTCAAATGCCTGCACCACAATACGGATCAGCATCGTTCCAACGATCTCGACCAAAACCCGTAAATTGGAGGGGCACAGGCCATCCCGTGGTCCCCTCTGCCTGCCTCCTTCTCACCCTGCTGATCACTCGCTTGTCTCCGATGGCCCCGAGAGCCTCGCGTGTTGCCGATAATGGTAATTTAGACGATGGCACAATCTGACTAGCGAAGCCGCGGACACTGCTTGATACCCAGTTACCTCTTCCGGCCTTGGCCCTGGACTTAACACTACGTGTTCGAACTTCGAAGCTGCTGCGCAATGGCCAGGCCCGAGAGCCCAGGGAACCCTTTTAGCGGCGCCATAATCATCCCCCTCCCACCACCAAGAAAGCGCCGCGACACTCGGCTACATTTTGGAACATGCCACTACATACCAGTAGTATGTATGCCGTTTGTCCAAGGGCCCCCGCCAGTGAAGGCTTAGCAGTGCGGATGCACAGAAGGTAAGTTGGATATCAAGGCACTGGACCAAGCATGGGTTATCCCATTCTCGGTGGCAGAATCCTCAGCCCTTTTGTGTCCCCTTACTGGGATTTCCCCCCTTACTTCTGTGCAAAGCTGCACGGCGTCAAGCCACACTCGCTTGGCTTCTGACACCTGCAGCAACTCATCTCTGCTTCCGAGTATCTTACGGCCTTGCCCGGCGAGCCGCCGAGTTTACCCTATCCTGCCCTGCCTGCCCTGGCACTGGCGCCGCCAGTCCTCGTCCTTTCAGCCCATGGGCATCTGCATGTCCCGTGTGGTCGGTCTGTTCCATCTCTGTCGATATGCTTCATCCAAAGACATGCGTCAGACATGCTTCTCTCATCTGCGAATACACGAGCCACAGAGGGTTACATGTGTCAGGCGGGGGCCCTCGTGAGCTCTCTGGACTGAAACCGGAGGCGAGATAAACACGTAAAAGATCTGTTTTCGTTTTCTGCCATCTCATTTTGATTCCCGCCTCAAGAGTATAAGGGCACGGCTACACGAACAACACAGAGCTGACCACGTCTGATGGTCTGTTCTGCGGTGCAGGCTGTTGCAGGTGCAAGACGAAGAGGGCCGTGGGTTAAATTTTGCTGTTCTCCTAGGTATTAAGCACAGCCAAAGAAATGCCTTGGAGCTTGGAGGGAATGGCCGGCTTCAATACGTCTTCCTCTGTGTTGGGAGATGGTTTAGGTAATGCCTATCCGTACTTGGAGACCCGACAGGCCAACGGAGCATCCGAGAGACGTGGCCGATACGGAACTTTGCCTCTGCATCTCATCAGTTGTCGCTTTCCGGTTCATATTCCTCTAATCTCATCTACCTACCTAGGTAGGCAACCACACTAACAAGTGATCGGGTACAAGTTGGTGTGGTATATCCACACCACACATCCTGTCAGTCTTGCATTACTAGTGTACGGTATGTGTATATGTACATTGTATGTATGTACGGTGTCACGTGCGTCTGCTTCTGCCGCTGCTACGGACGATCTCTGTAGAACCAAACTCACGCATTGCCACGCCAACAGAATTCGCTTTGCTAGATCATGTACGACAACGCAAGAGCAAAAAGCGCGCGGCTGGGCAGAACACCAACGGCCGGGGATGAAGATCAAAAGAAAGGCGCTGAGACGGACCCAGCTGAGTGGCCTGCGGTCTGATGTTGTTGATGTGACCGCCCGGGCCCCATAGTGACGAGGTGACATGAGATGGAAGGGGAGTACACGAACAGGGAGCCCCCGGTATCGTGGTGGGTTGCCTGCTGGCCTGTGTTTGGGGTTACGGTACGGATAGGTAGCTGCAAAAACAAAACAACAACACGGCACACCACACCACACACACACCGCCTACCCAAGCTACCTACCTACCTACCTACCTTAGTTTACCTAGTTGGGAAAGCAAAACAAGTAAACAAGCTACCCAAACTGGCCGTCGACCCCTCATCTCTTCCTTTTAGTGTAAACACGTCCAACGGCAACAACAATAGGTAACAACAAGGAAGTCAGACGGAGACTGTGTGTGTGTGTGTGTGTGTGACGTATCGGACGGAAACAGGGCTGATTTGGTTGCACCCTCACAGTACGCAGACGGGGCTTCGTCGTTGCCTTCTTGCTGCTGCTGCTGCCTTGCCCTGTCTTGTCGGTTGATGAGGTGATACTGCAGTTCCGTTTCAACATGCGTATGTCGTGTCTTGCTTATAATGCAAGCGAAGGAGAGGGAGAGAGGAGGGAAAGAGGGGGAGGGGAGAGAGAGAGGGGGGAGGCCGATGTCACGGCTGCGTGCTCTGGGCAATGCCGCAATTAGGTACCTAGTCTACCGGCCCCCGCCTGTCCCCCTACCCGTCATCGTCCTGTCATGTCATGTCGTCTGCGACGTTGCTGACGTTGTTGGGGACCGTCAAAGACGCTGGCTCTCTTGTCAACCCTCCGCAAACCCGACCGAGCCCCGCCCTGATGGTGTTTGGGGTACACATTGTTCCCACTGCTTTTCCCCGCTCTACCGAAGCATTACGGTTGGCGAGTGACGATGTGCTCCGCCCTGAGGCTCTTGGACTCTTTCCCCCGCCCACCCACCAGCCCAGCCTCAAGTTTCTCGGCATCTCTGGACTCTTGCAAAAACCATGGCTGGCACGACGGCGGAGAACTTGGCGAGCTCGTGTAGGTAGCCTCCCGCCATCCATGTCTCTTGCTTTGCTTCCTCTCTTCCCTTCCCGCCCCGCGATCATCGAACCACGCATTGTGGAAACGCCTGGGTTCGCCGCTGACTAGGCAAACTCCACTCAACGTTTGCCATCCTGTCTGACTATGGAATCTCACCTCGTCCGTTCGTCAAACTAACAAAGCGTCTCACCGGTATTGGGATGGAGCCAGCCCGGCGCTTTTTCTTGGTAATGGGAGACACCCCGCCTCCCGCAGCCTCTTTAGCGCAGGCTAGAGGTGGACGGGCATGGCCATGGTGGATTCCTTCGAGAAGGCATGGAGATGCACATGTAGAGGAGGGAGTATTCCGATGCCTACTATGCACATCGTACCTAACATGTGGCCCGCCATCGCCATCTGCATCTGGCCTTGCACGGCATACAGCAGGTTCTCATGCTTGTCCTTTCCCTCTCGTTCTTGTTCCACCGTGTACACTTCGGAACGTCTGGCAAAGAAAGGCCTGGCTAGTCCCAGCAACCCCAGTTGTGAGGCCTGAGAGTCGGAACTTGCAACCATCTTCGACCCAGCTCCGGGCATGATCTTTCCGGAAGTTTAAAGAGTCGTCAAGGGTCCGCGGCCAGGATCCTTTCTCGCGGTGCTTGACAGACCAGCCGGTTGGCCTATATTAGTCAATGCTCGTAAGTAGTGCGACTGGTTCGGCTCCAAGCCATGCCATCCGCGGCCGTTGGGCCAGAACCGACAACAAGAGCAACACAAACAAGCCCGCCCCTACTGGTGTTGTCTTCTTTTCTTTTGGGCGTTGCCCGATTTGGTTAAACCGTTGTCCCGTACGACCTTCATTTCTCTTCTTGTAATTGCAGAAGAAAAAAATGCCTGCCAGCCGTGGCCTTCCCTTTATAAGATGGAACAACCCCGAGTGCTGCGCCATGCCTACGCCGACTGCTACGTAAGCCCGTAAGCGATTTGGCCAGGAAGGGCACGCCAAGGTAGGACTAGGTAAGTAACGGTTATCATTGCTATCGCCGTGCCAGTTGGCCCACGCCTAGCCCGGAGGTTGACCTATCATGGGGTATATGATGGCAATAATGGGAGACGGCAAACCGGAAGAGCTTGCTCTTTCGCCCGCCATTCTTTTTATCTGAGGGGAAAAGCATGGAATCGATTACCCGCAGGCCAAGGTTTCCGACCCGGTTGGGATTCGTCTTGCCAAAGAAAAAGCGCATAACCGGAAGCTAGTCATGCAACAGGTGCATCGGCTCGGAACCAATGAAAGGAGGTATTTGCAAGTTTCCATGATGAGAGCGCGACAATGCGGCAGGGCTCTCGCATTGAATAGGCACGGGGAATTCTCTAGACGGATTGCCGTCGCCCCGTTGGCAGACCTGGCCGCGTGAAACTTGAAACAAATAAAGCCTCCACTGTCTATCCCGCGGGGTTCGGTACGAGAACGTGGTATTTGATACGGAGCCTTGGAGGGGGAGGCAAATACGAAGGGACGAGGTTGAAGCCAAAGGTTGCGCCTCATCCTGGCCCGATGCTACTCACCGTATTGGACGCCGGGAGCCTCCTCGTTGTCTTTCTTGCGAGGTGGCCGGCCACCTGATGACTCTGCTCTGCAGGTCTGTTGACGCGACATACCTAGGTATCACCAACTCTTTGTCCGTTAGTAATGCCGAGTCCACACACATGTATGAGAACCAGCTAAAAGCCAGATGCACCCCTCATCTTAGTCCTGAAGATCCTTCACTTGGACTGCTGGGTCTGGCTGCCCGTCATCGACTCATCGTACCGTCCGCTTTGAATGCAGGATCCGTTGGTACCACCATCCACAGGCCAAATTGGAGATGAGGCCCACTTTCCAGATCCCTTGGACAAGAAAAGTACTGATCTGACTTTGTCATGATGAAAAGTGACAGCCCCCGGTGCCGAACGCTCGATACCTAGGCATTTTCCCACTCGTCTACCTAGGTATGTGGAACTGATGGTAGAGAGGAGTTCGAGCAGGGAAGGCTGGTCAAGGGCCGCCTAAACAAAGAAGAAAAGAGGAAAGCAATAAGGAAGTCGCGCTTTATTTAGCTCCGCCCCAGTATCTCCAAGCAGGGTTGCAACCAGGTAAAGCCAATAGAAGGGGCTCCTGTTGAGCATGTCGTCTCCGGATCCCAAAGGAACATGCTTTGTAAAATAAGACAAAAGGCGCTGGGTTTATACTATCGTGCCACCTTTCCTTCGGAAACCTCCTCAATGAGTATGCGTTTCGTCACCCCTTGGCGGATGTAAGATCCCGATATGGCATCTGGCAAATACAGAGGAGCTCGGGGAATTCTGAGGGTGGGCCCGGGTCAATGCAAATCGCTCAATTCGATCATTTCTTATTGCACCAAGGGCGTGGTAGACGTAAGAACAGTATCTCCTTCACATCCGTACCATGGTTTCCATTCAGGAACCGCTAATGCGAAGTCTCGATGGTTGCACTGTATGTCCGCATGTAACTCTGAGCGGGAACAAGGTTCATTCTGTGGTGGTATTGATGGAGCGGGACCAGCTCCCGAGAGTGCGGCGTCTGATTCGATGCAGGACCGGGGGGGAGGGGTTTTCCCCCATCAGACCTTTGGTTCCGCTGAGGTGAGGAGACAATCACCAAACTGTGTGACTTGACAAAGATGGCGTGGAGTCCTCTCCAGAAGAAGAATATGCCAAACTACTCCCTGCAGTCGACGATGCCGTAAGGTTCGATGTAGCTGCTGCAGTGTTGTAAATTGCAAGACTCTGCTCTTGATTCTTCTGTCGCTCAACCCCCATACTTCATTTCGATCCAAGACACTGATTGAAGTATACGTAGATGTGCGCTGTCTGGGCTTGTACGGATTGAGCTGTGCAGCGAAGCATCTAACATTGAGACAGCTTTGCTTGCGTAACATGGCCCGAAATGGAGCCAAGACTTCGTCGACTCGTCACCCCCTTGGGAGGCTCGTTGAGGGGCCGGAATTGCGCCTTTGCGAGAAAACCCGGCCTTGGTTAGTTGCACGAAAATCCCTACAGGTAGTCAGTCTCGCGCGTGCTACAGTTCACGCGGTTTGCATGCAGCTGCGCGAAACAAGATAGATGACGTTCACCCATCTCTGCAGGCCGCGCGTCGAACCTTGGTGGTCAGTACACGACAGGGCATCCAACCCGAGGGCCTCTAATGATTTGTGCATTCTCATTCGTTGGCATTGGCACGGGTTAAGCTGGGCTTTGCGAGCACATCTCAGGCCTCTCCGCCTCTGTCAGATTGAGACTGTAAGTTTCATAAGGTTTCGTCCAGGAAATGTCGGTGACGGTGGTGGAAAGGCCTGATCGATGGAGCATTCCATCTTAGCCAGAGAATGTTACTGGTACTGTTCCGCCCGTTTGTCTCAACCGACTCCACGGTGTCATATCAACCTTTGATGGCCACCCACACGGTCGGGTTATTCAGAGACGTGGGGTCCGTTTTCATATCCGGTAACCCGTAGGCAGATGCATGCGTATACCTCGTGGAGAGAAGACGCTCGATATGACTGGAATAGAAATGTTGTCGTGCAGCTTGCTCCGAGTGTGAATGCGCCTTTTGTTGGAAGATTTAAAGCAATAACTCCCTCGCCGTAAAGCTGATGTTACAAGACTACTGGTGATTGGTCGAGATCCGATGTCTTCGCCTTGGATATTGCCGTGCCACGGGCCGAAGCTTACCCATGGATTGGCCGCTGGTCCGGGCAGGGCAAACGGGCCCACATCTTTGAGGCTCATTCAGAATAGGCACACGCCAACGACTATCAATGAGAATTGCCACCAAAGCCAACTGAACCACCTAGTCAGGCGAAGGGAGAATCACTCGGAGTCAGTTCCTGTCGACCTTTTGCACAAAAAAAACTCTTGTAAACAGAGTGAACCACTCCGTCTCCCGAGGAGCTAGCCCCTCCAATCACGTCAGAATGGACGCTGAAATCAGAACCGTGTTGCCCAACATCGACCCGGTGCTCTCCGAGTACTCTGTCGGGTACCTGACTCACGCATCGACCATCTATTCCAACGAGGAGGATCAGTCGGGTCCTTCACCTATTGCGGAGGCTGCTGCTACTGTTACCGAGTTGCTGCTTTCTGCTTCTGGAAAGCCCGATGCCAAGCTCCAAGAGAAGATCGAGAAGCTCGTTGAGAAATGGGTCGAGAAGTACACTGAAGCCAACGGCGGTCTGCGGAGTGGTCCTTCCGCTGTGAAGCGACTCGACGAGACCTTCCAGGTTAGCTCTCAGCGAAATATGTCTTCCACCCTGGCCGTTTCCACTGGAGCCGTTGATCTCGAGTCCGCAAACGCTCGCAAGGTTGAGTCCAAGGTTGATCGCAAGAAGTTGGAGAAGGCCGAGCGCAAGATTGCCGCCAAGCAGCAGAAAAAGACTTTCAAAACGGTCGAGTACGAGGCTTCCAGGTTGCTCGACGAGCCAGAGTCTACTCAATCATATGAGGAGTTCTACATGGCGGTCAACCCTCTGCAAATCGGCGGTTCCGGTGCCAACAAGACCAAGGATATCAAGTTGGACAACATTGACGTGTCCATCGGTGGCCAGCGTATTGTTACCGACACCGACCTGACCCTGTCCTACGGCCACAGATACGGCCTTGTTGGTCACAACGGTGTCGGTAAATCTACGCTTCTCCGTGCTCTGTCCCGCAGAGAATTGCCTATTCCACCTCACATCACCATTCTCCACGTCGAACAGGAGGTAAGGATGACCGAGTGCTTAGCTTTTGTTCCGCTTAATGACTGACCTTCCATCTAGCTCACCGGAGATGATACCCCTGCGATTCAAGCTGTGCTGGATGCCGACGTATGGCGTAAGGTTCTTCTTAAAGAGCAGGCTGTAGGTCACCGTTTAACCATGGTCACTTGGATATCGTGTATGTTGACAACTCTTTAGGAAATCACTCAGAAGCTGGCAGACATTGAGACTCAACGAACCGGCTTGGCCGATACCTCGGCGGATGCTGCTAGGCTCGACAAAGAGAGAGAAGCCCAGGACAACCGCCTCGGTGACATCCAGGGCAAGTTGGCCGAGATGGAATCCGACAAGGCCGAATCAAGAGCCGCAAGTATTTTGGCCGGTCTCGGTTTCTCAGCCGAACGCCAGCAATATCCCACCAAGACCTTCTCCGGTGGTTGGCGTATGCGTCTGGCTCTTGCGAGAGCACTATTCTGCGAACCCGATTTGCTGCTTCTTGACGAACCGTCCAATATGTTGGACGTTCCCTCCATTGCCTTCCTGTCGAACTACCTCCAAGGATACCCCAGCACCGTATTGGTTGTTTCTCACGACAGAGCCTTCCTTAACGAAATTGCGACGGACATTATTCATCAGCACTCTCAACGCCTTGACTACTACCGCGGCGCCAACTTCGAGTCCTTCTACGCTACACGTGAAGAGCGCAAGAAGACGGCAAAGAGAGAGTACGAGAACCAGATGGCGCAGCGGGCCCACCTCCAGGCCTTCATCGACAAATTCAGATACAACGCAGCCAAGTCTTCGGAAGCTCAGTCACGCATCAAGAAACTCGAGAAAATGCCGGTACTCGAGCCGCCCGAGACCGAGTACAGCGTACACTTCAAGTTCCCCGACGTCGAGAAGATGACGCCCCCCATCATTCAGATGACTGGCGTGACATTCGGCTACAGCAAGGATAACATCTTGTTGCGCAACGTTGATCTTGACGTGCAGCTCGATTCTCGAATCGGCATCGTCGGACCCAACGGTGCGGGTAAAACAACCGTCCTCAAGCTGCTGATTGGGAAACTGTCCCCTACTTCTGGTCTTATTTCACAGAACCCCCGTCTGCGGGTTGGTTTCTTTGCCCAGCATCACGTTGATGCATTGGACCTGACCATGAGTGCCGTTGGGTTCATGGCCAAGGAATACCCGGGTAGGACCGACGAGGAGTACCGTAGACAACTGGGTGCTTTTGGCATCACGGGTACCACTGGTCTGCAGAAGATGGCGGTGCTTTCTGGTGGTCAAAAGTCTCGTGTCGCCTTTGCCTGTCTTGCGCTTACCAACCCGCATATTTTGGTTCTCGACGAGCCTTCTAACCATCTCGATATTGAGGCCATGGACGCGCTTGCTTCTGCTCTGAAGGAATTCCAGGGCGGTGTCCTCATGGTTTCTCACGATGTCACCATGCTGCAGACAGTATGCACTTCTCTCTGGGTGTGCGACGGAGGCACAGTCGAGAAGTTCCCTGGCGATGTTCAAGCCTACAAGAAGAGAATCGCATCTCAGGCCGATGCGGCTGGTGTTGTCAAGGCTCATTAGGGGAGATGATACTCGTCTTAGGGAAGATAGTTTCTCCGTAGTGACCAAAATACCAGACCATAAGTGCCTATTCTTGTTTATTATGGAGAGTCGAGATGCCTGAGTTGTCAGTCAGTCACCAAGGCGCCTCATTGAGGAAATGAGCTACACCTCTGCTCTTGTCCTGCCCAGCGCGTGTCAGCTCAATTTGATAGCTCTCAGGCACACCGTCGGCTCAATTTGGCAGCAATGGAACCCCGGCACTTTTTGGTCCCACTTTGCAATTTAGCGTTGTTGACCAGCGCTTGGAGACAAGGCTGGATAACACAATTGGCGGAGACTTTGGGGTTTCGACACTGGGTTAGTGGTGGGTGATATGTCTCCCCAACATAGGTAATGCACAGGCGGCGATTGCGGCCCTTCGCCAACTGCCCTGTAGTGCCAAAGTCATTGTGATACTTATGGTTGTTGTCTACTTGTCGTATCATTGGATATTTGGGGGCCTCAGTGCAGTCAACCATCTCGGGTTCGGTCAGAGTAAACAGAGCAGAATACCTTGAAGTACCTATGAAGTAGGTAGGTACGAAGTACTGCTTAGATAAGGACCATTGGGCAGGTACCCGTCGTGCCTGCCAATCAACACCGATCTGAGCCCTCCATTTTGTTGCGACCCCACCTTCAAATAGTGCCTGGGAATGGCCTTTCCCCAATCAGGGTCGTGCACGGACCCTACAGTAAACAAGCGAGCTGCACTCTTTCCTCTGTGGCCTGTCGCTGGCATGTCTCTGGGCCGCTGGCCTGTCCTTTTTGTTGTCCACCTGGGCCCGTGGCGGTGAAAAGAATCACATTTACCTGCAAACAAAAATCAACAACCTCTCCCCCTACCTAACCACACCTTGACCTCGCCCACTCTCCAACCACGTCCGCCTTGGAAGCTTCGCGCAGCTCTCAAGTACCTCGCACTCGTCTTCTACATTGCTCATCGTCGGCCCAGTCAGCTCAAGAGCTTGCATCATCCACAATGCGTGAGATTGTAAGTTGTTCTTCTCTCCCATCATAACAAACAAACCTGCGACCGACGCGTCTGGCAACGATTCGTTGGCCTTGCCCCTGAGCGTACCCCGCCGACATTTCCACCCAACACTGGTCCTCACCGAACACGACCGCGATGCCATCACGGACAACACGCAACTCGAGAATACATCGCTGACAATTGATTTTTCTACTCGATAGGTTCACCTCCAGACCGGCCAGTGCGTAAGTCTATCCTGATCCCGACCAACAATCCAGGGTGCGGGACTGACTTCTTCGAATAGGGTAACCAGATTGGTGCTGCCTTTTGGTGCGTAGCCAGACCAACGCAATCGATTTGGCGAGATCGATATCGAAAAGACACAAAGTACTGATCCGGGTACAGGCAAAACATCTCTGGCGAGCACGGCCTCGACAGCAATGGCGTGTATGTTGCCATCCTCCAGATCAGGCCACTTACTCGAGTTCGCCGCTAATTCCTCAACAGTTACAACGGCACCTCTGAGCTCCAGCTCGAGCGCATGAGCGTCTACTTCAACGAAGTTTGTTATCCCAGTCCCCCCAGGGTACAGACAAACCTATTGGCGAATACTGACTTCATAACGCACCCAGGCTTCCGGCAACAAGTATGTCCCCCGCGCCGTCCTCGTCGACTTGGAGCCCGGTACCATGGATGCTGTCCGCGCCGGTCCCTTCGGCCAGCTCTTCCGCCCCGACAACTTCGTCTTTGGCCAGTCCGGTGCCGGCAACAACTGGGCCAAGGGTCACTACACCGAAGGAGCTGAGCTTGTCGACCAGGTCCTTGACGTCGTCCGCCGCGAGGCTGAGGGCTGCGACTGCCTCCAGGGCTTCCAGATCACCCACTCCCTTGGTGGAGGTACCGGTGCCGGTATGGGTACTCTGTTGATCTCCAAGATTCGCGAGGAGTTCCCCGACCGCATGATGGCTACCTTCTCCGTCGTTCCCTCCCCCAAGGTTTCCGACACCGTTGTTGAGCCCTATAACGCCACTCTCTCCGTCCACCAGCTGGTTGAGAACTCGGATGAGACCTTCTGCATTGATAACGAGGCTCTCTACGATATCTGCATGCGTACCCTCAAGCTCTCTAACCCATCGTACGGCGACCTGAACCATCTCGTTTCTGCCGTCATGTCTGGTGTCACCACCTGCCTGCGTTTCCCTGGACAGCTGAACTCTGACCTGCGAAAGCTGGCCGTCAACATGGTTCCTTTCCCTCGTCTTCACTTCTTCATGGTCGGATTCGCTCCCCTGACCAGCCGCGGTGCTCACTCTTTCCGCGCTGTCAGCGTTCCTGAGCTCACCCAGCAAATGTTCGACCCCAAGAACATGATGGCTGCCTCAGACTTCCGCAATGGTCGCTACCTGACCTGCTCTGCCATCTTGTAAGTGTCATTTTCAGTGTCCCCACAATATTAGTACTTGCTAACAGCTGCCTCCCAGCCGTGGTAAGGTCGCCATGAAGGACGTCGAGGACCAGATGCGCAACATCCAGAACAAGAACTCTTCCTACTTCGTCGAGTGGATCCCCAACAATGTCCAGACCGCCCTCTGCTCTATTCCTCCCCGCGGTCTCAAGATGTCCTCCACATTTGTTGGTAACTCTACCGCTATCCAGGAGCTCTTTAAGCGTGTCGGTGAGCAGTTCACTGCCATGTTCCGTCGCAAGGCTTTCTTGCATTGGTACACTGGCGAGGGTATGGATGAGATGGAGTTCACTGAGGCCGAGTCCAACATGAACGACTTGGTCTCTGAGTACCAGCAGTACCAGGACGCTGGTGTTGACGAGGAGGAGGAGGAGTACGAGGACGAAGCCCCCCTGGAGGAGGAGGTTTAAGCCTTGCCTGAAAACGCTACCACCTTGGCCATGTCTCCAGCCAACCCATCTGGGTGGCATTTCGCTTCACGATTCCGGCTTTGCGCCGGAAATGGGCTTCTAGATATACCTCTCTTAGTAGTTCGCCGGCCGTATCAAATGAGCACGAAGAATCAGAGATTACTCTGTAAAAATTATTGGCAACATCAGTGCGTAGCTTTGTAGCAATTGTGACATCTTAAATCTTGCCAGTGTTCGAGTATTCGGGTTCTTCTGTCGTGACTGGCAGACACCTACCTACCCAGCTAAGCAAAGGCATGTTAAGCGTAGACACCCTTGAGCTGGACTGGGGCCAATTGGAAAGAGGCTCAGAGTGGATCTAGCTCGGATGACTAAGACGCGGAAAAGTTCCTGAAGGTCCCTAATCCCATTTGTCGAGCAACACGCGAAGCAGTGCGTATTTGGAGGGTGAAGCCTGCCATTCGACGACCACGATGCTTGCCTCCAGCCGAGGAACGGCCTTGAGGCAGGTGTTTTCCGCCTCGCCAGTCACAACGATACCGGCCTTTCTCGTGCCGACCCTGCAGCAGCAAAAGCCCCTGCTGTCCCGACGACAGTTCTCCTCGACGCCGACACGGCATTCGAAGCTCGGCCGAACGCCTCTATCGATTCCGCCTGGCGTGGAGCTGGCCATCAGCGAGCCCAAGCTGAAGAAGGACCCCACGAGCTATCTCAAGGTGTACAAGAGGACCGTTACCGTCACAGGGCCCCTGGGTTAGTGCTCGTCCTGGCTAAAACTGCCGACGGAAACAGGTTTGGCAGTGCTAACGCGTAGATTGAACCAGGCAAATTGGATCTTGAGATCCCATCTTTTCTGAACATCGACCACGATGTCGAGGGCAAGCGGGCGCTTCTCAGCGTCGAGGACTCGAATGTCAAGGAGCAGAGCGAGATGTGGGGTGCGTTGTTACCTTTATCTCCCCTATATCTATTTGAAGGAAGCCTGAGCTCTGGCCCTTGTTGAAATGGCTCTCCGGTGTTTCCGGTGTTACGAGCCCCTTGACTCGACCTTTTTCTGACTGATTCTACATCCAACAGGCACGACATGGGCCTACCTACAGCGCTACATTATGGGCGTCTCGGAAGGTCATACGGCGATTCTCCGTCTCGTGGGCATCGGATACCGCGCCACAGTCGAGCAGCGAGGCGGCAAGGAAGAATTCCCCGGCCAAAAGTTTCTCTGCCTGAAGCTTGGCTTCACGCACCCGGTTGAGCTGGGCATCCCGCGTGGCGTCAAGGCGACAGCGGCGAGCCCGACACGTATCCTTCTTGAGGGCATCGACCGGGAGGAGATCATGAGCTTTGCTGGCCGCGTGCGCAAGTGGCGGCCGCCGGAACCGTACAAGGGCAAAGGTGTCTTCATCAACGACCAGACCATCAAGCTGAAGCAAAAGAAGATCAAATAGATGACACAGAGTTGGCGGACGAGATGTGTAGATGGATTTATGACACCGCTACAACGGGTCCGAATGCGGTGCGTATCCAACAGGGGAGCCGGAAGGCTGTGTATAGCTGTATTGATATCACTGTACGGACGGGAAAAAGATACATTGTATACTATCACTTTTTCTCTTTCGTTCTGCTGTTGGGGGTCTTTTAACAAAAACAAACCGGGACAGATCTATCCTCTTAAAATTTTGCCTAGCTGGATTTTGAGCTTAGAACGTCCTGCACAACCTTCAAGACATCCCCGTGCACTGCGGCCGGCGCGGCGATGACACCCTTATTGTTTGCTAATGTCCGGCCGACGGAGAAGTCCAATCTCTTGCCCTGGATATCGGTGACCTGACCGCCGGCTTCGCGCACGATGAGGTCCCCCGCCGCGTGGTCCCAGATCTTTTCTTGGTACGTCGCCTTGACGGGCAGGCGGAGGTAGATATCGCCGGCACCGCGGGCGATGGAGCCGTACTTGCTCTGGCTATCCATGCGGACACTGGGCTTGGTGATGCCCAGCTTGGCGGCGATCTGCGCCTGGTCGTCGTGTGCGCTGTGTCCGGCTTCGACGCTTTCACAGAAGGTAGCCGCCGACATCTCGGTGATGGGCCGCATGGAGATAGGGGAGCCGTCGGCGATGGCGCCCGTCCGCAGCGGGCGGGAGGTAGCACCCTGGCCGAGAACGGCGGAGAAGATGACGCCGTAGCCTGTGTCGTCATTGGCGTTGGAGCCAATGTCGGCCGTCAGAGGCGCCTTATCGTCGACGGGAAGGTTAGGGCAGCCGAGGACGCCGACCTTGACGTCGCCGTCAACCAGGAGCCCGAGGCAGACGGCGTACTGACCGCCACGGAGGAAGCCCTTGGTACCGTCGATGGGATCGATGGCCCATATGCGTCCAGCGGCACCCCCTTTGCTGTTTCCGTGGTCGATGAGGTCCATCATACTCTCGGGCGACGCAATGGCGCCACCAAGGAAGGACTCGGCCGAGGGGTCATCGAGCTTGGTGGTACGGACGAGCTCCCAGATCTGGTCACGCAGTGCGGGTTCGGAGCGCAGCTGAGCGGCCTCCTCCTCGGCAACGATCTCGTCATCGGGGAAGTGATGGCGGAGGGCGGAGATGATGAGGGCCTGGGCGCCGAAGTCGCCAATGGTGACGGGGGACTTGTCGTTCTTGTCAACGGTGCCCTTTGCCTTCTCGTGAAAGACGCGCTTGGTGAGGATGGAGGCGCGCTGGACGGCCAGCTGGGCGACCTCGAGCTCCTTGGCGTACGAGGACATGGCGGTCAACGGATTCTTTGAAGTCGAGAAGAAGGCGCGCGGGGCGTTGGCGAAGAGGGTAGCGGGGAGGAAGTGGTCCGAGAGGAGGGAGAGCCGAGGGATGGCTCGTAGGGACAGGATGGCCAGCGTCACGACGAGGACGGAGGAGATGAGGAGGAAGGGTATGAACGAGACCTTGGCGGGTTGTTGTCTCGTTTTGTTGAATGATTGGACGTCGGAGGGCATAGAACTCTCGGACGAGGTCAAAGGTATGTAGTAGTAGGGAGGGGTGTAGGAGAGCGGAGATGGATAGGCTTTGGGGTCTGATTTGGCCGGGATAGTTTGCGTCATATGAGGGTCTTCGGAGGGATATCGTGTGGCACCTTTTTTTCTCTTTTTTCTCCAACGCAAATATGGACACACACACACACACACACTCAAGCCAACAAATGCTAGTACGGTACTAATCGACGCTTCACTCGCTAGGTAACTACATCACCCACTTCTCATTTTGTGGATATGCGCATGAGCGAAGAGGAGGGGGTAAGAGGGTGGAAGAAGGGGAAGAGAAAGATAGCGCTGTTTAGGGGCATTTAGGTAACACTCCATGCGTGCCCACTACTCCCTGTGTTGGTAGGGAGCGTGGCCGATAGCGGCCTCTGTGCGTAACGACTGCCGCTACAGGCGCTGAGTTGGGTGCCCGAGGGTACTCTGCACTACCTTAGTAGGTATGCAGAAGGCAAGGATCCACCGCCGTTACCTACCTAGGTACCGTAGGTGAGCTTAAGGTAAGCTCCAAGACAAGGACGAGGACGACCCTGACCCGGTAAAGACTCATCCATCGATACCAATACCAGTGAGCCGCCGCAAAAATTATTGACCACAATCACCGCGTCAACACCACCTCAACTTCTCCAATCCACACCCTACTACAACGACGGCGACGACAACAAGAACAAGAAAATAAAGGATCAAATCTACTCGACAACAGACACACGATGACGGCCGCACCCCGCCTCCGCTCCATCTACCGCTCCCTCCTGCGCGAGCTCCCTCCCCGTCCCGTCCTCGCCCGCGAGCGCTCCCCCATCCACAACCGTCTGCGCGCCAGCTTTGCCCAGACCAACGAAAACGCCGAAGCTGCCGCTGCGGAGGCCGAGCAGCTCGCCGCCTACCTCCGCGCACAGCGTACCTATGTCACGCTTCTCGAGCGCTACAACCCGGGCATGGACATGGACGAGGAGGAGCGCGTGCGCCTTACGGCCCGGAGGGTCGGCATGGATTTGCCCAAAGAGTTTAAGGATCGGTTGAATTGATTTGTTTTGTGACTGGGTTGGTCTGGAGAGTATTGGAACGCCCACAGGATATGCACACGGTTGCCGGTCGAGCCACGAGGCTCGGTTCGTTGCACAGGCTGGCGACATTATCGGCCGAGAATGAAGACCGTTATCACAAGGACAGTCAAAGCATTCTCTTCTTACGAATACGGATATACCATGGCCTTGGCGAGTTCTTCTTCGACTGTCAATGTCTCTCTTTTACGCATCTTGTTTTAATATGTATATTATCCGTGGCGGGCGTTTGGGTCGGAAAATATATTCAAGAGACTACTATCATCAACATGCGAAAATCTCTAGAGGGCCAACGCGCTTGAGAATGGGAGCGCATTATCACGTTCCCGAAACACTCGAATAGGGCTCGGGAAACAGAGCTTCTCACTACCATTTCTTCGTCCCATATCCAGTGGATTCCTGGGCTGCAAATCTGACACCCAGCGCTTCTCAAATAGGTACAAGAAGTGTAAAATAAGAGTCGTTACACACGCAAAGAGGGTATCAACGTCTTAGAAGCCGTGAGCAAAAATCTATAACACCATCACCTTGCATCTTCCAAGCCTTCTTGACGCCGACGTTCTCTACACACTTCCCACGCCGCCCTCTTCAAGGGTTTCGTCCCAACCCCCCGTCTCCAACAGATACTCCCCCAACATCTGCTTGACATTCTTGATCTTCTCGCCCAGGGCGCTGGCCCACTGGTCTTGGACGACGCGCACCTTCTCCTTCAGGTCGTTTGTGAGCATTAGACCCTCCTCGTGCCGCAGACGCTGCGCCCGCACCTCGCGCTCCTCATCGCCGTACTCCCCAACGTCGCCGTTCTCGGCCTCGCTCTGGACGACCCTGGCCTTGGCATGCGTGACGGCCTCCTTGACCTCGTGTAGCAGGCAGAGCAGGTTCGTCTGCGACTCGATGAACTGGTACGTGCTCTTCTCCGTGTGCAGGAGCAGGCTGAACAGGTATTGAAGTGGGTGCCTGCGGTACGACGGGTTCTCCTCATACTCGGCCGTCGGGATCTGGATGTTAAAGTTCTCCAGGTATGGCGGTATATTCTCCAGCAGCTGGCATAGGGGCGGCGCGATGTCCCAGAACGCCGATAGCTGCACCTCTACGCCACGCATCACATTTTGCTCCATGACGGCCTGGAACTCCTGCGTCCGTGCAAACACCTCGTGCGCAAAAGCCAGCTGCCGTTTTGCGGCGTCCTCGGCGAAGAAGAGTTCAGCATTGCGGAGCTTCTCCTCGTTGCCGGCGAGCCGATATGGCGTCAACACGACGTCGCGGTACCGGTTGTTCCGGTCTGTGAGGATGTCGTAGATGGCCCGGTGTAGCATCTCCCTGGCCTCAAATATCCACTTGAGCAGCGTCAGCTTTTCGAGTAGCTCAGGCTTGTCGTCGCCTTCTTCCTGTGGCATGTCTGCTGCACTTGCCACGTCATCGAATAGATCACTCGCCAGTTTGTCGAATAATTCTGTGGCCTTCGCGATGCGACTGGTAACAAGGTCGTTGAGCGGCATCACAACCTGGCTTTGGAATTGCTCAAACTCCGTCTTGCCAAGTTCTTTGAGTTTCTCTTTTTCTGCGGCCACCGAGTCTTGCTCGATAGCCGATGCCTCAGCGAAGGACATGTTGCCGACGTTGACCTCCTGCTGGAGGTTAGTCCGCAGAGCATGTCGCCGTTCGGCAGAGGCTTTTGCGGCCTCCTCGCGCTTCTTGGTGCTAGTGGCTTGGAACCTTTCCCTGGTGGTTTCAATCTCGGAGAGATCGCTGATCTGGCGTACAGCTATCCTTGTCTCTGCAAGCTCGGGATGATTATTGTTCACGGCCGGATGATGGCGGGGATACGGCGGCGGCAGAGTGACGAGACGCGAGACATCCAAGTGGGCCGGGTTCGGTGTTGTGGGCGAAGCTGATGATCCGAGGGAGTTTGCAGAATATCGCACTGGCTGGGGTGTAACTACGGGCTCCGGCTCGTGCCATCCCATTTTCTCGGGAGGGTAATAGTCATTCGACGATCCCAAGTTGCTGGGCCCCGGGAACGCATCAGGTCTTTGCGGGCCGTCCTCCCACTGAAGTGCTTCTCGAGCTTCCTTGGGCACTCCCATATACTTGGATTCCCTCTTGGACCTCTCGATCAATTTGCCTCCCGCTCCCGAAGAGTCTGCTTCCCACCACCTGCTTGCTGGGCGGCCACGGGAATCGCCGTCGTAGTTGTCGCTGACACTGAGACTCAATATCGGAGAAAGGGACGGCATGTAGTTGGAGGAATAATTGGGGTTGTTTGCAGGGCCTCCAATGGGCGAACCTGGTATGTTTGCTGACGCAGGGGCTGAGCTGGATTCCCCGGGCGTCTCACGATAGATCGAGTTGAGCGAACCACGATGCGATCGGGTCGGTTCAGAAGACTGAGGCGTCCATTCGGCCTGGGAGGCCCCGGATTCTCGTCTTGTCACCATGGGGCGGAACAAATCTCTTGTCAGATCGAAGATCTCCGAGCCCATGGCACCGATTGCAGACGAGTATCTTTCGCGTCTGATCCTCGACTCACTTACAATGAAGTCGGCAAATAGCCGAACACGCTCGGCATCGGTGGCTGCCGTTGTCTCTTGCATGGCGAATGCTTGGAACCGTTCAATCGTCTCAGAGCAGAATTGGTCGGCAGTCTGTGTGATGGCAACATGTTTTGTGGTCGACATAAAAGCTGACGAGGGCCCATCCGCAGGGATCGCGGAGCTCAACCTTGTCTGGGAGCTGGACGCCGATCGAACTTGGAGAGGGGGTGTCGGAAGTGCCTTTGGGACTATGCTTGGTGATCCATCAACCTTTGGGGTCCCTTTTGATGGGTGAGGCGAGAAAGGCGGCGTGGCAGCTTCGATCCGAGGCCGCTGCGATGACCCATGTGCTCGCGGTGTTGTTGACTGCTCATCTGTCCTGGGTGTGTCATTTGCCGTCCATTCTCCGCTTCTCGGCGTCGATTTGCTGATTGTTAACCGGCGAGAAAGAGTGCCTTCGTTCGGAACAACAATATCGCTGAGCTGTACCGGGTTGATGGTCCCGTCTATTGAGTTGTGCGGTCCCCCATGTCTAGTGCGGCTTTCCGCGCGGCGTTGGACGATGGTTTTATCGTGACGCACTGCTCTCGCCCGGCTGAGACTTCCACCAGAGCTCAACGCGCCAGAGTTGCTCGATTCTCCTGTATGAGTTGAGCTCGAGGCACTCGCGGTATCAATAGTCAGGCCCGGAGAAGGCCTACGCTGAGGAGCATCATTCGCCTCTTCGGGTCGGTCAACCCAATCCGCAGGTGTCGGAGGAACTGGTCCCAGAGCTGCCACGCCACTTGGCGGTGGCCGCCTCGTGGGTGGCGATGCCATGGGTGTTGTCGTTCTATGTAAGCTTTGAACACTCTGGGATCGAGACGAAGCTGATGGTGGCACCGGTGGCGGTGGTGGGAGTGGCATTCCGGGCTCCCATCTTGTTTGTGATGCTGAGCGTGAGCGAGCCGAAGTCGGTGTCTCAACAGCACTTGCAGAAGCAGCTCGTCGAGCCGCGGGCGGTACCTGGGATGAGCCGGGATCGTTGTGGTGCGGCACAGGATGCGGGATTTGTATCTGAAGGGGTGCTGGTCTCGACAGAGAAATAGGTGGCATAGGCTCCGGAGGACTTGAATCATGGTGTTCTCTACTCCGCCTCAGGGAAGGGAAGCCAAATCGTCTTTCTCGAGAGCCTCCTCTGACATTGACACCCGGTGGCGGAGGAAAAGATGTATTTGTAGAAGATTCTGGGGATGGTCTATGAAGATTCGTCGGGGGAATGCGTACCGCCGATGTACTGGCCGCTGGCGAGGACTCGAAGATGCCACTCGGCGGTCGTTGGCTCCGCGGAGGGCTATATGGAGGTGGGGGCAAAGGCGATCCTTAAGGACTGTTAGCAAAGCCAACCCAGCGCGGCTGGGGGTTGACAAAAGTGTTACCCTGCTGCTCTGGAAACTGATGTGGCCGTTCGGGACCGGTGGCGGGTGAAGCTATCCATTCTTGCGGGTTGTAGGGCTGGATTGCGCTCGCCGGTGTGTGAGCTGAGTGCAAGTGCGTCGAAGACACTGCAGACAGCGGGGTGCTGATCTGGTTGTGGTATGCCCCCAAAGACTGGGTCAACAACGGATTGAGACCCTGTCGCAGCCGGGTTGGATCGCGAGGGTTGCTCATGATCAGTCAGATTGGTGGATGCTGAGCGGCTCGAGGAACGGCTAAGATTTGAGCAAAGGTCGGAACTCGAGGAGAATCCCAAGATGGTTTGAAAGGTGAGGAAGGCCCAGACAGTGTTTGCCAAGGCAGAGCCGAGCGAGCAGCAACTTTTCTGCCACTGCTCTTCTTCCTCACTTTGCCAGCCCGTTCAACTTGACTGACGGAATGACAATCTCATGTCGCGGAGCACACCACACAACCGAGAGAGCGGATAGGCAGCCGGCAGGTAAGGTCGTGTTACACCGAAAGGTGGGAGGGCGCGGCTGAAGCAGAGGAAACAATTTTTGGGTGGGAGGCTGGAGAAGATAAAAGAGATGTCCGCGGCCAGCCCTGGTCTGGCGCAGCTGCAGTGTGGTAAACTCCTGCATACGGAGGTGCACGCATGCCGCTCGCTCGCATGTGGGAGGGGTGCTTGATCGTCCGCCAACAAGAATCGCACCCCTGCGACACCCAAGTCTTGGGAGGTTGAGGTAAGACATACAGAGAATAGAGAGGGGACTGGGAGATAGCGGGCTCTCGGTAGTACCATGGCAAGACAGGAATAGCAGCCGGGTCCCGGTGCAAATGCATGATGGTGGATCTAAAGATCTGGACTAGAGCAGTCGATGCTCAACTACGGGTTAATGAAGCAAACATAATTGTCCTTGAGACGAGAGAGTTGCTTGCTTTCAGTTATTGACGCATGACACAAATGTACCTCATGGCGGGGTACGGGGCATAACAGTGGAACTGAGGTAGTTTAGATTCTCTTTGCTGGTAGCATCGGGGTGATCAAGGGTGCTGTCCCCCTTGGAACCATCCATATCTCATGTGGTTGCGACTGCGTGATGACGGCGTGCAAAATGCGGGATGCTGCTATCCGCCTTGCTGCCGTTGGCTCCGTTCCACCATCTCAATCTCTGGCTTTGTTTTCCAATCTCGGAACGATAGAATGATACGGTACCTCCTCTGTTCTGTCACGATCGCCATCGGCCGGAGCAGCAACCTGGAAGAGGGGGAAAGAGGCGTTCGGAGCCAAGATTGTAGGCACCAAGCGTAGGTGATTTTGATGTGCTCGGCGGACCTTGAGACCTTGACATGAACTGCCAACGAGAGGACGCGAGCCTGAGAGACGTTACACTACTGAGGAACTCCCGTAACGGCCTGCAAGAAGAGGAAATGCGAGTGAGAATTGCGCCAGGGTCTGGTTCAAAGTGGCCTGTCTTTTGATGGAGCCAAGAGAAGAAACTCGTGGAGATGTTGGCGGGCCACAGCAACGATTGGTTGGCTGCCTAACGGGTGGTCGGTCTATTCTTAGAACCCTGCTAGTTCCATGCGCATAATGAGAGCGTGATTGGTTGGTAGCATTGTGAAAGAGTGCCGAGGTGGTTTTCGGCGCTTAAAACGACCATTGATTTGTCCGAGAGGCCAAAAGCCTCTGTTGTTATCCTAGCCGTGTCTCCTCTTTTGTGCTCGCACTTCCCATTCGAGTCCTGGCTTGGTCCTAGCCAGCAACCGGGGTTTGTGGGTTGTTCTCACCGACTCTGTAACTTCGGGTGGTTGGTTTAGAGGTGCATCAGGTTGCACATGGCGTGGAGGCTCTCCAGCGTGATCAGACTGGCGCTGCGGGGAGACTCAAGAACAGGCGGAGATGTTCTGACTACTTCCATAGTTGTCGTTCGTTGACTCGGATATTTGACTCGCGAGGTATTCGTGAGCCTGGGGTTGCATTTCCATAAGGCATATTCAGCTTGTTATGTCAGTCTCGATGCATCTTGTGGCCACGCTGGGGGTTCATCGGCGCTGCACGGGCTGTTGATATGATTTCTCTGCTTCCGCAGTCAAGACACATTGCTTGACGACATTAGCAACCACACCCGGTTTCAAAAAGTCGGCTTGGGAACCATCTGTATTGCTAATGAGTCTTCATGGCAGCACCTTTCACATATGGCTGGTTCGATTCTTGGGGGCTGTAAGTTGCTACCCAGAGTGTGGGGTGGGCAAATAAGACGGGCCAATCGATATCCGAGCCGTGCGGTCGCATGCTGCGGGTGCTTCTCTGGCAGGTCGTCGTTGTCTACCTAGCAGTGACCGGTCAATGCTCTGGGTCTAAAACGTGACGGAGCGATGAACCTCAGTGGTGGATTCTCTTTGAAGTTGGAGGGGGAAAGGGAAAGGCTCGAGATCACTCGCTGTCTGACGAGCCAGCATACGCGGATGCAGACTTTATACGCGTATCGGGTTTTACGTACTGTGATATTACATATTTACCGGGTGAACTGCACTAGACCGCTTATGGGGGTTTCGAACGACTATATGCATCAATACATGGTGACGATCCGCAGGTGTGGCGTACGGTGAGTTGGAAAACAAAGCGGCCATAGAGTGGTGCGGCATCGCAGCATGTCTTGAAAGTTATGTCGATTGAGACGAGAATGAAAAGAACGGAGCTGGAACACGGGTCCGACATGAAATGGTGTCCGTATAGACTGGATGACCACGTTGACCATGCAACACGTTCTTCAAGTGGCAAGTGGCACCCCTCTGATGCGACAAGGACAAATAAGCATATGAAGAGGAGGGGAAGGGAAGAATCATGCTGTTCAGGTAATTACGTTGTTACCTACCTACTTGCTTTCCAATTGCCGTAGTAAGATGTGCCTGCCTAGGTAGGTAGGTTAGGTAGGAGACAAGTAGCTAGCTGCCCGCGAAGCTTCCTTCCCGTCCGTCATCAGGAGCACAGGCCACAAATAGGCGCACCTACCTACCTTAGATAGCCCCGCTGTACGCATACTGTGGCAGCAATGGAGCTAAAGGTGGGGGTAAGCCGCAAGAGCGGGCAAACCAAACAGCCGAAAATTTACCGCCCGCCATGAGGACCGTCAGAATTCTAGAGCTTTCTTTCAAAAGAAGGTCCCACGCTCAGATTTAATTTCATCTTCTCTTCCTTTCCATGCGCAAACGCTCCTGGACATGACACCCCAACGCGCCAATCCGCACTGAGGTAAGAACAACAGCATCCCCTATTCCCCGTCTCCTTTTATCACCTACCTACGCCTTCCCTCCCAACATGATGATACGTCAGCTGGCACCAGTCATAGAGTGATTTGTACTCCCTTCTTTGATGAAAAACGCTGCGGTCTTTTGACCAACCACTGATTCGGGACACCAATCTACTTCGAACAACACCTCTCGCCGTCTTATTTCGTCTCGTTCTTCTTTGCTAACCCGTCAATCGGACCCTACAGTCACCCGTTTTCCTACCTCGCAGCCTGAAATCAGAAACCGAGTCACCGCCGACAAGATGGTCCTCCACAATCCCAACAACTGGCACTGGGTCAACAAGGATGCCTCGGCCTGGGCCAAACAGTATCTTGAGGAAAGCTTGACAAAGGTCGAGTCTGCCGATGGCGGTGTCACGGCAAAGATTAGCAAGGTTGTGAGCATGGATGGCGACGTCGACGTTAGCCAGAGGAAGGGCAAGGTCATCACCATTTATGATGTTAAGCTCGTCTTAGAATACACCGGTAGGTCATACTTGAATGCAAACACATGTGTTTTATCCCATAATACCTCGTTCAACAACGCCAAGCCTCTCTGCCTGCCATCGTATCGTTTTGTGTGAAGTAGTCGATTGGAGCCTCGCTAACGTAGCGCAGGCACCACCTCTGACGAGACAGAGGTCTCGGGCACCATCACCATTCCTGAGGTCGCTCACGATACTGAGGAAAACGAGTTTGTGGTGGGTCCAAGTGAAATCTCTGCCGTCCCATAGGACCCGTTTTGCTGAATATGTCCGCCTCAACAGTTCGACATCGACATTTACTCCGATGCCAAGGAGAAGCAGCCTGTCAAGGACCTGGTTCGCTCCAAGCTTCTGCCCCAGCTTCGCCAGGAATTCATCAAGCTTCCTGCAGCTTTGATCGCCGAGCATGGCAAGGATATCCAGCATGCTCCCGGCTCCAACCCCTCGAGCGGCTTCTCCACGCCCAAATACCACCCTCCAGCCTCGTCCGCAAAGTCCACCTCCACTTCGATGAGCGCCAAGACCGGCAGCGGCAAGGTCGTCAACACCATGACCCTCACTGACACGGCCGAATTTCGCACTACCGCCGAGGAGGCCTACCAAACCTTCGTCGACCCTGCACGCATCGCCGCCTTCACCCGTGCACCCCCCAAGGTCTTCCAGGGTGCTATCAAGGGCGCAAAGTTTGAGCTGTTTGATGGAAACGTCACTGGCGAGTACCTCGAGCTCGACCCCCCGAAGAAGATTGTTCAGAGCTGGCGCTTGAAGCAGTGGCCTGAGGGTCACTTCTCCAAGCTCAGCATCGAGTTCGATCAGAACGACGTCGATCATGTTACGCTGATGCGAGTCAACTGGGACGGTGTCCCCGTCGGCGAGGAGGAGGCGACCAAGCGTAACTGGCAGGAATACTACGTCAACAGTATCAAGCGCACCTTTGGGTATGTTTTTGTTTCATAGCGGTACATGCTGTGGATACAATGTACTAATCCTTTTCCCAGTTTTGGCACCATCCTCTAAACGCACACTTTTGAGCAAGAACAGGCTTTTCAGGGTACTCGACGACTGCCAAAAGAGTTGTTCCCAAGGGAGCCTAAAGTTTCAGTAGTCGGCCACGTTGGATGGGCGATACAAGGAACGATGGCATAATCAGTATATTCTCGAGATTGGTTCATTAAAACCCTGAGTAGCTGGGGCGTCTGAGAAACCTTGGGTTCATCAGGTACGAACTAGATGAGACATGTTGAAATGAAACGAAGATGAACGTCAAAACCAAACCACTCGTGCGTGGCGTTACCTGATCGTTCCCTTCATCACTCGCTTGGTCATATTGAAAGAACGAAAGCGAAGCTAAAACTAAGCACTCGGTGCACAGCGCCGTCAGGCTGCCGTTGGCCAAGTTGCATTAAATACTACATACGACAACTATCTTGGATCTGATGATGTAGGTAAAAGGATCAAGATTTGGATGCGTGCCTCTGTCGTCCGGGATTCTCCACGGGCGGCTGATCGTGCTTGACATTGAAATCGTAGTTGGAGATAAAGATGTCTCCCAGATTGTCCCATAGACCCAGGTCATAGAGATTTTCAACATCTTTCAGGTTCCATACCCGCTCCCATTCACCCACACCCGGCCCGTGATCGGGGGGAGGCATCCCATCGTCAGTCCTCGCCAATACCTGCACGGCCTCTAGGGGCCAGCGCGTCCGCCCTGGCTCGAAACGCGTGTCCTTTACACGGTTCGCGGGCATGCTGCGCTTGAAAGCGCAGCCATCGTCCATCTCGGCCTTCCAGTCCGACCACTTCAGCGATTCGTTGGTGGTGGTGCCGCAGTAGATTAGCCAAACGGTGTAACTTAGTAACCCCCAAACCAGAGGCGACGTCATGGCAGCGAGCAGGGTGACGGCGCCCATACCAACACTGTCTTGCAGAGCCCAGCTCCAAATGAGCAGGTACTCTTTGATATCCATGCCCCTTGGTAGCCAGAACGACCAAGCTGGATACTGCGAGCCAATCTTACCAGCCAGCAGGGAGAAGCCAAGTAGAGCGCCGTACGAGGTGAGGATGGCCGTGGACACCAAGAGCAGGACGAAGTAGTGCTGGTTCTGGTATCCCACACAGCCATTGATGAATATACAATGGTGATCAAGCTTGGCGACGCAGCGCTTGCAGATGCTGCAGTGCTTGGAGCGGGGCGGCTTGAGGAGGTTACAAGTACTGCACATCTGGCCAGGGAAGAAGATGGAGTAGTCGTAGGGATAGAGGGACATGTGGTAGGCATGGTTCTCAGGTGTGATGTAGCCCGGGTCGGCCATAACTGAAAGGTAGAGAAAGACGTATGGAAGCGCAATGGCGATGGAGCCAGTGACTTTGTGGAAGATAGAGAGCTGGGGCCAGGCGCCAGGTAGGTATAAGTATTCCGATACGGAAAGGATGAGAAGGAAGAAGATCTGTGGATGTCAGCTCGTCTAAACAACGAGGGTACAACATTTTCTTTTTTTTGACCAGCCACTTACGACCACAGTGGGATGCCGGTCATACATCATGTAGTTGCCGAAGCGCATCATGGAGGTTGAGAACCTTCCTCCAGTCAGAAGTCTGTCTACAGCTAGGAAGCCGTTCGGAATGTGGATCCACATGACCCTATGCAGCGTTGCAATCGGTGTGTGCCTGCTAGTGATTAGCAGAAGAATCTTTCAATCTGCATAGATACGGTAGGTCCAACTGCCTGATGAACTGGGTGAGGCAACGAACCTTAATGCTGGTAGCCGGCCAAAGAAGGCGACAAAGACCATAAACGAGATGCCCAACACGAAGAGAGCCACATTCCTGAAAGTCACCATGATGACTGACTTTCAAGCTTTTATCACCTCTTGTGAATCATGCTTTATTGGAGAGAATTGGGGGAAAGAGACAAGCGTTTATGCAAAGCTCGAGTTGTAGATCGGCTGATCAGCGGGCTGTAGTGAGTGGATAAAATCTGAGGTGTCAGCCAAGGCCCACCACGTCCCCAAAGCACTATAAACAGCACAATGAATGATCTTGGAGCTACCAAACACCGGCTTGGTTACTATACTTGTTTGTCAGACATGGGATGGGCTAGTCTGGAAAGGCTTGAAGCATCTGGTACGAGGGAAGTTCATCAAGAGCGATGTCACGTCATTCTTTGTGCCAGGATCAGTAGAGGTCATAGCGTTCCGTTAGAGGAAAGCCATGTAGCCTTTATAGAGCTATGTCCTCTAGTTGCATATTTTCTGCCGTCTACACGTGATCACGCGACGCAGACTGGAAGTTGCGCGTCGCTTCAGCAGTGTAACAAGGTTGAATGAGGCAAAAGAGCCGTCTACAGATCCGTCTATTGAGCTTGAGCCAAACAATATCAGCCTTCCTTGCACCAAACCCAAGGATGGTGGTCGTCTGGTTCCATATTTAAGTTTGTCACAACATACCTAGTTGGGACACCCGACCTTGCCAATAATCACAGCCTCCCTGCGGAATCCCCCCGTCACATTTTAGATTTCACACCAACACCTGGCGCCTGCCTGCAGCATTGACTTGGTACTTGGTTGCGAAAGGATTGCCAGTTCATTCACCTCGCTTTCTGTGCAGATACGCGCAAACTCTCTCGACACCTCAAACGCGTGTATGATCCCGCACTCAGCGACGCGCAAGGCATCTTCGGGACTGGATAAATCAAATCCGACGAGACCGCGCATTTGGTATCCTTTCTAGAGTATACCCGATCTCACAGAATGTCGGCTGCCATCACCTACAACGGGGTGCCCGGTGCACGCGGTGTGCTCTTTAAGGAGACCAGTTTCTTCGTTTTGCAGCGCGTTCCCGACAGGAAGACCATCCTGGATTTAATCACGGTACGCCTACGCCCGCACTCCTTACGTGGCGAGATTGTAGGCTAACATTAGTAGCAAAACGGCGGCAAGATTGTCAAACTAGAAACTCAGGCGGACATGGTCATCGCCGATCACGCCAGGCCAGATTGTCCGTCGGAGTCACTTCATTGGAAGTTCATCAAGGATTCCGTCGACAATGGTATTATGCAGGAGACTGATAAGTATATGGCTCACCAGTCGCCTATAGCTTTGCGTCCGGTCGGGTCTTCTCGTTCTCCCGCGTTGTCGGCGCCAATCAAGGGAACCCGCACTCCATTCACTGCAGCTGACGATGCAATTCTTGCCAAATGGGTGCTCTCGCACCCAATAAACAAGAGGAGCGGCAATGAAGTGTATAAAGCACTTGAGGAGATGGTGGGTTTCTCCTTCAGAAGTATACTCTGACAGGCCACTGATGTTTAAAAGAACAATCGCCATACTAGGCAGTCTTGGAGAGATCGCTGGGTGAAGAAGGTCTCCAAATTTTCCCAAGCCGCACTGGACAACTTGGTCGCTTCCGCTCCTGATATCCAGCATTCAATACCATCCTCAACTCCTATACCCTCCAGATGCACCGAAACAGGTCAAGCAGGAAGGAGACGATCGCCTATCCCTGTTGTACAAGCTGTTGCGCAACCACTGGCAGCGGAGACACCGCGAGCTAAAGGCGCGACTCAAGAGCCTGAAGTCAAACCAGAGCTGACTCCTTCGAAGAGGAGCAAGTTCACCAAAGCTGAAGATGATGGACTTTTACAGGCGGCCAGGGAGCATGGCCCTCCACTCACCACCCGCTTTTTCCAGGCATTCGCAGACAAAGTACGTTGCACCTCTTCCTTGGCAACCGTGAACACCGAGCTGACATGTGGCAGAATACCAGGCACTCTTTGGCTGACTGGAGAGAGCGTTGGACGGATACCTTGAAACCGTTGCTGGACGAAAATTTTGAGGAAAAAAATACTTTGCCCAAGGAGCTGTCTACGAATAATCCCATGCTCAAGCCAGACATTTGGAGCGGCCGATCAAGTCGACAAAACGAACAGGCTAAGAAATCCGATCCTCTTCCCATCACCAAGACGTCGGGATCTATTGCCCCGCGAGTGCTTAGACATACAGCAGAAAAAGATGACAGCACTCACGAGCCAGTGACACAAGGCGATGGCGCAGCATCTCAAGGTATCTCGAGAGAATTCTTCTTCGACCATCTGAAGGGGTTCTGGGAGTTTAGGTTGAATGGTGCCGCTGATTCCGGAATTAACGAACTGGACTTTGTCATCAATCCCAAAATCAATGGGCGACCTATCGACACATATCTTCTTTGGCAAGTCGTCAGGGACCAGTACCAGCAAGGAGGTGTTGAAACCGATTGGGAAGCAGCTGCGAAGTCTTTAGGCTTGCAGAGCGAGTCTGCTCGGCCACTACAGCAGTACTACACTGAGTATGTCTTCGAATTTGCCGCCAGCGGCTTGTTGGACGAGCCTGATGCAGAATCCGAAGATGACGATGAAGTATCTCAGTCCGGAGATGATGAGATTGACCTAGGATTGCTAGCAAAGCCCCAAGACATGCGCTCGGATGCTACTCTGAGCACCTCCAAGAAAAGGCTGGCTATTGCCATGGATCCTTTTGGTACACCGTCAACTCCCAATGGTAGAACAAAGCGACAGCGTTTTGATGAAATCCCTTCCACTCCTGACGAGAGGTTAGGTATCGCAAGCTTTGGGAACATTGGCCCCAGCCCTTCGCTCAGCGCCAGAGAGGGACCCAGAGCAAGTCGTGACGAGGAATATGTAGATATGCAAGGACATATTGAGCAATCCCCTTCCAGGACAGCTCGCCGCTTCGAACCAGAGACGCAAGACTTCGCCTTCGAAGATGCCCCTGGAGACGAAACACAAGGCAGCGCTGAGTTTGACATTTCACCGTCACAACAGCTCCTTGGCGAGGTAGACGCCGTAAGACCCGTGACACCCGTGCCTCTGTCGTTCAAGGACAAGGGTAAGGGGGTCGAGAGGATCACGGCCACAATCCCAGCACCATCACGGGAGCTACCCGCCGCGGATATCGAAGTGACTCACGAAGAACGGACAGAGCGTGCTGTCCCCGATTCTCAAGAATCGTTAGATAAGACTACCGAGCTCGAGGACTTGATTGACCGCTTCGGCACGTTTGGCTACGCGCGCGAGGATGTTGTCACTGCGCTTAACGCTACGTCACTCTGCACGCCACTAGCCACGGATCTGCTCAAGCACCTTAAGAAGCACAAGGAGCTGCCTAACAACTGGCAGGGAGTTTGGACGACTAACGATGATAAGCGGCTCCGGCGGGTTGATGGCGGGGATTCGGAGGCCGGGCCTGACCGAGCGAAGCTTCAAAAGTACTGGAATTACCTTGTGAAGAAACACACACGAGAGCGGATACAGCGGAGGAGGGAGTTTCTGGCGTATCTGGATGAGGTCGCCCAGAGCTCCCAGTGAGCCCCGAGAGGATGCCGTTATATGGTAATCTCTTTTACCTTTTTCCTTGACTGGGATTTGGCTCAGCTCAAGAGCAATGCATGCCATCGATACCCGAGCTTTCGCAATAAATCATTCTCTGTTAGAAGTCGTCAATGTTTGACAACGTGCTTCTATCTCGTGTCCTGTTATCCATCAGTTCGTACCCGTTGCGCTTGTTTGGAGCTTCCCTTCCTCCCTTTCCTTCTCCATTTCCAAGCTATGTGTAGTCCTCATTCTATCATTCACTCCTTGACGATTGAATACCCATAATGCCATCCTTGCTTCGTCATATCTTCCCTCACCTTGTACGCCCCCTCGGCAACGTCCAGCAGCCCAAGATCAACCTCGACGACCTCCATCGCCTCCTCAGCGCCCAACTTTCCCTGCGGCCCGATGAGTGGCATCGCGACCTGGCTAACACCGCAGTATCGCACCCGCGTACCGCCCTCACGGATTTCCACCCCGCCCCCGCCCGCAGGCCCGCCCGCGTTGACGAGAACCACGGCGGCGGTGTTCTCGAACGCCCTTGCCACCATGACGTTCTCCAGAAACACCCTCTCCGAGTCCCGGTTCACCACCTGTGCGCCCTCGTCCCCGCCCTTGCGCTTATACTCGTCCGCGAGCCAGAAGGCAGGACACACAATTACCCGCGCCCCGTCGCGAATGAGTTCCCGGAATGCTTCAGGGAACGCCAGATCCCAGCACACCAGGATCCCCGCCCTCCCCAGCGGCGTGTCAAAGGCACTGTGCGGATCCGGGCCCTTGGTGAGGTGCGGCCGTTCGTTGTGCCACAGGTTCTTCTTCGTATACTGCCCTAACACGTCGCCATCTGGACCGATGAAGTACGCGACGTTGAGGAGATCGAGATCGTCGTCGCCCTCCTCGCCGTCGAGTTTAATGATGGTCCCCGGTACGATGGAGATGCCCAGATCTCTGGCCAGCGCCTGGTACTTCTCTAGGTAGACCCCGGATTGCGCGCAGCTCGACACAAAGTTGGGATGGTCGGGGACCCATGACGTGAGATGGTACTCGGGCAGGACGGCGAGCGAGCAGCCTTGGGTCGCAGCGGAGCGGATGTACGACTCTGCCTTGGCGAAGTTGTCTTCTGGCGCGACGACCTGCGATGCTTGTTAGAACCATGTTTTGTGGCCTGTCTGTGTCCCGGCGCTGCCGCAGGTCCGCGTGAACCAGAACCAGGTCGACAATCAAGGCGCGCATGAAAGAGGAACGCGGGCGCTGAACTCGGTTTAGGCGTTTTCGCTTGGGGAGGGCTTGGGCTTGCTGACCTTGGGGTGCATTTGTATGAGTGCAATCTTGAACCTATCCGCCATCGCCGCCATCGTTCGTCTGGTCTCGAAATTAATTTTGCAGCCTCAAGGCAGTCAGATGGTTTGGGACAACAGCAAAGTTTCGTTGCAAGTCAGGTTTGGGCTACCTGCAGCTTGTCATACATCGGCATTACTGGTCACGGAAGAACAATCAAGCAATTGAGGGAGACGTGTGGGAACAATCAAACTTGATGTACCCCGAATGGGCGATTTGCTAAGTCCATATTGCGAGAAATGATGTCAGAGGCAACCCCATTGTTTTTACCTACCGCTGCAATGCCATCTTGGCACCTCCCCCGAACCAACCCATCAGACTGATTTCGAAAATCAAGAGCAAAACGTCTAGCAACCACCCTACCGATGAAGAACGCCATAGTGAATAACCCCGAGACCAGTCGTCATTACTGTGTAAGTATTTCGATGTGCAGATATTTTGATGATAGTTGGTCGGTAAACGCCTCTCAGCGGCCTCAATCAACTGGCTTTGCGCAAATTCAGCGGTAGGCTATGTATCATGTCAGTTTCTGCCGGGCGGAAAGCAAATGTGGTGTTTTTTTCAATGAAATGGGGGGGGCCAGGTCGATAGATGTTGATAACGCCCCGGGTGAAGTTTTGAGCGTGAGATATAACGAAGCCGGCCATTTCGCCTGTGGCAGGAAAATCAGCATTCCAGACGATAACACGGATGGTGCTGACGAGCTCACCTAGAACAATGAGCCCGATGTTGCGGATCGCAGACGGCGGAAGACCGTACGAACCCATGAGCAAAGATGCAGCCGGGCAGATGACATATGGCATCCAGCTTGTCCAGCTGGTTCCATGACCTAGAGAGTTACGGACCTTTGACGTCGAGATCACCATTTCATCCAGTGTCTCAAAAAGATCGCCTGATATTTGCTGGGCCAGATCTAGTTTCTCTGTATGCGACTCGTACCTCGACGAGAGCTCTTCGGTGACGTCTAGCAGCCTCCCCAGTCCCTAGGACAAGTTAATTAGAATTTATGAGTGGACTCAAGTGATATTATTCACCTTCTCAAGGTGTTCTTGGCGATCGGCCAGCTCGGCCACTCGAACATGTGAGAGCTCCTGGACCAATATCAGTTTGGTGTGCGGTGCAACAGGATTCAATGCGCCCACCATCAGATTCTGGAGAGATGCGGAAGATGCTGCAGCTGTTGCAAGCGTGGACATGACAACAGCAACCTCGGAGCTGGTGCGTTCTCTGAAATTCACCAGCGCCATTTCCTGAGATGCCGCAACTTCGGCATTATTGCTCATAACCGTCTTGACAAGAATGGCCAGCAGCTGATGGAGGTTCTGAGCATTCTCAAGACCGTCTCTCAACATAGAATTTGACGCCTGCCTTGTGAGTCAGATTTGAACATGGCCTATGTCGCAAGTTACTGACCTGAGTTATTTGCATCGCATCCTCAGAAAATTTCCGGTCCAAATCCCGAAGGTTATTTCGTAGTAGTTCGATGTCTGGGATCATGCGCCGTAGCTGATCGGATGTCTCGGTGGCTTGGACATTGATGGCGCGAAGCTGAGCCTCAAGTTCTTGCTCAACTCCTTCAGAAAGTTTAGAAAGAACTTCTGTAAGTCGCTGGTGGAGACGAATGCTCTGGGCTGGAAAGGAGATGGTCAACGTCAATCTCAATATACGGGAGTGGGCGTGCGCACCTTTCTCGTTGTCCGCACGAGCAGCTTCGCAGAATCTCAAGGCCTTGTGACGATAGCTGACCCAAGTGTTCCATGCAGAATCCGACTTGGCCAGTCCCGAAAGACAGGAGTCGATTTGCTTAGGGGAAGCGTGAAGGCGAGGAAAACTCGAATCGGGTATGTTCACCAAAGAGCGCTCTCGAAATGGCGCACAGCTCGAGGGAATGGCGAAACTGCCTCTTTCGAGGTCGCAAATGGCGAGACTAGCGGCGTAAGAGTCTACAAAATCGCGAACCTGTCTGCCGCTATCAGTGAGAACGGTAGCATCGTCCTTGCCGTCGAGTAGCTGGCAGTTGTTGACCAGTAAGCGGGCAGCGATGCGATGGCATAAAGGTTCGGACTCGAGTTCTTGAAGCTCCTGCATAGCAACGGCGTAGACGTTTGGTAAGCGTGACCTGTCTTGGACTGAAACTGAGGGGTCCACGATGTGCTCTTCCAATGATCGGAGGAAGGTCGAACGCCTCTCATTCCCGCCCCATGACAACGCGCTGACGTTGCCGATACAGAACATCGCCATCAGCGATCCTAGGAGGATCAAGAGAATATGTCGACGCATCCTATCCTAAGAACGGAGCGGAGGCTGTGGTTGGTGCAAGTGAAGCCGTGCCTTGACCGACAGTTAGGGGCCAGCAAACCATCGAGTTTGGGGTGTTTCTCGTAGGTTCTGGGGGTAAGAAGGGTTTGGATGTGATCCGTGGAAGGGTTGAGGAAAGTGCAATGTGGGAACCTAGGTAGGTACCTAGGTAGGGTGAGTAGGTACACCGGTGTGTAGTAAAAAAATAGTGGGATACTCTTTCCCTGACTACATATATTCATGGCGCGGGAAGGTGCCCTCCCAGAAAGTGGTTGAAGTGGAGGGAGTCACGGCGCTGTTTACGCCAGGTGCGTCCCTAGGTAGGTGTGTGGCCAAGAGAACATGCAGTAGATATTGTTAGTCTAGATACATGGTAAGTCCAAGTTTCCGACGTGAATCCCCGACTGATCACTTCAAGAGCGACGATGCCATGTCGGTGTATCAAGGCTATGTCGAGACAGTCGACTCACTCGTTCCCGGTTTAACCGTAGTTGAATATAAAAAGTAACTCATCAGATTCCATACATATGTTTATACCTACATTTCTTCCATCTCGGCTCAAGTTAAATACGGGAGTAAGTATCAGTAAAACCCTTTTACAGCTGAAAAGGCGTGAGGGATGCAATTTGCTATTCACCTTGGGGGGGGGGGGGGGCACACTTTAAAGAGTGGCCGGTTTCACCTCCATACTTCCACCACCCGCTATTGACAAACGTATATACTCTTAGAGATTCGGCTGGGAGATACAATCCCTTTCTCGGAGTTGGGAGTTTAAGGTTGATGGACCTTTTAAAACATGGCACCTAGGCAGAGGCCGTCATGTTTTCGATATGTTGCTGCTTGAAAAGAACTACTTGGGAACCAAGTGGTCCAACCAACGCGCAGAAGTGACGACTAGATTGCCTCCAGCCGCCAGAAACCATGCAAGAACCTCAATGCGGATGGCTCCTTTCAGGCCCTGTCACGGCCGGACTGGACTCTGACGATCCTGCAGCAAAAGGAGCATCGTTGCCCTCCACTCGCATGGGGCCCTCGAGCATGGTACGGCAGACTACTGCTGATTCTGTACGAAAAGCCTGTCATGTGCGTGCAACGTGCGTCAAAAAGGCGTCAGCCAGAAGGACGAAACGGATCGGCCCATTCGTGCAGATGCTCAAAGTGACCTTGTTGCTCGACAAGCATGACTACCACAGACACCCTCCCGTCTCCGGAAGTGTTCAACGCTAGATCCCGTTCCTCATGTCTTGCATGATACAATAAGCTTACCAGGGGGCTTGTTGGTTCGCATCCATCTCTGCCGTAATTGCGGCTGAAGAGGAAGATTCCATAGCAGTCTGGACCGGGATGCTTGGCGTTTTACACCCTAAGGATCATCATCTATCAAGAAAACGACCACCGACAAGTGTGTGATAGGATCAGGCGGGGAGTTGCCCCGGAGGTGTCAGCAGGGATCCAGGGTCTTTGAAAAATGAGCAGCACCTTAGTAGCCCCCACATTTTGACATCATTCCCCAACGACTCATTAAACCATTGGTTTTTTCACTGCCCTGATTCTCGTGCGAGTATCTGCGCCAAAACCTCCCATACCATTCATTCATCTTACACCTCTTATTTGCGTCCAGTTCTCCTCTGCAACCAGCCGGACAGCCAAACGCCGAGGCCGTTTGATAGGTCACATGGTCGGGGAGAAGTGAAAACACGAGGTCGCTCGCCAAAGTGACGTCGGTTGGTCGTTCACGATGGAAAATTCCAGACGAAAGTGAGTGACGAGAAGAAACAGAGGCACTTCGAATCCCGAGTGTGGGGGGCTCCACCTTTACTTCCGTCCACCATACCCACTAGTGCCACCATTCCGTCCTTGTTGGCACCATTCAAGTTGTCAAAGTCACTCTGCAGATGCTGAGATGTGATATCTCCAACGACTTGCTGTCCTTAATGGCTACCTGCGCCTCTGGTCAGGGATGACCGCAGTCTCCAGTGCCGCGGAACGCGGCAGGGCGCCCGAAAGGCCCAAAATACATGGCATCGATTGCACATTGCTCAATGGCTTATTTCATCGTTTGTATAAGAAGGGAGGTGTTGATCTCCCTCAAGCCTCACACCACCTACAGTGCAGTTTGCTCATGCTTCGTTAAGAGTCAAAACCACCCACAACGATCATTTTGCTCATCTGCACTTAACCGTTCATCTTTGATACCAGCATTGCCTGGTCTTCTCAACCCAGAGACTGTTGTGGGCCACTCTCTGGCAGTTTCGATGTCTTGAGTTTCGAGTCAAGCTGCTTCTCCCGCCCGCGCTTCCTGCTGTTATTAGACAGCTCAAGACCTTCCAGTCTGAAGCGGACCGGCTGAGAAGGTAAAGAACAGAGCTATTCCGTCTAAAGACTTTTGAAGTCTTGAGGAGAATCAAGTCACAAGCAATCGGGCAGTTGAGGTTACTATCATTCAGGTATTAACTATATGAATCACTCTGTGGCCTTAATGCCGCGGGTGAGAAGTGGTTTTGACATGACCAAAAGCCGCTAACGTGTACTGAAAGCAAATACTGGTCACAATAAGATACGAGAGTGTGAGACTTGCAAGTGCGAGCTGTGGTTTCCAAAACCATGTGCAAGCAGATTGACAAGCAGTTTGAGTGCGGCCACACTGGCTTCCACAATATCGAGTGGTGTTCTGGTATGGGCAAGGGATGCAAAGGACCAAAACCCGAGCACGCTATAGTCTCCTGGCCAGGGCTTTGCACTGACTGCGCCAATCGAGCGGCCGATCCGAACCCTCGAGGTCAATGACAACCCTACAGTCTAATGTGGCACTGTTCCATATCAATATCGGTATAACGGTTCGAGGGAAGCGAATCACATGTTTGTGAGAAAGATGACGAGACCTGTCGATGGTGGTTGTGTGGCTAACTTTGCTATGCAGAATTTATTTCCAGGCATACTCGAATCGATGCAAATCGCTGACAGCTGACGGCATTTAAAGTAAAACCCCTCCATCCTTAATGTCAACTCTCCCCAATCGCATGATCGAGATTTCTTCTATCTTGCACTTATTCCCAACCGTTGGGCTTGACGCAGTACCAGTAGCCTGCAACCACGTTTCCCCTGGAGCAGCCGCTTAGCCCCCCTATGCCGCGATTCAGGGCAATGAACTCGGCGAGATCGAGACCGTTCTTGTCGGCAAGACTTTGGCAAGCGTCGTTTGGCACAGCTCGGTAGAACTTGATGCAATTGGACCACATTGGCTCGACGTGTGGGCTAGGAGTGCGGACGGGTTTCTCAGGGATAGCGTTGACCGACATTGGGGCCAGAAGGACAGCGGCGATGATGTTGACAGACTTCATGATGGCTGGAGGCGAGTCTCTTGATCTTGAGCAGGGAGCAAATCGAGGATTCATGATGATGCGATGGTCCCATATTCCGAACAACCGGGAGAGTTGTCTTGCTTTAAAACTCTGACCTGCCTACCTACTGGGAGGGAAAGCAATGGTGCTGTCATTCACCAAAGCAGTAAGATGTTTCCTTTCGACCTTTGTCGGAAGCTGCATTGCTTGGAGATTGTTGTTTTCCCAAACAACTTATTTGAGGTGCTTGCCTGGCAGTGCTTCGTTGTAGCTACAAACCCCACACATCAAGAGACGTGAAGGAAATGAGAGGCAACCTTTCGCCAGAAGCAACATGTGGTCGGAAGGAGAGCAAACGGGCATGAAAACAAAGGGGCTGGTGAAGACGAAGACACCCAGTATGCAAGGGAGGAGGAGAGAAACAAAGTGGGCACCTTATAGTTACACTAGTTGGCGGGAGCTCGCGACGCAACGGCGCGGCCGGGCACCAGCGATGTCTTGCTTGCTGGTCTCTCTCTTGGATATCCCACGTGGGTTGGAGCCAGCAACGAGACAATTGCATCCTCCAACGTACTAAAGTGGGGGCGTGGGATACGTACGATGACGATAGATGCCGGAATGGAATGGAGAGGAGGGAGCAGCTAACGACTGGAGGCCGACTTTTTTCTTATTGGGGTTTCTCTCTTGTGCAATGATTCCGATGCGGCGCCGGTGGCAAAGGAAAAAAAAACGGGGGGGGGGGGGGGTTGCTTTTGAGGGAATGGTCGTGTCCCTTGTAATTGAATCGTTGTCAACCGCAGCCGACCAGCAGGTAAATATGTAATTACCTACGCAGTAGGCAGGGACCGTGGCTGACCTGCCTACCTAGTTAGGTGCCACCTACCTAGGGAGGGCAAAAAGACGGGTGGACAGGTAGGTATGTATTGAGGTAACATACCTAGGTAGGTAGGTAGTAGGTACAGAACATGTCGTGCTTAAGGACCAATACTGGAAGCAAGATGGGTGGTCCGAGCCGCTAACTGAGAAAACCAAACAGAACCAAGGCGGATCCTAACGGCGCGGGAAGTCTATTCTGGGGACAATGCTCGGGCCACCCTGCAAGGCTGACAACCCGGGTGGGGTCAAGCGGGACCAGATCGACATACGACCAATGAAACGGGCCTGTCGCGGGAGTTGGCGCACATCGCACGACTCCCCTCCAGCAGCCTTGTCCATCATACGATTGTCAAGATGAAGTGGACGGTTTTTGACACGCTCAGTCAGTGTGCCCCTGGCCACTGGCCAATTCCATGTCAGGCCATTCCTTCCCATCCTGATCAGTCTTTCGTGTCCCATTGGCGACTCTCTGCACCTTTTTCTCTTCCCTCTCCCTAGCCTCCTTTTCTTCTCCTTTCGGCCGCTGTGGCCCGAGTCATCATCACCCCCCCTCCTCTCCTGTCCATAGCTACCTGGGTATCGCGGAAACCGGCGCGGGTTACGCATTCACCTTCTTGAACATCAGTCGACTTTCCCACATTGCAGTAATTCGCCATCCGCTCACGGTTCTGCCGGTTGTTTTCCGCCTTGCTTGCCCGAGTCATCTCTTGGCTTCACTTTTCCCGCTCAGCGAACCTCTTGCCATCTTCAACACGTCCCTGGTGCCCGGGAACCCAAGGTACGACCGACCAGTCATTTTCGTCCCTACCCCCACAAAGTCCTCACCAAACATCAACTATTTCATTGCCCTTCCCCATTCTTGATAGGTCTTGATCAGTCCCCGTGCTTCTGCCTTCTACCCATCTTTGATTCACCTCGGTCGTCAACCCTTGTCCTCGACCGAACCTCAGCTGATTTCAACAAGCCAAGCACCTGACACCCGCCGCCATCGTCTCACTACCCGCCGTTCGCGACCGACACCATCCATTTACGGTACGGGTGCGAACAGCCTTTCTGCTCTTCACTGCATCCTGCCTCCCCTGCCGACGCCGGCCACTGCTGCACCCGCCTTCTCCTGATTGACGTCCGTTGCCACCGGATGACAGACAGAGCTTGCTCGGCACCGTCAGGTGGTACGACGCGAATTGGTACGACTGGCCACCTTCAACGGCCAAACTCTTCTCTCAATCGAGAAGCAAGCATACGACATCTGAGCGTTCTTGTGCTCAGGAGCAATCGGCCCGCTCTACACCCACTCTACAGTTCACATATCGACTTCTGAACCGACGACCGCCGACAACTCGGGGGCCGAAATGCTGGCTTGGTGATGGACTCCAACTTCCTCAAGAACCTCGACTACTTTGCCGACCCCAACAATCAGACCACTAGTTCCGCCGAACAACCCGCCGAGTCATCCGCCACAGGCGCCGCCAGAAATGCACCCGATACGTCTCTCTGGGATTCTCTAGGGGGTGACCAAGCCAACTCCGAGTCAACGTCTAACGCCCCTTCCACGTCGCTGCCATCCTTTGCCCAGGCATCTTCCGGCGGCACAGACTTCGGCCTGGGCTCCATGCCAGCTCAGGTGCAGTTCAGTCATGGCCAACCTAGGAACAGCGGCCTGCCAAACAGGCCTGCCTTGGGTCAGGGCGCGCGACGGAGAGATGGCCATGGACGTAAGCGCACAAAGATCGATTCTGAAGCTGCCGCCCTAGAGTCGGTTGACTACTGGATCCAATTCGATGATGATGAGGAACAGAAGCTTGGCGGCAGCTTTGAGATCGACTTTTCGAGGCGTGGTAATCCCACTCCGAACTACCGACCGAGGTAATTCTATCGTCGTACTCAAACTTGCCGCGGTTGGGCCAACAGACTGACAGCCACTAGAACAGCCGCAAACCGTCTCAACCCGATGTCCACGACACCAGGCCTGGGCACAGGATTATACACCAACCCTGTATTTAAGCCAGAAGACTTTATGGATGATACTGCCCTCGATAATGCTCTGTCGGATGATGACGATTTCTTTGAGTCAATGAATCTCGGCGAGCAACTTGGCAAGATTGATTCTCAACCACCCCAGGAGGTACCTCCCAGGGAGGGTCTTTACTCAACGCCCCTAAGTTGGGAAAAGCCAGCACCCGGGCTGAGGATGAATCCTCTATTTGGAATGGGCGGCTTTGGTGGCATGGGCGCGTCCATGCTTGACCCTGAGCAGCGACGGCTTCTGGCAATAGCCCTCAATACTGGTGGCCGATTATCAGCAACTGGTCTAGGTTCTGGCATGGGGTTTGGTAATGGAGCAGATCTAAGCCCCGAGTTTGCAAGCCTGGAAAATTTCGACGCAAACATGGCTACAGGGAATCTGAACGACACCACCAAAGGCTCCAAACAGTCGGCTCTTGAAAAAGGCAAACAGAAAGAAAAAGACACTGTAAAGGAGGAAGCCCAGTCGCAACGGCCGCAGGTATCGCGAACCAACACCAACGCTACTGGCACAGCTGAAAAGTCCAGAGACAAGTTGAAGACGGGCGACCGAACTGCGCATAATGACATCGAGAGGAAATATCGTACCAATCTCAAAGACAGAATTTCGGAGCTGCGCGACGCGGTCCCGTCACTCAGGTCAATACCCGAGGAAGGGGGCGAAGACGCCGAGGCAGATGGCCAATCGCGTGGCCCTAAAGTCAGTAAGGTGAGAACTTGCAACCGCCTCAACCGATGTCCTGAACGTTTACTTACACGTCGCAGGGCACTGTACTTACGAAAGCCACAGAATATATTCACTACCTGGAAAGAAGGAATAAGGCCATTATGCGCGAGCACCAGGAACTCGCGAGGCGCCTGCAAGCCTTTGAGCAGCTTTTGAGCGCACAGGCGCGGCAACCTTTTCCGATGCCGACCTATAGCAGAACCCTCTTTGACCCAAGAGGCTTTTGTTGATAGTCCTCTCCCCTTATCACTTTCACGCATTATGATTGCGACTGTACATACTATGCTGCCATGGGCTGCGATTTTGCCCCAAAATATATAATTGCAGCCAGTCATGAGGAATGAACAGGCATGCATACATAAGCACCGGCCCTCAAAACCTGCGATGCACTTTTGCACTTCAACCCTGTAGTATTGGTTGACAATGACAACTGCGCAGTTAATGTAGCTAGCTCACTTGTCTCCTGCCCGCGAAGCTCTATTCGTGGTAAACATCAACGAGGCATCTGCGATATCGTATTGATACCCAAAATGTCTCCGAGAGAACTGGTAGAAGCGGCTACTGTATCCACCATCATTTGGCCCATCTCTCTACACCTGAGACTCGGTTGCCGGTCCGCACAGAGGCCAAGCCTCCAAAATGAACAGCAGGAGACAAACAAGGCCAACCTGTGACATGAACGGGCCCACCCGTTCCATACTAGGATCGTGCTTGGCGAATCCCGCTTTCGGTGTCCGAGCTTCAAGGAGCTCAGGGTTCCTTATCCCTTGTGTTTAAATAGCGACGATATGGGTAGAAAATACCAGCCACAGCGATGACAACTTTGCAATTAGTCTGGCTACGTTTTACCAAGGGCGAACCCTCTACGGATAAGAACCGTCGGCGTTCTATCAACCTAGAAGTTCTTAAATTTTCTTGTAAAATGACAGATTGTCAGTATTGAATCTGATGTTGTGCCATGATGTTACAGCAATGAATACATTGTTTGTGCCACAAGTGTTGTACATTATCATTCTTTTAGCCTCTCAGAGCCTCAATGTCGGCGACCTCCTTGACAGCCTCTGTCGTAAGAATGTACGGCGAGTCCTCGTCCACGCAGATGCTGTCCTCGATCCGCACGCCGAGGCCCCGGAAGTGTTCCGGCCATCGGTCCGTGTCTGGGACGTAGATTCCTGGCTCAATTGTCACACAGTGGCCCTTCTTTAACGGAGTCCTTCTGCCGTAGCCCGGCACATCGTGGACATCCAAGCCGACGTAGTGGCCGACGTGGTGGGGAAACAAGACGTCTATGTCTCGTGTCGTTATGTCGAAGCCTAGGCTCTTGAGCTGCTCAAGCAGTCCTGCCGAGGTGTGGTCATGGATGTCGTCTAGAGAGAGGTTGGCGTTCTCCCGGCACAGCGAGACGCTAGAACGCTGGACGGTGAGCACAGCTTCGTAGAGGTCTCTCTGCGCCGGCGTGAATTTGCCGTTCACAGGCCAGGTACGGGAAATATCGGTGATATAGGTACCGTACTCGCCGCCGGCGTCGACGAGGACCATCTCACCGTCGCTGAGAATGTTATTATTTACAACATAATGAATACAGAGACCGTTCTGGCCGCCAGCGACGACAGGGACATAGGCCGGGCCATCACAGCCGTCGGCAGTGAAGCGGTAGTCGAGGAAAGCGTGCAGGTCCTTCTCGCGGGTCCACGACCTCCGCATAGCGTTGGTGATGACGCGCCCCGAGATCTGGCCGGCGCGGCGCATGTTGGCGACCTCGGCCGGAGACTTGATGGCCCGCAGAGAGTTGGTGAGGGGGTATAGAGGCAGCTTAACCGAGGGAAACCAGGACTTGTCGGCGTTCATGAACTGCCAGAGCTTACCTTCCCGCTCGCCCTGTCGCGGTTTCTCGATGTCGGTATAGACGCGACTGGCACCCTTGAGGATCTCAGGGAGGTGGCGGTCGATCTTGGCGATGTCGGCGGCCTTGTCTGCGTTGAAGATGTCAACGGCGGCCTGGACACCGTTGCGGGGCCCCATCCACTGCTCGGCGACGGGATCCTTTGGCTTCGTGAAGAGGTGAAAGACGAAGTCGCCAAAATCTTTGCCGGTTTTCTGAATGACGGCAACCGAGTCGCTCTCGTTCCAGCCGGTGAGGTAGAGGAAGTTGGACTCTTGGCGATAGGGGAAGAAGACGGCGCCGGATCGGTATTTGAGGTCGGCGGCGGCAAGAACGGCGACGCCATTGTCCGGAAGCTTCTCGGCAAGCCGGGCGCGTCGTTCCCAGTATTCCTGGGCCGTGATGCCGGGTGTGACTAAGGAACCATGTCAGTATATATTTCACTTGACTTAGCCCCCCCCCCCCCCCCTATTGGGCATTTGTTGCTCCTCAGGGACTTTTTATCATTGTTTCATCTTCCTTCTCTCACGGTTCACGAGGCAATCAAGAAGTACATGACCCGAGGCTTATTTACAACATGAACTGGGTAGTTACTGACTCTCGCCGGCCTTAAGAATGTGAGGGTGAGTCTCATGCACCGGTTGCCCGAACTGTAGCTCAGCGGCAGAGACTGCGGAATAGCGCCGGAGGTGAGGGTTGGCGAAGAAAACCGGCCGCCTTGGCGCTGCCGCCGACCAGGGGTGGATTCTCTGCGCAGCTCGAAGGGCGCGACATGCCGCCCGTGAAGCGCTCATGGCCGGATATGTGGTGATAGCCGAGCAAGGGCAGAAAGGTAGGAAGGGTGCCAGAGAAAGTGGAGGGCTATTACAACTTGGATGAGGTCATTTCCTCTGTGTCCTGCAGCAAAGGTGCGACGGGTGCACTGGGAATTGCGAGACACTGCTGACTCGTCAATTGGGCCTGGCGCATGCGGACTTGCCGTTAGACTGAAGAGTGAGGTGTGAGTGAGTATTGAGGTGAGTGAGTCCCTTTTGGGTATTATGCCACAATGTGACGGACGGTTTGAGCTGATTGCATGATATTTGTGAGCGAGGACGGGTGTGGGTTATTATTGTTGTTTTATGTATCTAACGAAGAGGTGTGGTTCTGCATCTGCAAGTGTTGTTGCATGCTCTCCTATCCGTGCAGGATGCATGGTTTGTTACACACCACACCCCCTACCCATGTCGGTACAGTGAGTACATACGGATGGATACCTACACTACATACCTATCGACTGATACTTGGGTAAGGAAGTAGGTAAGCCAGTGCAGTGAATACAGACAGGTATTATCAGGTCAAGGGGGCAGTGGGAGGCACGTACCTTCATGGAATGGATGTTGGTTGTGGATGGACGGACGGACGGACGGACGGATGGATTCGACGTTGTTGATGCATCCTGGTGTGAAATGGTGCTTTTCATGTCTTCGACCCCGACCCAAACTAACCCAGCAAACAAATCATACCAGATAAGTCAAATAACATCGTATATGCACACACACACACACTATGTACATTACTACCTCAGAAGCGAACCATTGCGTAAACACACCGGAAAATGGACCCAACAGGGCCCCGGAAAGGAGCAGGATTTTCTTCCAATGTTTTCGCACGGGGGGGGCTCCATCCAATTTCCAGGCTGCTGCCGTCGCCTATTACAGGTTGGGGTTGTTGTTGGTCTCCATCTACAGTGACCCTTCACTGTACCACGGCTGCCGTAGTTCACTGTGAGACGCGCTGGGCCAAGCAAAATTTGGACGGTTGCTGGAGAGGCGGCTGGCCCGTGCGTGTTTTTGGTCGTGTCCAACTGGGATTAGCGCTGTTGTTCCCCTCCCAAACCCGTCAAGCGCGACTTGGGTCATTCGGCTCCATCGACGGGGGGACCTTCTCCCACGCACCACACAACATCCATCAACCGCTCTTCCTCGTTAATAAAGCTCTTTCCAACCAAACCTGCTCACACCAAACCACACACCTCGTGGTGCTGCTCGACATCGTCCCCGTCGTCCCTCACTGCTTCCTCCCTTTGGTGGTTCCGTAACATCTACCAGCTCTCGCGGCGCTCTTCAATGTCTTTGTGACGACTTCGACACGGTCTCTGTTGGTACGCGTGAGCGACGTGTGCTAGCCTACCACGTCGCGTGCCCGTCGTCCACAGAGCAACCCCTCTCGACACCACCACCACCACACGCACACACACACACACTCTCTCTCTCTCTTTCTCTCTCTGTTTGCTTATTTGTCAGTCAGTCTTGTCAAACAACAAGTCCACCCGACAAATCAAACGAGCTCTCTCGTTTTCTTCTCGTCGACCGTATTGATTGGGCATTTTTATGGCAGCCATATCCCTATCACCGAACCTCGTCCCTCCCCCGGCCATGTCCGCTAGACGAACGCCTCTGTCTAGCAACCCCAATGTGGCCAATTCGCCCTTGAGAGCTGCTTCTGCTATGGCCCAGGCCAAGCAGAAGCGATCCCACGCCAACATACAGCGAGAAGAGCTCTACGCCCAGCCGCCACCCTACAAAAAGCAGGCTATTGAGAATGCTGGGTCGCGTCAACTACGGTCTCCGTCCAAGGTCACCAAGGCCTCCCAGCTACCCCAACGTGTGGGCCGACCCGTCACAAAGGAACGATCGACACATCACGATGACGCCAGCGTTGAGAGAATCCGTCAGTGGCAGGCCGAGTACCGGGGAAGGTTCCCAAAAATGGTCTTCTACTTTGACAGTGTTCCCGAAGACCAGAGAGCCAAGCTGTCCAGACATGCACAGTCTCTCGGAGCCGTATGTTTTGCATGTGGACCTGAACAACGTGGGCATCGTCGACTGACACCGTAATTCTATAGAGGGACGAGCGATTCTTCTCGAGCAGTATCACTCACGTCGTGACCGCCCGCCCGATACCTGCGCAAGAGGACGTGCAAGCCACTGCACACGACACCGGGCCCGAAGAGCAACCCCAGACCATTAATCCGTCCCTTCTCGACCGCTCGACCGATGCACGGAGGCGTCTCCTGCTGGAGACCACGTCGAGACGAGCCCATGCCCACATGCAACCGCAGGACGACAGAACCAGGCGGACGCGATCGACCCAGAGTAACGATGTTCTCCATAAAGCCCGTGACATGGGCAAGAAGATTTGGTCCGTCGAGAAGTTCCAGAGGATGCTTCAGTTTCTGCTGGAGCCGGATCCACATGTTGTCGCCGCCTACGGTGCCAAGGGCGAGCCTGTGAGGAACCTAGGGACCAAGAGGACGACGGAGGAACCCGGACTGTTGCAGTTGTTGCAGCACGAACGACTGAACGGTCCCTCTGATGCCGTGACCAGCAGGGAAATGATCAACTTCAAAGGACCGTACATCTACGTCTACGATATTGATGAGAAGCAGAAGCCCATTATGGTGCGAGAGTATCCGAAGGTCAATAACAAATACGATGGCGAGTGGCCCCAGTTCAGGACCGTTACGGACGGACGCTGTCCATTTGTTGAAGAGCCGGAGCCAGCCGAACGCCCTGGCAGAAAGCCATCGACGCAGCAAAAGGAAAAGAATGAGCCGAAAGAGCAAAAGGAGCGTCCTGCCACGAAGGCTGCGGCTGAGGAGCGCCAATCCCTTCACCCCCCAGAGATTCCTGCTCCCAAGGCTGTCATTGGAAAGCGCACGCTCTCTGAAATGCAAGATGAGCAACACAGGGCAGGGTCTGCGGCGAAGCCCATGGACGTCTTCAACCCTCCCAAGGCTGTGGTTTCCAATCCGATCGATTTTGGACGGACACAAAACGCTTTCACCGGTCGCACTGGTAGTGGCCGTTTCTTTGCTGGCGAGCCTGTGGCTTCTGGAGTGCAGCCCTCCAACATCACATCGGCCATCCGCTCGCAAATGATTTCGTCTACTTCTGGAATCAACGGCGCAAAGGCTGGCACTAGCAAGGAAGTGCATGGTCTGCAACGCAAGGTGCTGCAAAGGGGAGCTCCCACGCCTCCCGATGCCAGCTCTCGACGACTGACCGAGATGTCGTTAGAGGCGACCTCTACTAGGTCCACTAGTGTCTCTAGGACTACTAGCAGGCGAATGGAACTTATTGAGGAGGACCCTGACAAGCAGAGTTCTAAGCTCTCCAGAACCAGCTCCAAGACGGCAGCACCGGCTCCCAAGAACAGGCGAGATCTGAAGCCGGGGTATTGCGAGAATTGCCAGGACAAGTTCAAAGACTTCGATGAGGTACGTCCAAAGTGAACATTGCTTGTGCCGCACCAAGCTAACATCTCGAAAGCACATTCTCACTCGCAAACATCGCAAGTTTGCCGAAAACAGTGACAACTGGGCCGAGCTGGATGAGCTTCTAAGTCAACTGGGCCGAGCACCCAGATACTCCAAACACTCCCACCACGACGGCTACGCGGACGAGTCCTTGTAGGCATGGCCGGTTCGCGGATCACTTCATCTATATTGCCCGATATTTTGATACCGATTCTGCCCCGCTCTCAACTAGTCTTCTCGCCGCCCCCATCCTCTCTCTTGCTGACGCCCTCACGTTTAAAAGCACGGCGCACATTACCAAAAAAAAAAAAGCTACGGATTTGTTCCACATCCAGTGGAACCAATGATACCAGAGTACTGCCCAACATGAAACCATGTTCGGTATCCGGTCATGTTTATTTTCTCTTCCCTTCGTCTTCCACTAATTGGCGGCTCGTACTGAAAGCATTGCATGCACAATGGCGTTCGGCATGGAGCATTTTATACCACAACGGCTCAATTTTCCTTATTTGGCGCGGGCGAGGCGGACGGCAATGGCCGTACATGATCAGAGGCAGCGGCATGCGGGCAGGTGTGAAGAGACCAAGACGGCGCGTCATAATGAAAGTATGGTGTAGATATATCATTGAACAGTCTATGCTTGTGTATACTGTACGTTGAACACGAAGAAACTGCATGGTTTGGAAAAGCATGCCGCTGCGGGTGTAGCCAGGGGCAACTCAAGGCATCGTTTCCTTCAGAAGGGCGTTGAGGCGAATTCAAGCATTTTCATCTTTGCATTTCTCATGCTGATGCAGGTTCGTTGTGACAATGGCCGGACGGGAGGGCGTCAATGATGTCATGAGAGCCACCGGCGCGGGTAGGAGGCACATGTGTAAAATCCTCCCAGAGCAGCAGCCAACGTATAATTACGAAATCTCCGAAGACCGGGAGTGCATTGACAGCCACGATGTCCGGGGGTCGGAAATCTGTTTGCTGGCTAATTTAGTCGGGGAGCGGTTGAGGGCGCCATCTCACGAACCAGTGTCTAGATGTCGGGGAGAGTGGTGGTTCCCCGTGACCGTTTGACCGTACCTAATACCGGTAACGGAACACACTATTGAAGATTACCTGACGATCTCGAGGCATTGCTGTTTTTCATTCTGCTTGCGCAATTGGACTAACCGGCCAAGTGGAGAAGAGGACGAGATGCAAGCGGGGGGGCTTCAACGCGGAATGTGCAAAGGCCGTCGCCATGATGAAAAAGCCAGGGACCGACCGACGCGTTCAAGCTCACACCCGGGCCCGCGGCTGTGCCCGTGTAGACATACCTACCTAGGTAGGTAGGTAGGTACCCAAGCTGCATTCAGCGGCCGGCGCGTGCACAGGCCGCCTCCCTCCCGTCGGCGCCGGAAGCCCCTCTTCACTTGATTCATCCCGGTAAACCTTAGTCTCCACCAGATAATGCTTGATAATCCAATCGAAAACGCCAACACGCAACGATTGAACCTTGTAGTTCTACATTGTCTCTATGGCTCAGTCGGTAGAGCGTTGGTCTCATATTCCTATCAATATGACCCTGCCTTCAGGTCGGGATATCCAAAGGTCGCAAGTTCGAGCCTTGCTAGGGACATTCAGTTTTGCTAAAGTGACACAATATCATCTCCCACATGGTGGCACTCTTGTTCATTTTGCTTTTGTGGTAAACAAAGTAAGTACACTTCGATTGCGGGTGTCCCTCAAACGTGGTGGTGCACTGCCCCATCACCAGCAAGTATCTAAAATCGTATTTATGTACATGCCACACACAGTGCCTGTTTAGTTGTTCTTCTACGAGAAAGCATGGGTAGCTTGTGGCAGTAGGGACTGATATTGGTTCGGGATACTCCCGATGTGAGTTGAGCGCTTCTCTGGGTACCTAGTCAAATAAACCGATTCTGACCCGAGTGGTCGCACACGACGTCGACCTCGTCTTTGCAGCACACTATACTACATTCTCCCCGAAACACCGACCGAGCCGATACTTGCGTCGCTGCTTACTGGAGTTTCCGTTCCCGGTTCTGTAGATTTGCCGCTACCTTCCTCGAGACACGGCATCAGCGCCGGTACGACAATACCCTCTCGAATTGCTTCATAAATCCGGGACACGCTGGTACCAATGGTACTGCTCTGCTCCTCCCTAAGCCCCTGATGGAACCTAACACCTAGCTTACCGCGGACAAGCCCGAAAAGTAGCGAGGAGCCTTGACCCAGCCCCTCGAGGTACGCAGCGTGAGCGGCTGTCGAGTTTAAGTGGATGATCTTGGGGTTGTTGGTGATGTCCTTGAACCACACCTCCATACTACGACAAAACTCCTCTTGAAGACCCATGACAGCTTTCAGGGACACACCTCCAATCTCTTCTTGCACGATGATGTCCATGACGTGAGATGTAACCCTGGAAGCCACGATGGAGCAGCGTTGTGAGTGGCCAAGCTTGTTTGCCTCGTTCCACCAGGTGCGGATCGAATCGTCCAGACCGGTCGTCAACTTTTCCACCTGGACGCTGTCAAGTCCAATATCGCATTCACTGAGAATTCTGGTGACAGGAATCGAGCAAAGAAATCTTTCGTAGTAGTCCCTCAAGTCGGCCGCCTGGCAACAAACAAGCAGGTGAGCAGCACACATGTGCGATAGAACGTCGACGGCTTCCATGGTTCTTCGGCCGGAGAGGAAAGCCAGGGAGTTGATGCCTTGATTGTGCATCTCGGCCGATTGCACGTGAGAGGAGACAGGATGGGTAAGAGCGGCCAATTCTGACATGTAAGCACTCATGTTGACGTCGATGCCCTTCATGGTGTAGGACTCGCCGGGGTCTCCAAAGACCAAGTTCGGGTCGAGTCCGTTGTTCGTCGCCGGATTGATCAACTCGGAGCATTGAGAAAAGAGCATACGGCCAATCATCTGGAGAGCCGTTCTCGTTTTGTCCATGGCCGAAGTAATAGCCGTTGCCTGGAAGTTGCCTCCGGAGTAAATATCTCCAGGAGTATTGCCACCGTCTGTGCCGATGTCGATGACTGGATTGTCGGATGTCGAGTTGAGTTCTACCTCGATTTGGTGTTGTGCAAGCATGAGATCCTCGAGGTAGGGCCCGATCCATTGCGGTGCCGTCCTTGTGGAATATCTGTCCTGCCAAAGCCCATGTCCCGTCCTCTTCTTGGTCTCGAGACCAAGCACAAAATCGGACGACTTGAGGAAGCTTCGGATATTGCGTGCTGCCTCGACTTGCCCGGTATGAGGTCGAATCTTGTGTATGAACTCATTTGCCCATTCGACATTCCCAATGAGACACTCGGAAGTAAATGCTGTCAGGGCCTGAGCGAGCAACGCCAGTTGATTCGCCTCGTGGATAACCAAGCTAGCCAAAGCAGCAGAGGGGGCAGTTCCGTTGATCAGGCCGAGACCCTCCTTCGGCTGCAGTTCGACAGGCTGAATACCGCATCTCTTCAAGGCCTCACAGGCCGGCATGACTTGCCTGTTGCAGCCTGATCCAATGGTGACCAAAATGTTAGGGTCCCCGATCAAAGTCCCCGCAATGTAAGACAGTGGCATCAAGTCTCCTGACGCCGATATGGTCCCTCGTAGGGGCACCATCGGTGTAATGTCGTGGTGGAGGAGACTGAGTAAAATTTGGATGACCTCAACCCTGACGGCGCTGTGGCCCCGAAGGTTTTGGTTGGCCCTGATGACCATGGCAGCCTTGACCCAAGCCGAGGGAATGACGTGCGACTGTCCATCTTTGTCGACCTGGCCGTGTGCCAAGTCTGTAGAGGTGATGATGGCACTTTGCGTGTGTTGAAGCAAGGAGATTTGGAGCCTTTTGAGTTGCTCCGTTCGCGAGTCCGCACTACCGCCAAAGCCCGTATTGACGCCGTACACAACCCAACCGTTCTCAACAAAGCGGTCGAGGACTTCGGTACTCTGAAGAACCCTCCTCTTGATCTCAGGGTCGTCCTTGACGTGAGGCGTAAGTCCATGCCGAGCAACAGCGACTACAGTCGCAACGTCGAGACTGTTGCCGTCCAACGAAAGTTCCTCGGCGGAAAATTGCAAAGTCCGCAGCTTGCTCAGGTCGTTCCGCAGAGCCCAGGCGTGCGATGATGCGAGACTCGGTGGTATCGCCATCTTTTCTATAGCTGTGAAGATGCAGTGCTGTTCCAGGCCTAACTAGCGACAAAAGAACGGATGAAGTTTATTGTGGCATGGTATCCGGATACTTGCGCGGGCTAGGACAGTATATAAGGGGTCATGGTAGCAATAAGAAGGTGCGGTGTTACATAGGTAGGTAGGTAGGTAGACAGATGACGGCAGCTAGAAGTGAATCACCATTATACCTGCCTATTCAGATTGTTTGGTGGCTGCGTGGCGGACAAAGAAGGAAGAACGGTTGAACTCGAACACTGTCTTCCATGGTCTTCTCCTACCGTCTGTCTCCCGTGCATGATTCTCTTACGACTGCTGCAACAACATAGACCAACTGTAAACTCGATCAAGTGGACACTTTTCTGTTCATATTGTCCTCGTCCGCATAACCGAGAACAATAGGAGCATCCTGGGTAGCTTCGTGACCCGCGTCAACGACAGCTGGAAAGCGCTCTGCGGCCCATACAGATGCTACACGGAATGTGCGGTGAGAGGGGAAGAAGCCGATTCGGCGCCACACAGCGCAATGCTAATAAATGATCGTCGCATTCCATTCATCCATATGTAGCCTTTTGCTTTGAGCGTCTCGGTAAGATCCTCCCCATGCACGCTACCGTCTACGGGCCGAACGGCAACCAGAGCCTGCGCCTACGGTCAGTCCTACCAAGTGTCTCGGCACTTGGTCATATTCGTGCGCAAAAAGGCTCTAGGCGGAGCTGGAGGCCAGATTTTGGTGGGATTGTCATTGCTTAACAAGCTCGAGCAAGACATTTTGCATGTCTTGAAAGTTCGTTTGAAGAACGGGGTGAACTTCATCGTTCATGGGGTACCTATGTACCTACCACCAGTATCCGTATGGGCCTACCTTTGTCAGCGGGCAAGACCGCCTGGAGAGTGTGTACTTGGCGGGGAAAGTAGGCAACCAACCCGTTCCCGGGGCTGCGGCCAGGCATTGCCAAAGTGGATGCCAGTACCTAGGTACATTGTAGTAACCTTCCTTACCCCACATACTCCCAGCGCGACCACGGGGTTTTCGGTCTCCAACGCTTGCTTCACTTCCTCACCTCATGGTGCCTAGGCAATCTATCAACTGACAACATTCACAATCTGGAGACCGCTTGCTGGCTCAGCAACATACACATTGACAGACGCCCAAGTGCCAAAACCAAGCGCCAACAATGGTGACAAGCCCTCCCTCACCGGGCTTCCCGAGGTCGGGCTCGGCCTCGCCTGCTCCAGCAACCATCCCGGACCGCCCAGCTTCCCCCGAGATACCTCTCACCATGTCCGCCTCGGCTATCCTGACGGCTCAACCACGCGATGTGGCCTCCGCCCTGGCCAGTGCCGGGGAGTACCCATCTGAGAAGGTCGTGGTCAAGTTCAAGGCCGTTGGGAACGCCCCTTCCCTAACCCGGGGCGTGGCCAAAATCTCCTCCACCCAGACATTTCATACCGTCATCTGGTATCTGCGCAAAAGGCTCAAGCTGCAAGAGACAGACAGCGTCTTTTGCTACGTTAATGACTCCTTCGCACCCTCTCTCGACGAGATCGTTGGTAATCTGCATAATGTGAGTACCAGACGACTCGCACATCACGGCTACGCCTGCTGACATGTGGTAACAGTGTTTCAAAGACTCAAGCGGCCAGCTTATCATTTCGTACGCCATGAATCCAGCCTTTGGCTGAGATTTGGCAAGTACGCTATTAAGTGGTATCCAACAGGTGGCTACCTACTAAACGAGGCAAAAATGTACCCGCCCCCAGCCGCCTCAACACCAATAACGCAACCCAAATCTAATGCTATGCAACGCTCTAGCAGCTGACAGCCAGCTTCTCACAACCTCTCCAGAGTCTTGGAAAACGTCTCGAGTTCCTCCTCGGAAATAGGGTATGTATGTTCCGGCCCAGGATACTGCCGGCTCTTCACCTCATCGCGGTAGGCCTCGATGGCTTTGAGGCTCTCGCCCCAGACATCGCCGTACCTCTTGACAAACTTGGGCAGGAAGCGACCGGGAGGGAAGTTTCCGGTCATGTCGACTTGTACCAAGACCTGGCCCGAGCAGCCATTGCCAGCACCGATGCCGATAGTGGGAACCGACAGCTTCTCGGTGACGAGCGCAGCCACCTCAGCCGGGACGGCTTCAACGACCATGGCGAATGCGCCGGCCTCTTGCACAGCCAGCGCATCCTCCAGGAGTTTGAGAGCGCCGTCGGAGGTTTTGCCCTGGACCCTGAAGCCGCCCAACGAGTTCTGCCGTTGCGGCGTCAACCCCACATGGCCAAGTACAGGAATGCCCGCAGATGTGATTTTCCGGATGGTAGGCGCCATCTCTTTGCCGCCTTCGAGCTTGACACCTTGTACTCGGCCCTCTTTGACAAAGCGGATGGCTGTCTCCAGGGCCTGTTCCGGTGCAATCTCGTAGCTGCCCATTGGCAAGTCGCCAACCTGGTTCTCAGTCAGTTTGGGGGAAGGGGGGGCGGTTGCGATGCAGGGTGTCAGACTCACAGTGAAGGCGGACCTGGTAGCTCTTGCAACAGACCGGCAATGAAGCAGCATTTCCTCAACCACAATCTCGCTCGTGTCTTCCATGCCGAGTGCAACCATGGCCAAGCTGTCGCCTACCAGGATAATATCCATACCGGCATGGTCAGCAACGTGGGCGCTTGGGAAGTCGTGCGCTGTGATGACTGTGATTGGCTCGCGCTTCTTGTACAGACTGCGCAGGGAACCAACTGTGACTTTCTTTCTCTGGTTCATGGAGGGCGTACCCATGGGGGAATGTGAGCTGTGTCGCAACTGAGGTTGTCGCATGAGGGTGGGATAGGCGGACCGCATCAGGGGCGTTGGTGTTGAGGGTTGCGTGCCTTTAACCATGGAGGCACACGACCTTACCCAGGTACTTCGGACAGTATGGAGTGACATGTGTGCGACCATGTATCTTTTTTGTACAGGACGGGAATTAAGCGTAAGAAATGCAATATGGTGCAAGTGAGGTTGATTTTTGAAGGCGGATTCGATTGCAATAATGGGGCGGTAATTTTTTCCTATGCGGAGGGAAAATGTTGAAAAAGATTGATTTTAGGGCAGAGCGCATGTTTTATTGTCGAGGTCATGATGGTTTTTGCTGCGTAGAATTGAGTATCTCCAAAAACCACCCGTGGTGTTTTGTTCCCGCCGCTTCGATGGAAGGGAGGAAAAGTGGAGACAAACAGCGCTACCTACCTAGGTACCTGCCTGCCTACATATCGGTACTTACCTACACACACTGTAGGTCGGTAATTTTGGGTGCAAAGTCCCAGTAAACTGGGTCCGGTCCAGCGCAAAGAACCTCCGTCATTGGCTGAGGTGCCGAGGCACGTCCGCTTCACGTCTTTTCCCGCCGGTGCTCTCTCTACACTACAGGTACCCTACAGTGCACTCACCACCCTAGAGGCGCTGGGACGGCGCTGCGTTACCCACCCAGCTACCTACCTAGGTACCTCCAGAGGCATATACCCAGGTACCTACCGAGGCAAAATTGTCTCGAGCCCAGCGGGAGACTAATTTCCGCTGGGGCGATGCTGGAGGAGCCCAAGGTGTAGTTCTTCAGATTCAGGCATGGTGTCCGTCCGTGTGACTACCTATACTTTTTCAACGAGAATGGCTTATTTGACCTCTTGCCGCAGGACGCGACAGACCAACTCCGACACCTCTTGCCAACAATGCAATCTTTCCCACCGGTTACTTTCCTCTGTAGGGAAAAGCTGAACTGTATACGGCGTTATTCTCTCGTTGGTCTGTGACAGCGGATGCCTTGCCTTTGCCTGCCTACCTAGGTACCTAGGTAGATACGTATGCATCAGTTTTGTCCTAGCACGATCGGTTGTTTCTTGCGAATAACACCGATAGGCCTGGCTGTTGTTGTCTGGTGTAGATTGATTGCATCATCTTTGCGGCTTCCATGAGTCGGGATGCCTGAATGTGACTAAGTTGGGTCAAACCCGGGATAGGGTGAGGCTTTTGTGCAATGCAACCACTATAGATAGCACCGGCGAATGCAACCCCCAATTCCCGGGCGCAAGTACGGATAGCAGTCTACCAGTACTCCGTATCAGGGTACCTACCTAGATACCCAAGTAGTGTATTGGGCTGTGCGCATTCCCGGCTTCCCTGAACTCTTTCTGCAGCCTTGGGCATTGTTCCTGCGGTTCCTGCGACAAATCAAGACCGCTTTGTCTTGCTGTGGTCTTAGTCAACCTCCCTCCCTTCCCCTCCTTCTTTTCCAGAATGGGGAGGCAATGGGGGACAGGCTGGGAAATATCCGAGTCTAGCCGCTTAATCCTCGGACCCACCTCCCTCTTTCCGCCTTATCGTTAGCACTTATCAGCAGCCGTCCAGTGTCGCCCACATCATCATTGCGCGTGACTTGGCGTCAGGAACCCGATCCGACCTCCTCCTCCTCCTCCCCTCCCTCCTCTTTACATACAACAACTCTCCTTCGACCCCAGTACCATTACCGGCTCATAACCCTCTCTCGAGATCAGCGCTGAAGCGATACTACGCAACAAAATACCGGCATACTGCGACTTTACACACGTATAACGAATCGTCCGCTTCCGAACCATCTATAACCGACTGCCGACCTTCGACTTCTGACCATATCCCGAACGCCCCGCGCGCAACCGACGAGATGAGTAGCCCACGCAGAAGAATCGAAACTGATGTAAGACTACCGCCGCATTCTACGTCGTGTGATTATGAACCATTTTGTGGAACTGACACCGCCGCTTCTTTCCTAGGTTATGAAGTACAAACGCACACGACCCATCGCACTTGACACCCAGCTAACCTGACACAGGATGTGCGATCCGCCGATGAACCATTATCTGCTACTTATACTGACCCCTCCAGGTTGATGAGTGACTACGAAGTCACTTTGGTAAACGACAATAGTTTGTGCCCCCTTTGGAATCGTCCCCAAACTGCTTCTAGACCTGCCGCGGCTAACACGCCCAAGTGTAAGGCCTAGCTTCATCCATCGGCATCCTCCCATCCTGACGATTCCACACAGGCAAGAGTTCTATGTACGATTCAAGGGACCCACAGAGAGTCAGTGTAATATAACCGCATACAATCATTTACCAGACTGACACTGCGCAGCTCCGTTCGAAGGCGGTGTCTGGAAGGTCCACGTCGAACTCCCAGACCAATACCCCTACAAGTCTCCAAGCATCGGATTCGTTAATCGCATTTTCCACCCCAACATCGACGAGTTGTGAGTAGTCAATAGGCGGGATACTTTGTATACCATATCGCGGGTGATAGATTGAGGAACTGACTGGGCAACCCGGGATAGATCGGGCTCCGTTTGCCTGGACGTCATCAACCAGACTTGGTCGCCCATGTTTGATATGATCAACATCTTTGAGGTCTTCCTGCCCCAGCTACTTCGATACCCGAACCCGACGGATCCTCTCAATGGGGAAGCTGCTGCTTTAATGATCAGGGAACCCAAGAGTTACGACGCCAAAGTAAAGGGTGCGTCGAAATTATACATTTAAGCAGAGGGGATTGTGAGGGAAACTCGCTGACGAAAGGGATGCAGAATATGTCCAAAAGTACGCGAGCAAAGACGCCGCCGACGAAGGCGGTGCTGAGAGCGATGACGATGATGACATGTCCTCCGTTGGCAGTTTCGGGGACGACGACGAGGAGCCCGCGGGCCGCCTGGATGACGTATGAAGACGCCAATAAGTCGAAAGAGAACCTCAGCTAGAAAAGCATTCATGGAAACGGCGTCGCATGGGATTTGTATCCCTCGGGTTTCGACTGGTCTTTGCATTCTCACACACTCCCTGTCTTGTGGAGAGAAGTTGGCGGCCGGGAGTTTCTTTTCTTTTGTGTTAAGGAATCTTTTGTGTTCAAGGAATAAGGCAAGGCATTTGATGGGAATCGGCTTTTGGAGTTTTCTACACGAGACGAAATGGGAGGGAATGAGGACTGGACTGCGCCTCGAGACGTTGAGACTCGGCCAACGATGACGAGGAAGACAGGGGCGCGTGCTCGCACACATATCCCACCCCAGATTGGATCCCTAGCTAGGTAGGTATTTTGAAGATGTTAGTCCAGCTGCGCCAGGGAGTCACCATATAGTTGTAATGACTGCTCTCGCAAACAGAACACGCTGAATTCTATGTCTTTTACGTGTCTGTGTTTTGGCGTCCTTCTAAAGGGTGTTTGTCGTTGCATCCGAGACATGCACATGCTTGTATATACAGTTCCTTGCTTAGGGTTGAAAGCATCTCCAAAGTCGTAGGTATGCCACCGCTGTTAGCCTCATGTAATTCCGATCCCGGGGTATCTTTATCTAATCCCAAATCCACAAACGCCAAATCACCCAGCCAAATTTCCTTTAGTCCGACTCGGAATCATACCCCACCAGGGGGTTGGAAGGGGGTAAACACGGCCGACCATCCTGGGCCTTCTGCTTCTCTCCTTCTCCTTTCTCCCCTTCTTCCCCCACGGCGCGCTTGCGCTTCAACCCGCAAATTCTCACTGGCGTCCGTTCCGCCTTGGGCTCGACAAGGAATGGATCCCGCGCCATTCGCGTGTTCCCGACAATCTCGGACACAATGGTCTCTCTCCTCTTGGACGCCAGCACCTCTGCTTTGGGCGTCCCCTTGGGCAGTGACTTGCTTTTCGTTTTCGGCTTCCCGTTCATGGCAGCCAGCGCAGTTGAAGAAAATAGCGGCTTCGCAAGTGCTTTGTGTCCCGCATCTCCTTCGTGCCCGTCTCTGGGCCCAAAGTCCACCAGGCCAGCCCTCCGTGCATCCTCCTCCGTCGCGGGGACGAGGTCGATGCCCAGGCTCATCCTGTCTTTCAGAGCCTCGCCCACAGCGGCATCTCTCTCCCGCTGATGCCGTCCCGCGCGGAATGTCTTGCGCAGCGCCTTGTTGCGTGCGTAGGGGTCGTCCCATCGCTTCTTCGAGATGTCCTCGAGCTCGTCTATGCGCTCCGTCGCCTCGGCCAGCTGTTCACGGTCCTGTATTGTCTTCTCGAGGCTCGCGAACGCGCTGCTGCGCAACTTTTGGCGCTCCTCATCCGTCATGATGACCATCTCCCCCTCCCTCGGTGCCCTGACGCTCTCGCCCTCGTCCCCTGTATCCCGTTTTTTAGCCCCCGAGACGACGACGTACGCCGTGTTCTGTGGGTCCGTCCGGATCTCGATCCAGCCGCCGCAGTCGGCGTGGCGCATGCGGAACTGCCATATGGGTGTCGTGTGATAGCTGCCGACGCGCTTCTTCTCGGCGTTGAAGCGCACGCCCTGGCCAATGATGGTGGGCTTGGGACAGGTGGAGCACCAGATGGCGTAGGGCATTTCGAAGCGGACGGTGAGGATGCCGGACGAGGCGAGCTTGGAGGCGCGCGCGCCGAGGGCGTGCTTGCCGTGGAGCTTGTTGCCCGATGTGGTGCCCTCGACGTCGGGCGGGACATAGCGTCCCATGTTGAAGCCCTGCATCTTGGGCGGTTGCTCGTCTGCTTGCGGCGAAAAGGGGATTGATATGCGTTTGAAGTTGGGAAGCAGGGTTGGAGATTGTCGAGGACGGCGGCGCGGGCGGAGACAGAATTCGATGTTCGTCGGAGATGGGAATCTTTCGGGACCGTGGTTGTCGAAGATGGGATTGCGGGGCAGTTGGATTATGTAATACCAAGTACTTCCCGAAATACGTACATATTGTATCCCCTGTGTATTCGTTCACTTGGAGATGATTGTCACCACTTCATTCATCCCGGTTCAACCTGGCTGCATATTGTATTCGGATTGATTCAGAGTTTGTCACGATGTCGCGCCTATCTAGTTGACGGAATTGCTAGCCCGTGCCGTCTTAGCCGCTCAATGTGGTATCGCCCAAGCCGTAATGCTGCAGATGGCTGCGAGCTGCCTCTGGCAACCCCGGCTGCAACTTGATATCCGCATCTCATTCGAGGGCATCTGTCGGCCACGAAACGTACCCTATTGCTGTTCGGGACCCTTGTATAAGGCCGATGCTTTCCGTATCCAACCCATGCAGGCTTGCGTTCATGGCGTTGCTGCCCGTTGATTTCGAAGCTGATGGGCAAAATGTCATCATCGATTGCGTGATTCGGTTGGTTTTCGAATACTTAAGACGTCGTTTCTCTTGCCCCGGAAAGTCCACCGAGGACCGTGTTCCTTGGAATAACATTGAACTGCAAACCTTTTCATCCGTCTCCATTCTTGGCCGCCACCATTGAGGCGGCGTCGCTCTTTGTTGTTGAAGAAGCCACCTCCAGACTATCAAGAGTTTTCGCAGCTCGCACCCATCGCAATACTTCTGACCGAATACCCATGCTTACACCTGCCACATCTCGCCAGGTATAACGCAGGAGATGGTATTTGGGCCTAGCAAACTTTTCAAGGGATTTCAGACGACATTTTCAAGACGAATCCTCAGTGTTCAGTCCTTCATGAAGCTGCTTGCCCATTGATTCAGGGGCTGTTGTATAAGCACCGAGCCTGACTTACAAGCGATTCTCCCAAACTTCCGCCAGTCTACCTTCTCTGGCAATGGAGAAGTTGCTCAACAGCCAGGTGCTCCACGACATGTCACGCTGGCGACTAGGGACTGTGAGTATACAACAGCAACGGCATCAGCAACAGCAACAGCAAGCACATGTCGCGCCCCCCAGCCCATATCTGCGCTATTCTGTACCGCTTCTTGAGTGACAGCGGGCTCTTTCTTCCCTGTCCGCGGGCTGGCTTTGAGGAGCTGACATTCGGCTCAGTCTCGTCTGACAAAGACAAGTTTTCCGCTCTGATCTTCCTTCGCCCCCCGTATATGTCGTGCACAAGAGACAGTACAGTACATCCACCGAAGACTACACCATTGGACCGCCTTCGGCACTTTAGATCCCAATCGGCTGTACCGCTACCAAAAGACAGGAACTCGCTTTACCAATAAACACACATGCGCGCGCACGCAAGCTTATCGAATCTGCGTCTCTACAGTGTTGCGGCCCCGGACCGTATACCAGGCTTCAGTACCAGCATCTGAGTCCCGGTAGTCAGGCACCGATCACACGACCGAACATTGCCCAAAGCCCCGGCAACTTTATGGCCGACCCAATGTCAGCGAACTTCCCTCGTTTTAGATTCTATTAGCCAACCACTGAGGGTGACCTGAAGGTGTGGTTGAAAGACCCATCGCACCTCACAGCGCATCGTGCCACATAACAAGCATTTCGGTAGGTCGCCAAGCAAGTCATTATGAATAGTCACAAGACATCAAGGGATATCATTCATGTCCAAAAGCCCTGCAGCCTATACTGAGATGTACGAATCGCTTGATAAGCCAAAGAAGATAAAACACGATACATCTCTGCTTTTCCGCTTAAAAACGGTGGGCGGTATAACCCCCTGAGGTATGCGCCGGCACCTGGTAATAACGGTTCGTTCCCTATCTTTGCGTCGTCGATCCCAAAAACAAAAGCATAAAGTCCAAACGTCATCAACATGGAGTCATGAGCGGTGGACGGCATTCCCTCTCAATTACGCCCCTCTTGTCAGGCTCGTCGTGAGCCCGCCGTCCAGTGCCTACCCTAGCGGTATCCCGTAGATCGTCATGCACTCCCATTTTTATTGATAAGAGAGAAGAGCGCCACCCGTTTTCCCTGCCATCAATGTCATCGCAAAGGATGGCTACTCGAGTGAGCGTCTTGTCTCTCAGTGTTGCTGTGATTCGCCGGCTTCCCATCCTGAACGAAGCCGTTGCGTGGTTCAGTCGGCCAAACCCGCCATACCCGCAGTCGGGGCGAAGGTCTCATACATCTCGTCATCGCTGCTGTCGTCGCTCATTGGGCTTTGCGCGTTGCTCACATCGGCACTTTGGAACCCACTGAACCCTCCAAAAGTCATTGCAGGTGGTGCACTCTGGCCCAAGGCAAGTAAACCGTTGCCGGCATAGCTACTACTCATACTGCCAAGTCCGATTTCCGCGACGCTACCACTGCGGCTCATCGATGGCTTTTCTGGCAATTTGTTGAGGAGACCGGTTGAAATGTCGAGCATCGTCATGGCGAACTCTGTCAGACCCTTGCCTTCACCGGGCTTCGAGCTCACGGAGAGTGTCCAGCGGTATTCCGCCAAACGTCTTCGGTACCAGTCGGCCTCTTCTCTGCCTGGCGATGTTGCCCAAAGAAGCGATCCGAAAGTGCCAATAAGGGCAAAGTTAGTCTTGGATGCGAAATACCAAAACGACCGCAGATGAGACGAGTTCAAACGGTTGACAAAGTCCATGGCAGAGATTAGACGCGCCTTTGCCGCACTCCGGCAGATGTGTTGCACGTACTGATCGACGGCCGATCCGGTGGCTTCGAGAGAGCGAATAATGCGACGGTGGAGCGTGATTTCGGTGGCAAAGTAGGCGAGGTGAAGGTATCCTATGCTCGACAAACGGCTCGAGGGGGCCGGGTTCGTCGTGTACGTGTTATCCATGCGGATTGCTGTGGGCAGGTTGGCATACCACTCCTTGAGCTTCAATTGGATCGGCTTAGCCATGCCCAGAATCAGGTGCGTGCCTTGCCCGCCAGCGTTGGTTACAGTTTGCATGGCTTGTAAAGAGTAAAAGGTGTCGAGGATCTCGGCCAGGATTTGCGACAGCTGTACCATCTGGCCGAAGAGCGTGCGGCCGCGCTCGATTTCCAGCTTCTCCTCCACATCGTTTTCGTCCCATTCCACATCGGGGAAATCGTGCTGCGTGAGCGCCGGTACCCCCCAGTTTGTGGAGAAGATGTGTGAGGGCCGGCCGTGAACCAGGGAACCCCATTTGTCCTGCATGTACAGGGCCCAGGCGAGGCGTTTCCGCAGCCCCTTCTCCCAAGGCGGTATCTTCCAATGCGTGCAGTCGAGATGAAGGCCAAGTTCCTGAGCGATGGCGACAAGTTGGGCGGTTGGGGCCCACTGGTCGCCCTCGGGTCGCTGGGAGAGGAGAAGGCCAGCCTGGATGGTGGATAGTTTCGGTCGGTACATGGCGTCGGCCAGAGTTGTTCGTATCATTCGTTCCAAGTTGGGAATGTTTGGACGAGGAACCCGTGCGAGCTCTTCATCGTGCTCCCACCAGTTGATGGCGAATAGGTAGACAGCGGCCAGTAGACAAGGCGAGAACTCGCGGTAACTGCGTTCGTACTTTTCCAAGAAGACGGTCTTCTGAATGATTGGAAAGGCGGGATGGACGATGCGGAAATACAAGTCTACCAGCTTTCGGCCGTGTGGCCTGACGAGGTTTTCGATCTCCTCGATATCCTCGAGGACGTGTTCGTGACCAGGCGTGTTGTAGTCAGGTAATAGGAGGAAAGTTTCATCGTCACTGACCTTCCGCAGCGTGCCGCGGGCCAAAAGGCTCTCATCCTGCGGGTTGAAAGGTGAGAGGTTGATAAGAGAGGGCTCGAAGTCGGTCGTCGGGCCAATGTACTGGCTGTAACGGTCACTCTGGAGACCCAGCGTCCGCTTCAACAGAGTCGGGCCTCCGACGTTCGCCATGTCTTCAAGAAAGGAGCTGCTTCCGGTGGTGCTGGAGAGGCTGGGCTGGTGTTGCCCTCGCCTTCTGATATCGGTCCTGGCTGGTGAACTAATGGGCCAATCACATGTCAGAGATTAAGGCTCGTTATCAGAAGCGACCCCCCTGACTGCGGCTGCATCCATGGCGGCCCAAGAAAGATCGAGCGGGCGCCGAAGAAAGAAAAGACAAGGGAAGGCGACCAAGCTATGGCGGGAAGGAATAGGTACTCTGGGCACGCAGTGTATTTGTGTGTGTCACAAGGAGGAAAGTGGCAAAGGGACAAATGGCATGAAGAGAAAGATAAGAGCTGACTGACCTTCTTTTACCGCTGTCGTCAAAATCGCCGCCTAGCTTTCGTTTCCTTGGCTGAGGGCTGTTGAGCAAGGAGCAGTCGGAGCCGCTAGCTTGACAGGGTATGCAGCTGTCTTCGTCGTCGCTCACGATGCACTTGACTCTGGACTGTTGGCAGGATTCGCAAGGGCTGAGGGACCGGGTTGTGTAGGAGCCAACAGACTCGGCGATTTCCCTTGCAGGCATGCTGCCGCGGAAAAGCTCAAGGTTCGCAAAGCTGTCTTGGCGATAAGAGTTCTGGCGACGGTGAGGCTTGGGTGCGATGGCAATTGGAGCCGTTCTGATGACGGCACTTGGATTGGACATGATGGGCAGTCCACGCATGTGGCAGTCGAAAGCTATGTATACCAACAGGGCTGGGCTGACGCAGGGGAACAGACAGACGGACGGACGGACGGACCCGGCTTGTCAAGACGGGGCCCGGGGCCCTGGTCTGGTCTGGTCTGGTCTGGTCTAGGTAGAGATTGGAGGGAGGGGGATGAAGCGGGCGAGAGTTACTCCTGGGGTTGGCCGGAGATATGAAAACGGTGATAGGACGATAGGCTTCTTGAATGGCTCAGGAAGCAGAGAGGCTGGCACACTCGCTGGGATATGAACTGGGCAATGCGACCCACGGGGTGCGACAGGCGACGAGATGCAAGTGATGTAATGTCCCTGGCCTGTCGTCTTGGGATCGGTCGCCACCGAGTCGATAGGCAAAAGAGGATATCTGTGGGCGAATGGATGTGAGATTCGGAATTGTGTGCGTAGGGCGAATTCAGGATCCGCCAAGCAGGACTGGCTAGGTAGGTCAATTCGACCTCGCCAAAGTTTAATCAACGGGTGAGAGCTCGTGTTGCAACACAAGGCAGTCGACTGGCTACCACAATGTGAGATAAAAACTTTGGATGCGCCGAAGTCGGTTGAGATAAGGAAGTTTCAGTTTGAAGGTAGGTGACGGTGAGTGGGTTGGGGTGGAGGGAGGACGACTAGGAGCGATTGCGAGGGTTTGACGTGCCTCATGGGTGATGAGACTACGCGTAAAGTAGAGGCGCGGAACAAAAGCCACGCGAGTATTGTGTGCGATGTGGAAAGTTGACAGGTATTGGACCGCAAGTTGGAGGATAAGTATCTGGTCCACGTATCGCGTGCGAAGGGGGGGGCACGAGATAAGCGTCAACGGGAGTTAGAAACGGCGCAAACTGAACCCGAGTAACTCCTTTGTTTGTTCAGAAGTGAGTGGTTCCCTTTCTTAGATGCGGAGTGGGACGCACACTGTCCGACGAGGGGTGTGCACTGCTGCTTGGGAATGGATGGTGGGTGTAGAGAGAGAGAGAGAGAGAGATAAGGTGAGAGAGATAAGGTCGCGGAGGGGCCGCAGTTGGGTGGGTGGGAGTGGGCAAGGCAGGTTGATTTGCGGCCGTTTTTGGTGATGGAAATGCGGTTTCGGTCGTGGTGGTATTTTTTGGGGGTGCGGCTGCAGGGCCGGTTTTGGGGCCCGGGAGAAACTGAGGTGCGGGATTGGACGGGAGGTGAGGTGATGGATCGATATCGGTGGACTCTGACGATGGAAGCAAGGATGAGATAAGCGCGGCTTATCATTGTCATTGGAAGAAAGACGTATAATATGTAAGAGGGTATGTCTCTCTTTGTCCTCTAGTTCGGCGCTTCAAGTACCCATTAATTATTGGACGTGCTTTACACCGTACGTACTACTTACTCCCTTGAACACTTGGGAAGACGTAAAGATAGTAATATTATGGGGATTAAGTGGCGAGCATCATGGTGGATGGCGGAGAGAGAGGGGGGAGGAGGAGGGGAGAAGGGAGGGAAAGAGAAGAAGAGAAACGAGAACACCGAGGAGGTCAAGGGGTATGTGTAAGAGAGAGAAAAAAACAGCAATATGGCGACTAGGTAGGTAGGTAACAGTACGAACCCGGCCCAGCCATAGGAAAACAAACCCCCCCCCCCCAAAAGAAAAAAACCCAAAAAAAGACCCCGTCCACCCGGGAAGGGGGGGATGCGAATGCCAAACAGATCACTATGTATGGGCTCCCCTGGCGGCTGCCCCTCTTTATGGATATCTCTCCTTCGGTCAGTCAGTCTCGATCAGCTATTGCGTCGCATGTATCTGAAGAACCCAGAGGCTAGAATTTCTTCAATTGTGTGATAGGGGGCAAAAAGAAAGAGAAGAAAAAGAAAAAGAAAAAAGCCAGGTGGGGGATCTGACTTCGTAAGCATGGCAGGGTTGTAAAGATTAAGGCGAAGCGTCTCACACCAGTTCTCTCCGACCGCCGGCAGACTTTGCTGAAGCGTAGGTAAGGTAAGGAAGGAACTGAACTAAACTAATAAGACGGGGCCCTCATTTTCATGTCAGCCCTCGTCTCTCTCTACACTGTGTTGCCGGCATGTCTCGCATCGGTGGATGGGCTCGAACAATCAATCGAATGGGATGGGACGGATGCTATGGGACGGACTGGCTGATATCAAAGTCTCCGGGGACAAGCAACAAACGAAAGTGCCAGTGACATATTATCGTATGACAAGGAGAAACTAGGTACCCAACGAACCTTACCTATCTATGTAAGGAACAGGGTCGGCCAAGTCCACTGTCGAATGTAGGCACACCAGACGTTTGATAGCGGGCGTGCCGTTTCGTTACATGAAGCAATATGGGGGGGTTAGGTAGGCTAAGATGAAATAAGAGTGACAAAGTGGACAGAATCCTTCTTCTTCTTCTTCTTCTTCTTCTTCTTCTGTAGCATTAGCAGAGACACTGGTGGTCGATTGGGTTTGGGAAGAGACGGATGTGATGAAGGAGGTTTCTCCACAAAGGCAATATGGCAATTCAGCTTGGGGAACGGAACGGCGGCTGCGGGTGGGGCGAGTGTGCTAGCAGGTGAGGGATGGAGGGGGGGGGGGGGGGGTGTTTGGCAGGCAGTCAGTCAGTGAGTGTGACATGGACAAGGGGGCGGGACCGGAGTAGACGCGAGGCGAGGAGAGGAGAGGAGAGCAAAGATGGCGAGATAAAGCACGAGAAATCGGCGGCCTTATCTCTGTCCATTCCGGGGAGGGAGTTCTGGAAAGATGCTACGAGACAGTAATACATAATGATAAACGGGCAAATCACGTCTCATACATTTCACTTCACCTCCCTCCCCCAAGATCCGAGTCGGCGGTACCCGGGCGGAACTTGGGGCCCACATTCGCCGACTACCTGTCTGCAGCCAAACCGCCTTGTAGCGCACTGGTATCCGTACGTACCTACTTGCCTTAGTACCTACGGATAGGTACTAGCCGCAGACAGACCAGACTGGACTGCTTGCCGTCGCGACTATCAGAGTGAGTGCAAGAGCGTGCGCGCGTGCGTGCCCCCCACCCCTTTAGCAACAGTGGCTCCCATTACCTTATAGAAAGCTCGGTCGTTGCCGTTTCGGGACTAGCGCAGCAGTACTATAACGTAACAGCTGCACCTTGCCGAGTCAGACTAGTAAACTACCTACCTACCTACCTACCTAGGTAGGTAAGGCAAGCAAGGTCGGCACGGCGCCTGCCATCTACCTGTATCTGTATCTGCAGTGCCTCTTTCCTTCTCTTTTGTCAGCTTTCATTCTCACTTCACTTCAACCTCTGCTCCCCTAGGTAGGTACCTTGGGTACACACATCGGGTCCCGTGTCGTACTTGTAGGTATGCGGTCTGGTCCTTCCTTCATCCATGCCGCTAGAAGCTGCTGGAATAGGTAGGTACAGGACGTGTGTATAGCTAGGTAATTACCTACTTGCGTTGCTACAGTACCCAGTTTGAGCGCACATACATGCGAGTCTACCACCATCTTCCCTGTAACCTCGTCGCTACGAGACATGCCCCCCTACCCAAACGCGAACCGCCCAAGGAAACAAACCAGACCATACGGCGGTACCACTCGTCTAGGTACTATGTACGAATAGTCACCACCACGACGGATGGCCTACCGCGGCCATAGGTATTACGCCAGGACCGCTGCAGAGGAGCTCCTGTCTGTTTAATCCATATCTAGGTACGCTGTCGGTGACTCGGTCTCCGCGCCGTTTCCTTTCACCGACATGTCACACACGAGGATTCGAGACCAAAGATGCAGACAGACAGACGCACAAGCAGCACCCGATCCCGGTTGTTCCGGTCGCCCCCGGTACGCAGAGGGGTAATCCTGCCGGACCCTGCCCGATGTCCGTTGTTGGATGTGTCGGGAGCTCCAGCTAAAAAAAGCCTTACCTTTCAAAGGAAAGGGGAGGGGGAAAAGGGAAAGGCCCAAAGTCGGATCTGGTGGACCAGCCCTCAGTGCCTGGTAACGCGGGGTTGCGGGGGTACTGTACTTGGTCTTCTGCGAATCATCGGCCCTGTTTCGCTGCTCATCATGCCAACCATGCAAATCTCACCGAACCCAACATTGATTTTGTCCTGCCGCCGGCATCACACACAACCCACGCATGCCATATGTACGTGGGCGAGCAACGCAGACCAGGGTCAGAAAAACACTCACGGCCTTCACCAACTAGGTAGGTATTAGTACACAGTAGCCTGTATTTGTAGGTAGGTAGGTAGGTAGGTAGGTATCATGGTCATGACCGGCCCACACCACCACGCTCGTCCTCCCGCTGTCATTGACCACAACGACCATCTTGCCAACCTCCCACCCACCCTCTTCACCCTTAGCCAAACATCTTACCCAATACCATCCGGTTGATTTCAACTCGGCCTGCCACGTCCGCTGCTCTGCCGAAAAGAAAAGGGAGAATAGGGCATTCCATCGTCCTCGTGCTTGGCCACCTTCTGACCCCTTACCGCCAAATGAACATTTCGACAACGTCTTTAGACTGACAGACTTTGTCATACCGCCCTCTCTTGCGGGAGGACCCCACAAATCCCTGCATGCTGTGTGTGTCTCCCGATCGTCTCGCCTCAACAACCCGCAAGCCACAAGCCGTTCGTTCCCAAGGAATATAGGTAGTGTACATCCCTCGTGGTGGACCGCCCCATGTGCCGTGCCGCATCGTGAACTCACACACCCATCACACCCTTAGCAACCCAGCAGCACCAAAACCAAGCAGGGGGCCGGCATTCGGCCGGCACTTACGTCATTAGGCTTCCAGTTCCGCTAGCTAGCGTTCACGATGTTAGCCCGCCGGCTCTGTCGCTAACCTTTCCGGGGGTCGTCGGCGGCACAGAAGAGGTATGAGCTTCCACACTGCCGCCTGAATAGGACATTATCGAGTTTTACCCTATGCGGCTCGAGGTCGCAATGTCAGCAATGACACCGTAGGAATTGCAGTAATGATTTACTTGCGATATGGGAGGGAATAACACATCGCAACTGCCGCAGTGACGGATGAGTAGCTTCTGCGGTCTTGAGGAACAATTTGTATCCCTTTCGCTATCGGCTCGACACAGCAGCAGTGACTTCCATTACTGTGTGCTGGAGAGCTTGAGTCTCCGCACACATGCCCACTCGAGTCTCGTCGCCACAAAACAGATGAGGCTAGCATTGTCAAGAGACATGTAAGATGGCGCGTGGAGAATGTCAAGTCGATGCAAGTAGTCTCCATACCAATGACTGTCCCAATCGCGCTCTACGAAGGCAACGGCGGCCATTCTCGTTTTACTTACCATTCTGCTCCTAACGGCCCTGACGACAACGCTCAAATGGCGAATTGTCACGCTCAAGGCAGGGGATTTCTGGTTGCTCTTAAGTTTCCGATTGTCATTACAACTTGCGTGCCTGGCCAACTTGACAAGTTCGCTCCCGATCAAGCAAACAGTTGCGGAAGACGCGAAGCCAACATGAGAGAGAATGACAAGGAATCACACATCCTCTTCCGAGTCTAGAGAACCGGCTCTCTACATTTACTTCAAGTGTGCATTTCTCATGGTATACCTTCTAATCCATGAATATCCATTAGAAAAATGCATACTGCGGCCATAAGGACCTCAATGATGGCCCAACCCCACTCCCCGCGGATCTTGATATCCTTTGCGAGCCAGCTGTTTAGTCTTCTTTGCTGTCCTGCCGGGGTCTGCACATCACACGTAGTCGTCTGCCGTCTCTCATATGAACACATTAGTATTGAATACATCGCCGACGGATATGAACTATTAGTCGAGTAGCACGTAGGCTTCTCTGTGGACCCTTTCCTTCGGGTCTGATGAATCCCAGCGCCGCGGCCTCGGGACCGGGAGTCGGAGCAGGGTAAGATCTAATGAATCTGTCGGACATCCCCAGTTTCCCGGCGCCGGACACCACTAGCGTCGGCGGAACCGAACCGCCGGAGGAGACCCATGGAGCGTCAGCAATCAGAATTTCGAATTGGCGCCCTTTCGAGGCAGGCGGGTTTCAGATATCCATCCGTTAGTGGTATTTGAAATGGAAACCAGAAGTGCGGTTCCCGCGGAGATGTCACCGAGATGACAACCGGCAATATGGGCGTTCTAGAAGCGGGACAAAACCGACCGATGTTCCAGGATCCGGCTTTGTCAGGAACTCCCTGCGAGGAGTGAGTATTTGGCCCATATTGGCTTGAAAACACCGAGTTCGGAGCAATTGAGACGTGTCATGGACATCGAACAGCTAAGTACGGCATCAGCGCCTCTCTCGGGCGCAGGAAAGATATGAGTACCAACTTGTGCAGATCGGGGGGTGGCTACAGCTAAAAGACCATAGAAAGACACGAGTTTTGCCGAAATCTTCACGTAAGGGAAAATATCGGGATTGGAGGAGCAGACGGGTGAGATGATGGGAGGAGACTGTCACCGCGCGGGACAGATGGTATGCCCGACGAGCGGGAGGCAATCTTGCTTTCAGAGTCCAACGCAAGCATGCAGCAAGACAAGTATGGACAAAGGGTCGCAAACCCACTGCCTTTCTGCGTGCTGTCGATGCGGCCGAGTCACAGGCGGTGAGATACGCCAGGGGCGGGCCGTTATCCTCCTTCGCCATCGCTTTCCGTCTTTTGACCATGCACCCCCTCTTCATCCTCCTCTTCGTTGTTGCCCACTTCTCAATGGCAGTGGTGTTGTAAAAGAGGAGCAGCACCCACATCGAGTTCCCCCCTCACGCACCCGCTGCGGTTCTCCCCGAATCTAAGTGCCACAAGCCGGGTCCGGGTCCCGAAGCAAACGTCGGCAGCAGGGTAGGAGATGAGGAGATGAGGAGAAGCGCGGGTATGCCGACGACAACGACGATGAAGACGAGGAGGAGGCCGGGCGATGCAACATTTCGCAAAGGTGGCGGCGATTGTGCTGCAGCTGCTGTTGGGGTTGGCTGTATCCCTCGGGCGACAAAGATCCGCGGCGGGCGGTGAGCGAGGTGGTCAAAGACGTCAGAGGCGAGGCGCTCGTGGAGCTCAGTAAGGTGGGGAATTGCAGGGAAAGCAGGACGTTAGAGGACATGGAGGATACGTGTATCGTGCCGTCGCCGGGTTTTCGGGAGAGTCGAGAGCGCAGACTGAGAACATGTTTGCCGGGGGGCAATGATTATGCGAGCCGTGACTGCGGAACTTGCTTACAATGGGTTGGGATTTTGGAGATAGGGGGGTGTGAGGAGACGTGAATGCAGACGAAGCCGCTCAAGTGAGAGAAGCGCCTAGACGTATCCTTGACACGCTGCATCGTGATGTAATCGAGCATCATGGAGCTCTTGCTGATTGTGTATCTTTGGGCGTCGGAGAAGACTGGACGACCCAGGTCGTGGGGTTTTACGAAGGACGCTCGCCCACGTTCTTCGATGCCGACGGTGTCTTCCGTGCGTGCGTGCGTGCGTGCGTCGTCGGAGCCACTTGCTTCTAGGTGTTGCTTTGCCTAGCCAGCCGCAAGCATCTAGCCCGGCTCAAACTTTTCGTCGCAAGGCCCAGTGGTTGTGGGACATCACTCCGAATGATGCCTGGTCATACCTGAGGGCCGATTTTCAGAAGCTGGCGACACTTTCAAAGATATGGCTTCGCAGCAATGGCGTGCGTGTACATAGCACCAGGCATCCTCGAGAAGTCGCCTATCCGTAAAAATGCAAACGGGAACGCAAGCACCCAGCCGCCGCCATACACTTCCTGGGCGCCCCCTCGAGAACCCCCGGCCAAATCCCCGTTCTTGCTGCCGTTCATATACCCCGACTTCTACGCCTTGGTATACGTTCTCTCTTCCATCTGGATCTTGCCAATGATAGGCTCCAGCAGCAGCGGCAACACCTCGGCGGCGTCTCTCGCGAACGCAAAATCCCCCCGCTTCATCTTCGGCTTCCTCTGACCCTCGCCCTCGGCCTCGGGGTTGATGGTGCACACCCTGGCGCCGGCCTTGCGCGCCTCGTGGATGTAGCCGGCGGCGGGGTACACCTTGGCGGAAGTGCCGATGACGAGCATGAGGTCGACCTTGCCCTTGCCGATCCACTCGTCGATGCCCCTCAGCATCGGCTCGTCGAGGCTCTCGTTAAACCACACGACGCCCGGGCGCAGGAGCCCCGTCTTGCACGATGGACAGTGCGGGAGGTCGGCGTCATCGATGCGGGCGAGCTCCCGGGTCGGGTCGAGGAGCGGGAGGGTCTGGGAGGGGTCTTTGACGTCCTCCGAGGCCGGGGCGAGGGCAGGGCAGAGCGGGTCCAGGGTGTTGTTGCGGTCGACGTAGGCACATCTCGGATTGGCGCATTTGATATCGAAAAGGCTCCCGTGGAGGCGGCGGAGCTGCTCCGTCTTGTGACCCGCCCGGGGTGATAGGTCTGGCTGTGTTAGCCGCCCCAGCCTTGTGGTTCACAAGAATGTATATGAAATTCATATGAGATTAAGATGAAAATTGCAGGTCCTCACTCACCGTCCACGTTCTGCGTCAGGCACAGAAAGTCCGGATTCTTGTCGGCCAGCGCGGCCAGCGCGTAGTGGGCCGGGTTGGGCCGCGCGTTGAGGGCCATGTGCCTGCGATACGCGTAGAACAGCCAGACGAGCCCCGGGTCGCGGCTGAACGCGTCCATGGTCGCGAGAGCTGTGGCGTCGTGGTTGCGCCAGATGCCGCCGGCGCCGCGGAAGGTCGGCAGCCCGGAGGAGGCGGAGAGGCCGGCGCCGCAGAGGGCCAGGACGCGCCTGCTGGAGCGCAGGGCTTCGTGGAAGGCGGCGACGTCGTTGTGCGGCACCATGGTTGCGAAGGAGATGCCGCGGCGCGAGGCTGGTGGCGTGGCGTGCTCGGCTGCGGTCTGGTGAGGCGTGCGCAAGGGGCTCGGCGGTGGTGGCCGGAGCTTGATGCTTCTGACAGGATTGCACTATCTGTAGCCGAGGCTGATTATGGTGCCTCTCATTCTTGAGTGTTGCGTTCGTTGCTCAGTTTTTATAGCAAAAGTCGGCCGATGCGACCTGGATTTGGCTCGCCATCAGGCGTCCGGAGGCAAACTCATCCTCCGAGTTAGGCTTGGGTGGGCAGCTTAGGCGGTCTCGCAGGAAGGCAGAGTGGTGTGTGGTGACATATTGAGGCGAAAATCCCATCCGGCTCGGTCACCCCGCAGATGCCAAAGTGTGTACATCGGTGTGACATCATATCCTTGTCTGCACTGACCAATCTCACCACAGGCATCACAACAACCAGCATTGACATTCTACACTTTCACACACATCGCATTGCCTATCCGTGATCGTATTGGAAGAGGTAAAATATCGTCATGAAACTGGAGTGGCAGCTCCTGATAATCTGGCCATGTCCATGTCTATAATGTAATCAAATCGCTAACTACTTATCTATACACATAATTCATTTTATCAATCCCGTCATATATACACCGTTTCCCGAGTAGTTCCGAATGGACAAGCCGACTCGAAGCCCAACTTAGTTCTTGAGAACGTAGCGGTAGCGGGCCTTGCCGTTCTCGAGGTCGACGATGGCCTGGTTGGCCTCGCTCATGGGGCGGACCTGGATCCAGGGCTTGACGCCCTTCTTGGCGGCAAGCTCCCACATCTCACGGATCTCGTGGGGGGAGCCAATCAGGGAGCCGGTAAACTTGACGCGGCGCATGACCATGGGCACGGGGGAAATGGTGTAGGCACCGTCGTCGGGCAAGCCGACCTGGACCAGGGCGCCGTCGAGCTTGACGATGTTGAGAAAGTCCTGCATGGGGATCTTGGAGGAGGAGACGGTGGAGATGACGAGGTCAAAGGTGTTGGCGTACTTCTTGGCCCAGTCGGCCTCTTCGCCCGTCGCGATGTAGTCGTCGGCGCCCATCTTCAGGACCTCGTCGCGCTTGTCAGCCTTGCGAGAGATACCAACAACCTTGTCGGCGCCCATGGCCTTGGCTAGCATGATGGCCATATGGCCGAGACCGCCAACACCGCTGACGGCGACGGTTTTGCCGGGGCCGCAGCCGTGGTTCTTGAGCGGCGAGAAGACGGTGACACCGCCGCACAGCATGGGCGCGGCGTAGGCTGATTCCAGGCCGTCGGGGATCTTGACGACGAAGTGAGAGGGGCAGCGGTGGTACTTGGCGTGGCCACCCATGGCCTTGCCGCCGTTGTAGTGAAAGCCGCCGTAGGTGTGGACAGACTTGGGGCAGTACTGTTCGTTCTTGGACTGACAGGGCTCGCAGGGGCCCTGGCGGCCGAGGCAGGAGTCGGACTGGGCGCCGACACCGACGCGGTCACCGACCTTGATGTCGCCCTCGGCCTTGGAGCCGACGCGGACGGCGACACCGACGATCTCGTGGCCGACGCAGACAGGGTAGGGGGCGGGACCCCAGCCGGAGCGCAGGACGTGGATGTCTGAGCCGCAGACACCGGAGTGGGTGATCTGGATGTCGACGTCCGTCTCCTCCCAGGGCTTGGGCTCGAACTCCTGCCAGACCATGTTGCCCTCGGACGACTTCTCGTCCAGGCCAACCCAGCCCTCGAACTTGTAGTCGGTAGCGGCCATTGTGATTAGTTGTTTTGTTCTTGTTGTTAAGAGGATGTAAAAAGGTGATGAGGTCTCGGAGAGAAGATTTGTCGCAAACGGTAAGGATATGGTATAAGTGAATGGGGGTTTTCTCTATGCCAACAATCTCTTCACCCCAGAAGCCGGAGCAGCACTTGTCTTTTAAACCTGCGGTCACCCGTCCTGCAAAACATGTTAAGTCCTAAACTCATCGGCGAAGAGGGGATTAACGCCGCTCGTCCAAGGAACAGTGAAGCTGGACATAGAATCCGCACGTCGGATGGGGAAAAAACTTTGAGGTGGGTGGAGTCGAACAGCGGAAACAGACTGGGAATAGATGGGTAGCCCCTAGATGGGCCCAAGTGCTGCTCGATGCCGCAGTTCAAAGGCCGATTGAGAGCAAGCAAAACAAGGGGAGGCCCCATCAGGCGGGCCGTGTGTGATGATGTGTGCGGTGTTCAATCGTGGCTGTTTGGGCGGTGCGGGACCTTTCCAGAGAGAACCAAAGGAGGTCGGGAAGCGTCATCATGAATGGCAGGGCCGATGGGATGGGCCTCGGTGGATAGACTCTGGGATCTGGCTTAGAAATCTAGTAGGTCCTTACGCAGTAGCCCCGGGGTAGGGGTGGTCTCGACGGAATGGGACAAGACGCGAAAACAGCGAGCGGCTCTCGACCGGGTCTTGGCTCCACGACCATGTCTCTCTCCCTCTTTGACGGAGGTTGAGACTCTCCGACTCCGTTCCTGGACGAGGGCGGAGAAGGGGAGGTTGCAGACTTTTGCTTCGTCTACTGTATACTATACTACACGTGGGTTCTGCAAGAAAGCGGCGACAGAGAATGAGGTCCAGGGACCCTGTTCGCGCCGTTCCGAGCAATCGTGGAAGTCGATGGTGGTTTGATGTCATCGACCCCAGTATTATCCGGTACTTGAACGGCTTCACACCGCCAACTGAGGGGCGGAGAGGGCAAGGGAGATGCACTCGCATGAAAGAAGAGAAAAGAAGAGGGGGAAATGGAGTTGCTTCCCGTCCAGCCCAGGAAAGGCAGCGCGGGTGAATTTCGGCATTCCTAAGAGGAGCAGAGCTGCCATTGCTTTTCCCACCAGATACCTACCTACCTCACCGACCAAGGCATGTACTGTAAAATGTAGTTTACGAGTCGTTGCCCCTTCGCGGCGGCCGGCCTTACAACCTTTCCTTTCCGCGGCGTTGGTCGGGCTTCGCCGAGTTCTGTCAAGCTTTCAGAAAACGTGCTTTTTTTGTGGAGATGCGGCTTCAAAAACTTTGCCGTGCAGGGGCCAGCCACCACGCCACCCACCTCGATCTCTAAACCGTAGAGTGGTGAATTACGATGTGCTACGTATTGTACCTAGGTAGCAGCACATCCTGATGTACGATGTAGGTAGGTACAGTATACTTAGTCCTAAACTTTGAACATACGATTTATGGCGTCACTCTCTTTAATCTCACAGTCGTTCCCTTTAGCCGAGGCCGTTGAGGCCGCACCCTGCCCGCACCTCCCGGTGAAAAGTGGGACGCATGCGTTCCCTCTCCGGTATTCGCACGCCGCCATCGAGACTAGGGTCTCTTCCGGATCCCGGAGCCGCCTTTGCTGGCATGGCCGGAACGAGTCGTATCGCCAAGAACATACATCGATAAGCCGTGGAAACAGTGCTGCACTCCGGTCTCATACGGTCGCTCTCGTGCCGGCGTCGCCGCTGCCTTGTATCTTTTCACGATGCTGGCTGGATCCTAACGCGAATGCCAAGGCGGTGCCACGCGTCGAGTGGCCCAGATCCCCCACCTCGTCGAAATAAGTTTTCGCTAGGGCTGTGCAAACCACCGTGTAGAGATAGTTTAGATGCCGTTGGACCCCTATCTGCGATCCGCCAGATCCCGTGTCTCCGCCAAGGAAGAAGCCGAAACTCTCTCTCATCGCAATTTTGAGTCTAATTGGTCTTCCCTTCGTCATCTGGCGCCGCGGCGCCAAAAACCGCATCTGACTCTATATATGTGTTTTGTTGATGCGATGAAGGTTCTGTCACAGGTAATCCAATCTGTAGTTCACTGGGTATGCCAGGTACGTACATTCACTTGGACAGATAACTTCGCAACAGAATACATCAGCAGGGGAGGGGGCATTGGTTGCTAAATTTGTTGCTGGGCATTTTGGGGTTTTTTTTTTCGAAGTGCTTTTATTTATTCGCAGAAGAGCCCAGTTGCAGCTCCATGGACTCCAAAAGAATGACCGCCATTGCCCGTTCGGAGGATCTCGGTGGAAGAATCTGCATCTCAAATCCCTCCCAAGTGACTGTTTTTGCCACTGGGCCTCCTTCGCCCAATTGGCCACACAACGCACTATGTACTACCTAGCATCTTCACCATGCGTCGTACCTGCATATCCTTGGATTGCCGGTACGGCACTCATACCTGTACATCGCGGCAGCTGTTGGCCCCATAACGCCGTCTCCGGGCCTTCGTACGGGAAGAAGGCGGGACAAAGCGGGGACTGTCCTCTTCTTCCATGACATTCCCGGTACCGATGCATCTCCCCTCTCGGACCGCTCGACTCTGGATGGAAAAGCGCCAAAGGTGAGAAACTAAGGGTGCTCTTCCAACAGCCCGGTTTAGCTTGCAGTTGCCCCTCCTCGTGGCCGAGACAACGGGAGATTGAGAGCCGCGGCCGCTCCCCGCTTTCACTCCTCCTGCACGGACCACCTTCCGGGCCTTCTCGAGGACCTGGATAGGTACGACTTTTCTGTCAAATTCAGCGTCCAGCTTCAGGACATTCTGAAAAGTCGCGTGCCCTCACTGCCGATTTTCTAGCACAGCCATCAGCAAAGCGACAACCTGTCCACGGGTTTTTGCTGCACTTCCGACAAAACAAGACTCTACGAAGCCGTGCGGGATGTTGAGGTCATCAACGGCAGCGGCTATGACTTCAAGTATATTGCCAGAGAAGGGTCTGAGTGGACCGCCTTGCCAAATAAGGGTGATGTAGCTAAGGCGAACCCTCGGGGGGGGGGGGGGGGGTTCTCTTGCCACCTTTTCCGCCAGCACTTCGTATAGCAAGTTCGTTATGTCTTCGGCACTCCTGGCATTTTCAGACCATCAACCTTACTCACGGCTAATTATTACCCGCTTGTACCCGTTTCCTAGATCGCCTTACCTTCTGTCGCAAAACCCCAGTGCTGACGTGGTTTACTGTGTAGATGAACTTTACTTTGAGATGCCGGGATATCCAAGCAGCAGCTATTGGGCTATCTAGGTCAAGTGTCACCGTGACGATAGTTTCGTCCGGTCCTGGAACTACCGCGCGACAGCCGCGGCAGCAACATCACGGATAAGAACAAGCTCGGTGGCCCGAATGTCGATGTTGTACTCTCAGGCAGCGTGTCGGGCAGCGAAAGGGCCAAGATCACTGTCGAATTCACCGGCAGAAACTTTGGCGCGTACCAGGCCTGGGAGAGATTCCAAAACAAGATCCTGAGTTGGTTGTGTGAAGCTGTGTTGCCAGCCTCGCTTCATGTGGACGACAGTCGGCGATGCGGGGGCGGTGGAAATTAGGTCCGAACAAGGTAGAGCGCGTGAGCGCTGGGCCCGGCCCCCCCCTCTCCCCTTTGAGCCAAACGCCAAATCCTCCGTCCGTGAGGCGGGCTACCCCGTCGATGCCCCTTAACTTCAAACAGGCGGGCGAGATTGTATCGTCTCTGCTGCTGAACTGTTCCACCGCGCTCAGGGCATCCGCGTTACGCCTGATTTATTGGATGCGAGCCTATTCTTGGCGTGTGATCCACACGGAAGGATTTCACCAGTCACGCAGGGAGCGCAATGGGAGCCAAGCCAATTTTTGTCAAGAATTTGATTTCAGGTCGTCTGGCTACCTTTTCGGCGAAATGACCAAAGGTATCTCCAACTGCCTCTCCAAGGTATCATAGTCCACAACCGACTTCTAAACCGACTCGATCCGAAAATGCAATGCCTTTATGCTGACATGTTTCCGTTGTCCCCTTCTACCAAAAGTAAAAATAAAAAACACCTCCATGATTGCGCGGGGCTGTCGCTAGTAAACAGCATCCTCCCCGGGGCCCGGGAACGACACCGTGAGAAAGCATCATCATTAAAAGTAACAGTCCAAGTCAAGAGTGGCCTCGACTGCTCCGCCCAAGACCCCGAGGGAAGCCCGCGTAACTTAGTCGTGATAAGGATCGTGCCAGAAAGCTGGGAGGGAAGAAGTTGTACAATCCGTTCTCCATCGACGGAATGATTTTTTGTGTTATCTTGATGCGCATGTACAGTCATTGATGCAAAGTTCCGCAGAACCTGCTTACAGCAAGAAGGTGAAGAACAGGCCAACGGCGCCGAGAGCAAGGTTGGCCTTGGTCGCGAAGCCAGAGTTGGCAGCCACGGTCGAGGGGGCAGAGTTGGATTCGGAGGCGGCAGAGCTGGATTCGGACGAGCCGGTGGCGGAGGCGGAAGAAGCATCGTCGGTAGCAGAGGCGTCGCCAGAAGCGGTGGCGGAGGCAGAGCTGGATCCGGTAGCGGTGACGGTGCTCAGAGTGGTCTTGGTGGCGGTCTTGCTAGCAGCAGAGGAAGAAGCATCGTCGTCGCTGCCGCCCTCGGTCTTGATAACAATGGACTCCCAGCTGCCGGTGCGGTCGCCGTAGACGTACTGCTTGGCGCCCTTGGCACCCTTGTTGCCCTGGTAGTCGGTGATGGAAATGCTCTTGTAGTAGGCGTTGGAGGGGCCCTTGCTGAAGTCGGCGTAGCCACCAGCCCACTCGACGGTGCCCTTGGGGGCGTCCTTGCGGCCAGCGACCCAGGTACCGATCTTGACCTCCATGGGAGTCTGGGGGAACATGGCACCACCCTTGGCATCGGCGTACTTGAGCTCGCGGACGAGGGCGCCGTCGATGATCCACTTGACTGAATCCTGGGTCCAGTCGATGGTGTAGGTGTGGTAGTCGCTCAGGGGGTTGCTGACGGTGTGGAAGGCACCACGGTCGTAGGTGCTGGTATCACCCTTGCCGAAGTAGTTGGTCTGGACCTGGGTGTTGTCGCCACCAACCCACTCCCAGTCAATCTCGTCGAGGTCGTCGGACTGGAGGACGATGGAGGTGACGATGCCCTGGCCGGGAGCGGCCTTGAGGACGACGTCGATCTTGCCGAAGAAGATGTACTTCTTGGAGGCCATGGTGGGGGCTTCGGTCTCCTTGCTGATGGAGAAGAGAGCACCGCCATCCTCGAACTTGACGTCGGTACCATCAAGCTGACGGAAGACGGAGTCATCGTTGCCCTTGGTGAAGTCGATGCTCACAGACTTGCCCAGAGCGGGGTCGGCAGGGCAGTCTGGAAACCAGTCAGCAAGGCTATTCCAGCACGACATGAAATCTAACTCAGAGAGACCACGCCCCGTGACGGGGGACTGGAGGAGGGGGGCATACCCTTCTTGGTAGGATCGCAGGTGGTGAAGGTCTGGGCAGAGACCAGCGAGCTGGTGGCCAGAGCCACGGTAGCGGCGGAGAGGATCTTGGAGAACATTTTCCCTGCTTGTCGGTTTGCGTAGGTTGATGGGGAGAAGAGGATCGGGTGAGGAAAAGGGTGCCGGGAAGTAGTAGGTCGACGAGAGAAATATCAAAGACTCGGGAGGTGTATTAAAAGGAGGCTGGCCTGTTGCTGGAGCTTGAGGCTTGCGGGTGGCTTGAAGCGAGCGAGAGTGGTGGAAATAATGCCGATTAACGAGAGACTGGCAAATAGGGCAAGAAAAAACAAGAGGAAGCTTGTGGGAAAGCAAGGTAGGACGAGGTGAGGAAGAGAGAGGGTGAGAGAGAGAGGTACAAGAGGAGAATCTCACGAACGGGGGCGATGGTTTTATTAGTCTCGTCAAGATGCGGCACAGCAACACCCAGCAGGGCCGGGCCAGACTGGATGGATACCTAGCCCAATAGACGAGCATATGCGTACATACCTAGTAGTACGATGTACATACACGCCGAGAGAACCACCTGTGAGTAGGTAGCAATCAATAGCTACAGATACAGTAATAACGGCATAGTGGCAGGCACACTGCCTGGGCTGGGGGGGAGGTAGCATGAGCAGAGCAGACCAGGCAGGCCAAAGGCGACTGTCGGTCTCGTCTGGTCCACAGACAGACAGGGGATGGGATGGATGGCATGTCTCCATGCACCATGGTCCCTGCTTGCTCTGCTCGCTAGGGCGGATCAATACGACCTCGTACCTTAATCAGAGCCCTGCGCCTGCTTGACGTCCTGGGTGGGGTGGGGAGGTGGTCATCAGCCAAGACTGGACCATCGCGTACCCCTGGGCCACTTGGCTCTTCAGGGAAAGGTCAGGTTAACCCAGGAGTGACTGTGCCGTGATCGTTCATTTCGACACAGGACAGGCGATCCGGTTCCTGGCTTGCTGCGTGTGTGTGTGTGTGTGTGTGTGCGGTACGGATATTTGCGCGCAGACAGGACAGTACAGTACAGATAGAGAGTGAGGTGCTCTGTGCGGAGTAGTGAAGTAGGAGTTGCAAGCTGCGACTTGTGAGTGAGTGGCGGCGTGACCAAGAAAACCGAGAGAGAGAAAAAGAAAGAAAGACAAAAAGGAAATGGAATGCATGCAGACTGGAGGTGGGCTGCCTGGACCAGGGGTGGAGGAGCTGGTGGGCTGTTTTTTTCCAAAGTACCCAGAAGGATGACATGGCAATTTGAAGATGTGCAAAGGACCAATGGTTGATGCAAGATTCCTTCACTTTGCCCGAATAAGAAAGGTAGCGAGTGCAGTGGCGCTGCCTTCTTTCTGGGCCGGGATCTCCTTCCCGAAAGGCAGAGAACACCCAGGCAGCCACCAAGGAACAAGTAAGTACCTATGTATATGTACGATACATCGTATGGTGTCCGTCCCACTTGAAAACAGAGGAAGGAAGGAATCACTGAAAGTGGGCGAAATCCGGATAGTAAAGTACCTATTCGTAGGTAGGTAAGGATTGGGGAAAGAGGGAAGAGAAACCGGCCATATGGTGTACCTAGATGTTCCTGCGTTCCTGCATTCCTAAGGGCCGGCCACAGGGCAGTTTCTGGCAGTTGCACACCGTAGGTACCGTACGTCATGTGTGTAAAAGGCAAAAAGGTAAAACGTAGCCTTTTCCCTGACAGCTGCAGCGATGCACGTTAGATACCTAGCTAGGTAGGTAGGTACCTAGTTTAGAAAAGACAGATGGAAAATGCATCAGATGCAAGGCACCAGATGGCCATTACTGGACGGTGGCCGTAATCTACATGTGTAGTAGGTACACTGCATGCAGACTGTAGGTAGGTAGTGTATCCGTGTGTACATTTCCTACATCATTGCGGGTAGTGGCCCATGGGAATTCAAGCATAATTTCCTGGCAAAAGCAACTTGGGACGTTGGAACATCAGCAAAAGGATGCTCGAATAACACCGAAGACACACACACCTAGTACCTACCTACCTGTGTATGTAGGTATTGAATGTCCACCATGCATTCGCACAATACTTCCCCGAGTGGGATTCCGCTCCTCGATGCATATGAATCGAATACGAATACCAGCTGCCATGATATCCGTCTTTGTCCATCCGGCCCGTTTCCAGCGCATTCCAGGGCTGCCCTGCACTCACTGTCCATGCCACGAGGCCAGTTCATTCCCCCGAGGTTAGGTAGCCAGCTGCTTCCTTTGCTTTGCCCATTGTCCGTCGAGCCGCCCGCCTCCTTTGTTTCGTTCTGCCGCATTCCAGACCCGGCCGCTATCCACCAATGGACCAATGGTCAAGCCCGCTGTGCCGCGCCGGCGCTAGTCGGTAGAACCCACCCGTATTCCTCCTGGCCAGGCCAGAACCGGCCTATAACAACGCGTGCATAGCCGACATTGGACTTGGCTCGTGTCTTGGATGACCCAGGCAGGTTTGTTCGACTTGAGCAGTTTGAGTGCGCTGGGATGGGAGGGGACCAAGACACGGAGCATCAGACGAACTGCAGGCTGCCGTCGCCTATTACCTAGGTACTACTAGGTACCTAGGTAGGTAGGTAGGTAGTGTATTCCATCCGCCTACGGTCGACTCGACTCCGACTTTTAATCTTCATCTTCAGCTCCAGCTGTCTCGCTGGCAGGTGACCCCTGAGGCGTGTCCGTCCGTGTGTGTACCCATCCAAGATACGGTTTACGTAAGGTGCGTACATGCTAAACTAGGTACCTAGGTATTACTGTGTTGGAGCGCCTTTCCCTCCATTCGAGTTGGAGACAGCGCAATCTCGGGGCCCCGTCACCTGGTGGCCGTGCCGCCCTGGGCCGTGTGCATCATGCTGTGAGGCCAGACTCTAGCTCATCCAACGAAGGAGGCAGATCTCCAATAAACTTGTTTAATTAGACTACTGAGTACTGCAAAAAAAACAAAACAAAAAAGCCCCGACCCTACTACTACTACTAATAACTTGGACCAGGTAGGTTTGCGAGAGCGCGAGCGCATGATACAGAAAGTAAGCAAAGCATCGCCCGGCTAGCTGTGCAGGAGACGACAGCACTTGGGCAGGGGCTACTCCAAGGTGCGACGGCCCTTTTGCTTGGCTCAGCCCATGGCCAATCATGTCCGTACATACATACATAATATCCGTACAATATCAAGAATGGTCCCTTTGCTCGTCCTTAGTTCCATCAAAGCCCACCATCCCGTCCCATCAGCACGGGAAACGGACCACCTACACATACATACATGGCGCCTGTGTTTCCGGCCTGTTTGTCGCGAACCGGAACAGCTGGCTGCGGCCTCCTGTGTCGTCGTGCTTGAAACAGGAGTAAAAAGTACGCTGCATTCGCCAGGAGTTGGCTGCCATGGGGGGGGTTTTTTTCCTTTTCTTTTTTTTCCTTCTTCCCCCCCCCCCCCCCCCCTTTTTTTTTCGCAAGTCCGTTGGAATCGGATTTTCTTCAACCAGGGCGGGCCGGAGAGTTGAACAGTGGGCTGGCTGCCTTCGGACTTTTCCCTTCCTTGGCGAGACGCACCGCACCTACTTTACTACTAGGTAGGAGGTACCTTACCGAGGTACCTGTACCTACCGGTTTTGGCACCTGGACCACAGTGCCAGCAAACCTCCTTTTCCCACCGTCATTTCCAAGATGCATCGTCACCTATGGCCCGTTCGCTTCGCGCTTAGGACCCCCGGGAAGACGACTCCAGAGATCTTCGTAATTCTCCGCTGTACGGTCGACGGGCCCAAGGCCAACGCGGGGCTTCCGCCCATCACGCGCCATTTCACAACACGAGAGCAGAGACCAAGTTTGCTCAGGAGGAAAGGACTGCTGTGCCGACCGCTTTCGCCTGTGGCTTTGGTCTCGGAGCGAAAGCGGTATTCCCGAGTCGAGGGAAGCGCCGCCGTTGCCGCCACCAACCACCACTAGTTGGTGGGTTCTGAAAGAAAAGGAGAAAAACGAAAAACGAAGGACGGTCTCTCTGTGCCGCTGCCCGCAACGTTTCATAGAGTCGAACCCCGCCACTCGAGTCCGTTCCTGTGGCGTGTGAATGGCAGCTTCGTCAAGGGACCAGAACCACCGCCTCGGCATCGTCCGTCCCATGCAGCCAACCCATCACCAAACTACCATGTACAGGTTCCAAACCCAGGCTCCAATCTGGATGCATCCTTCCTCCCATGGGCTGCGAGCACTCGTATCCAGCTGGCTGGGTTGCCTCAAATCCACGTCTAGCGAGCTGGCAGGCGGTGGCTGTGCTAGCCAACGGTCGACGATAGAATGTGGCCTCTGCTTTTTCCCAACCAGGAGCCACCTCGTTGATCTTTCAGCCGTCGAGAGACAGGTTTCCCCAGTCGCCAGTATCTCAAAGGAAAACATCCGTATTGCCGCCATTCCCCAGCGAATCAATCCAAAAAAGAAACATCCGGGCGGATCGATGCTCGAAAACGAGCCCTCGAACCAGAAGCGCACCGCTAGCGCCAGCGGCATCTCTATAATTAACTCCAACCATGTCCACGAGTCAGCAGACGATTAAGGCGACAGCAACGGCGTGCCATGCTAGATGGAGCACCTGCCACCCACTCCTTCACCGATCGTTGACAGGTACCTCGTAAAAGCTCTCTCTATCTGCTGCATGTCATGTCCACCCTCGTCGTTCATGTCTGCTTGCAGGTGACTGGCCTCCGAATTCAGCATTGCCACTCTGTTTGCCCGTCTTCATTTCTTTCCCAACATCCACGAGAGACATGCTCATGAGGCGCCACGAGATTGGTGGCCCAACGGCGTCCAGGCTCACGAATCGGGTCCGAGGGCCACGGCGTCTCCGACCGGTTCCCACTCGGCGGGCATGTTGCATGCTGTTCAATCTTTAATTATCGCTGGCGAACGCTCCGTCAACCCCAGATTCATGCGTCATATCGGTCACTTTTCCGGCCGAACGGGCCGAGTCGGTATTGATACTGTTATACTTTTGATCCTTCATTCAATGTCCCGCACAACATACCATCGTGCCAACGCGGTCGTCTCGGGCAAGATGCAAATTCCCGGCCTTCGCACATTCGCTTGTCTTGGCATCTGACGAAGCTGCCGCAACTACAAGTTGTTCACCAATGCCGGCTAGAGGTAGGCCATGTAATCATTGACGGATTCGAATAAAGCAGACGACTGCACGCCAACGACTAAATCCACTTATTCTGAACGACTCAGTTTTGGCAATCTCATCAGGGGCCAACCTAATGGCACAGGTACGTGGGCCAAACTAATGTGTGGGTATTACCAATGGTTCATACCAACATCGTCATCTTGCAGAGGCACACAACGTCGTATTACAATGTTGATTTACTTATTAGGTAGGGACTTTTATGGGTATCTTTGCTACTGCTAATACTGATGCTCTTTCGTCCCTGCAAACAATCCTCCAAACTCCAACTGTAAATAACCTTCGGTTTCGATATGCTCTGGCCCGCTTGATAACGTCGCTTACCACGCAAGATCAGAAGTCAATGCGATCGTGTGCGCTGTTTCAGCAAGACGAAGTGCATAGACTAAGTACTTGATATCACTAGTAGCGAGCATTGCCTGCCGTAGTTACGGAGTTGTTTCCAACTTGTCCATGACCGACGGGCTCAGCAGGGCCGGGTGAATTATGAAGAGCCTTCTCCTCCTCAGCGATGGTGAGCTTGTTTCTGCGACGGTGGTCTTTGACCTCGTGAAAGGAAGCTGTAATGGCGTGGAGGAGACTATTACAAAAAACTGTCAGTATAGCAATACAGTTAGTGGTAAAGAATTGTTCTGCGGAACTTACGTGCTGATAATTGCCAGAATAAAGGTACCCCACGGAAGGTTGCAAGTCTCATCGGTGCTTGCAGTCTCGCCAGTAGCACTGTTGGATCCATCACTACGACGTCCCTCGGAGTAGCAATGCCTCGGACCAGCCATCCCATCATTGGGCGATGTGATCACAGAGACGGCGATGAAGGCGCCCACGAAGAGAATGTCGAGCACGACCCACAGCCAGCGGAGCCAACTCTTGGTGCCGGGGCTAGAGTTCTTTTTGATGCATCCGAGAATGGTCGTGATGAGCGTGTACAACACAGCGGCGGCAAGGATGCCCTCGACCGCGCCGTATGAGCCGTTGACGCCACGACGAGTCTTGATGGAGTTGACGAGGCGGTAGACCTTGAAGAGACGCTGAGAGAAGACGCCGAGGGAGATGACAGAGGAGAGGAACTGCAGCACGCGGGTGAGGCGCAGGAAGAGGCCGTAGAACTTGGAGTGCCGGAAACGGGCAGGGACAAAGCGGGTGAGAAGACCCGTGGGCTTCTCCTGATGGACAGGATCGTCGAGGGGGGCGTCCATGGGACGACGCTGGTTCATCGTGGCCATCGCGAAATGATTCTTGGGCAAGAATTGAAGGCTGTTGGGTACAGCTGCCTTGCCAATGATGGTGATAATGGCGCACCTGGGTGAGTGTTGCTGCACTTGAAGATGAATCGGTGTTCTGGTTACTCAGGATACAGATCCCAAAGTCGCTGCCAGTTCCCTTTCTTATGTACGCCCGATGCTTCTACAAAACATCAACATACATAATGATGATGCGCTTCGGGGAGGTATCATGGCACGTCGCAAGCAGGGCGGGATTGTGGCTGACCATCGTCACCGCCGCGTAATGGCGAAGACAAGGGAGGAGCAGCAGGAGGCTCCGGACCCATAACACGGCCACACATAACATCACATCACACATTCCCGAAAGGAAAGTAGATCAGTGGGCGTTTTCAAGCGCTCGTGTGGTCCGCTAAGAAAGCTCCGAAGAGGGAAGAAGCAGCAGGGACAGGACTCAGCGATCCGTCACCTGGGCTTGGGACTGAGCCGCATAGCCGTACCACCGCGCCTGTGTGCGCATCAAGCCAAGGTATAGGAGCCTTGGCCGACGCGTTCTGGAATTCAATGAGAGGCCAAAAGTCTCGATTTCATTCTACTGGGGGGCCCTTTTTTTGTTTTTTGCTCCTTGACGCTGGAACTGCTCCTCGACGGGGCTCCCAATTTTCACAAGCATCGAATCATCATGACCGCATCGGTGCCCAATGAGCCACTTTGGCCACTGACGTAGGGCTGACTGCACACCTTGCCTCGACCATTTTCAGTCGGTCTCATATTGCACAGAGACTTACCGGTGGCTCTGTCTTTACACTAGTGTATAAGCTTAATTCCACGCTTGTTGGTGGATAAGACTTTTGGCGATTCCCCCGTGGAGAGGTTTCCTCGCGAAGCAATCTCCATGACGACTTGGTAATTGAATGCCGCCACATTTGCCTACAGTGTTTTTCAATGAATATCGATTGGAATTGGCTGCTATTGGTTCCTTGTATTACATACGTATAGCCGAATCTATCGCGTCAGTGCCTCCATTACAAGTAAATTTGAAGCATGATGCAGCACGTACACTACGATATACGCAGCGATTTCTGATGTTGATTCTCTGTTGATTCAATAAATGCTAATCGGCCCAGAGATTTGAGAAAAATCGCTGTATGAATCACGTTCATCACTTGATACTGGCTGTGCTCTGAAGTAGCGTTCCAAGTATCAAAGAGAGGTTATACTACCTGGTTTAATACGTGTGTCAAAGTTGAGCTGCAAATGCAAGATTTATCGCAAGGGGACCGGTGATGGCGGAGCTCATGAGCTCTCAAGGTAGTTCTGTATAAACCTTCCATCAAGATTGGAGGAGTGACACATGGACCATTGCAAGCGGAGCATACACTGTGCACAGAAACGTCCATACTAACAGCACGAAACCATTATGAGTTCTTGCGATGCGTTTTCTTGTTCTAAACCAGTGAAACTGGCCCAATTGTGAGCCATGCGGCATGTGGCTGGCCACCACGACACATGGTACTTCAGATGGCGGCTGACTGCAAATAAGCCCGGAGCCGCATCTCTTACCGTCAATAGGAGGCATGGCAGAATACGAAGAGTTCAAGACTATGTGTGCATTTATGCACCAAGTGCCTTGGTGCCTCTTGATCCTCAGTATTTCTTCTCCGTTCAACCATCTTGTTCAGCACTGGTGCTATGCATCAGGGTCAACAGGTATGTCACCTGACGCTTTCTTGGCCACGGACATCATACAAGATGTAGGTTGTGATCCACTATGGTTAAACTCATTACTAGTGGCTCTTAGAATAGCACCAAGGCGGCCTGGCCTATAGAAGTAGTGTTCCAGCTAGGCAGGCAGGTTTGGATGAGGCAAGATGATTACAAAGTTGCGAACCTATGACACGCTCTAGAACGGTGCTGACAATTGCGATCCCGCACAGGTAATTTTAATGACAATTGCGTCTCTGACCCAACAGCGCTCAAAGTATTTCGAAGAGCCAGTCATTACGAATACGCTCCAAAAACTTTCCCTGATGATCATAGCTTGTATCATTCTTCACGAAGAAGCTTCGGTACCGATAAGAGGCTGACTGGAATAGCTTAACCTCGATGCGGGTCTATGTTAGGCGCATACATGGTTCATGTAGGTGCGTAGCCGCCTACAATTGCAGGATATAGAAATCGCGATCGTCACTATGGGAACTGCATTGCTATGCATATAATACTTGCAATACTTTCTATTATGTTGATTTCGACCTAATTACCTATTTGTGGAAGTTCTACATGTCTCCTTCATCATTCAATAATAGCTAATATAGCGGGAGGAACAGAGACAGCTGGAGGAGAAGGGCCTGCAACTTGATAACGGGTATATGGCTATTGACGGCGTGTCGCGAATAGACAACGCCAATGCTGTTTTATCACGGTGTCAACTTTTGAACCTTTGATTAGTCACTCGGCATATATAATACAGGGAACGGTTGCTGTATCCTTTTGAGTCTTTTCCACTTGGGGAGGTGTCTGCATGCAACTTGTTGGAGGCTGGGATGTGGTGGAATCGGTAGCTCGCACAGCCATCGTTACTTTCAAGCTTGTGTACGAAACATCATGTTAGAATGCCGCGTTTTGGAGTCAAAGTCTGGGTTCCGTGGGATAAAATGATAGCTAGTTGTTCTCGTTGGCGAGTCGAACGCGAATGATGTCCTTGATCGTAAAAGGAGCAGGACTGCCCGCCGCGGGACGGCCTAAATGGCGAATGAGCGGTTAGATATCGGCTTCCAAAAGGCAGATAGCAAAATTCATACGAAAATAAGGCAGGTTGACTGGTGCCTCCCATTCAAAACTGTCTCTCCCTCAACCGCGCAACTTTGAACCCAAAGGCAGTTCGAGACCTTTGGGAATATTGTCAGGTCTCAGGGTGATGTCGGAGTCCGCTATCAAATTACCCAAAGCTTCATTATCGGACACTTTAAATATCCGAAAATCAGCGTGCAGTTTACAGGCACTTTGGTTAGGACGGAGCTGTGGTGCAGCATGGATTTGGCTGAAGCTTCTGGACAACCAAGGAAAAAGCACCCAGCCGTCCCTTGAAGTCAATTTATAGAGAGCAATTCGGAAACCAATAGGGAAAGAATTGATTAGTTTAAATTACCGGGACCGGGGCCGTTGCGCTTCCATCCAGGTTGGTCCAGGCCCATCCCGGTTTCCCCGGCCCTTCGGGTGTCCGCCCTCCGGGTTTGTCCGGAGCAGCCTCCCCACCTCCTCCTCCTCATGGCCTTTAACTGAGTGGTAAATCAGACACCTACCGCTGGTTAGGTAGGTAGTGAATGATGAGTACTACCTTGTGATACCCGATGTACATTCGAACTTTATATACAAAACCCGCAGTTGCGGTGTTATCTTGGATAAGAGATGACGTATATAAAGCCACTGCTCCTTCTTGTGAAAATTCCGCGATCCTTTCTTCCAACAGTTACCGAGAGATTCTGTAACATGGCAGTATCAACGTTTTCCCCCGGCCGTATACATTCATTTATAAGTCGAGAGCCTGCCACTGCGTCTAAGATAGCGAATTTCTTGTCTATCGCATTTTGGACTTTCATGGGGACCACTTCGAAATTGTTATCCCAATTTTCAATGGGAGGGCAGGTCGAAAGACACCGCCGGGGCGATCTTTGTCTGGTCAACCAGTCCCCTCTTGAAAACAACACGACACACGAATACGACGATGACTCCGGGACTACACCAACCTCCAACCATCCCTCGGTCTTGCGCTCAAAAGCTTCGATACCGTCTCCCATTCTAAGAAATGCTTCTTGCGACCAACACTGGATACTTAATTTGTATCTATACCTTGCGCACGAAACCAACATCCGGGTTCCTCCCTTCCGAATCGTAACATCGCCCTTGACTGGCAGCGAAGTCGTCATGGAGGAACAGATCGACGAAGAGGGTACAAGAAGGCTGAGTGAAGTTTGGAATATATTGGATGGCAAACAGAAATATCGCGCTGTGGTCCAAATCAGGGAGATGTTCAAGGCGCTGCGGTCTACCATGCCCAGAAGCATACCTCCACGCCCCGTCATTGCCGACCGCTACGTTTCTCGTCCTGGGTCCAATCCCGTGAACTGGGCAAGGGACTATAGAAACAATCAGGAATTTGTATGGATTCTCAGAGACTGCGTTGCTGCTGTGTCGTATGATGAAGATCTCGTCCGAAACGCTGTCGATTTTGTTGAAGAGCTCGCTTCGTCTAGGCCCGAGCTGGTCTTCACGCACGGAAACCTCACAGCCGACAACATTTACATCTCGCAACAGACGGGAGATGTCTTGGCGATTGCGGACTGGTCGGAGGCTGGCTACTATCCCCTTTACTGGGAGTTCATCAAGGCCAAGTTATCCTACAACAACGAGCCAAATTTCGAGAGAGAGGGAGCCGTGGAGGAAATCCTGAAGCCTTGGCGAATTGAGCTTGCTCTCATGAAGCCTGCTCACGAGCTCATATTTTGAGTGTAGGCGGAGGCAGTGTGTCGACGTGAAGATGATTGTGAGAAACTTTACATACATGAAACGGAATTAATATCCCATTGGGAGGTTTTCTGGCAATCGTTCATCGGAGTTTTGGTTCACATTCGTGAAGGGGGTGCGATGTCATTTTATGAGGTGCGGTTGTTGGTGTACCAAATTTTAAGCAGGATACATAAAGTAATTAATAATACAATTTTAAGGTTCGCAATGCAGCTAGGAATTGCGTTACAGAGCAGTGGTTCGAATCATATTCGACCTATTCTTTATCTGGCATATACGCGGGCAGGGGACACGGTCCGAGAAAGCTCCGGGCCCCGGGCCCCGGGGTGGAGACTTTTCGGCCCGATAACCGAACTTCGTCCCACTTCACAGCGGTTGGCCAACTTTCCGCACATCGTTGAAGATGTTTGACAACCACGGCCCTAGGTACACCGCAGACGTCATGGATGAAACCCGACTCCCATTACACGTGTTTCCAACCCCCCTAGTTGTGCCGCCACTGAAGCAGCCGCATCTGCATTCCCTCATCTTTTTGCACGGCCGAGGGTCCAGTGCCCGTATCTTTGCGCCGCCATTCCTTTCCGCTCCGGTCCGTGGACCAGATTCCAGTATTCTCACGTTAAGAGAAGCACTACCGCACACGCGGTTCACTTTACCAACAGCGCCGCGGTCCAGGGCAACACTCTATAGGCGCTCCATCATCAATCAATGGTACGACGGAAGTGGTGATTGGGAGGAAACCGTGCTGGGGAATGCACGAGAGACCGTCACTTTCGTACACGCGCTCATCACGGAAGAATCCAAGCTTGTAGGCGGCGCAGATAGAGTGTTCTTAGGCGGCTTCAGTCAAGGCTGCGCTGCTGCACTCCTCTGTTCGTTATTGTGGGAAGGTGACCCCCTCGGTGGCATTTTGGGCATGTGCGGAATGCTGCCGATGGCCAACACTATCGAGAGTGTCCTGAGTGAGCGTATTCATGTTATGGATGATAAGCACCAGGAGGCAGCCTCAGTAGATTCGGATGATGACGTCTTCGAGTCATCAAATCACGAGTCGTCCTTTGGCCGAGAGGAAAGGGAGCCCAAAACCAGTCCAATTGAACAGGTTTTGATCATCATTCGAGAAGAGATTGATCTTGCACCACACTCATCAAAAGTAGAACCGACGTTCCAGAAAACACCCGTGTTTCTCGGCCACGGAAGTAAGGACGATAAGGTGCTGCCTCGACATAGTCAACAGGCCTGCAGGATACTGCAACTGATGGGTTGCAATGTCAACTTTCGGATATACTCTGATCTGGGTCACTGGTACTCGGAGGATATGCTGAAAGACATTGTAGAAGCGTTTGGATGCAAAAGGACCGGCGCGGGAGGCATTGATACATTTGGAGAGACCGAAGTGAGCCGACTAAGTTGACCTCATACATTGATGATTTCATCAAACGAATATGATAGTTGAGGAAGATGAATCATGCATTCTGTACAGGAGTGCAATTCATCATTGATGGCTCTTATAAAGAAGCACAAATGCCAACACAACTTGAAGCATGTCATGACTTGAATTTCAGGTAATCTGGTAGCGAATCTGCCGGGCCCCTCTAGTCGCCGTTAAACGGGATCTGGAGGCCTCACTGCCACCCATGGCTCGTATAAATCTTGCCAGACTATTAGGTCACTCCTTTTACCCCCACCGCAGAACCTAAACTACCAAGCCTTATTCAAGCGCGCTTGTTAGTGATGTGGCCATCCAAGTGCCCTAGGGTGAGCTTGACGACTCCGAAAATGGAGTTTTCCAGTCATGACCATGGCTTTTTGCAGCCTCTGAAACCTCGGTTCGTTTTCGGGCATCTGCAACTACCTTTGCCGTAAGCCAGCGCAGTGACTTGAGTCTTCATCACACCTTTTCGTCACAGTACTACCGCACACAGATTCATAGACTCCTGAGCCCAGAATACAGCCCTCTCCCCATAATGAATTTCCTGGGCTGTGTGACAAAATTCGTGGGATCAACTGCAATGAGCAAGCAGCTCGAGCCATTACGTGTCCCCTGTCATTGAAAAGCCGATCAGATAAGGTGAACCACAACCACCAGAATGGGCTGCTCTCTGAGGGTTGAGTTGGTGAGAGGCCATATACGTTGTCGGCATTAGCCATTTCGTGATTGGAGCGAGTTACTTTATCTATTCCAAACCCAAGGCTGACGAACTCAATGACAAAGATGCGTCGTTCGGGCTAAGCTTCGGGATGCCGACTAGATCGCGGTCAACTCGGCTCTTGTACTCGTTCGGTGCGTCTATATGGTTCAGTAGTGAATAGATGACTTCAATTGATGCGCAAGTCATCAAGTTACCTGCTATACGGCCAGGCCTTTCCCTGTGCGGAGCCGAATGTCCCCCAGGCCCTCGGAATCCACTACAGTGTCCATGATTCAAAGGATGAAACTCAGGATATGTCATTGAAATAGAGTCATCCAACAAATAGACGAGCAGCCCGAACCCGGCTAAACCCCTAGTCGCTTTCCGCTAACATCCACACACCACCTTACATACCGGGTTCCCCTGCCAAGAACCGCCCCCGAAGGCCCATCCCAGTCACAGAATGACGACTGGAAGATCAAATCAGAGGTTTCTTGGCCCTTCACTTGAGCTCCTTCGGGAAGGTATATTGGGATCCCCTGTCCCACCTGCACATGGAAGTAGTGGGGTGTGACAGCCCCCTCGGTCAAGCGTGGGGTTATTGAATGGTTGGCAGGGTCCCTTGTAAGCGTCAGATATCAAACGTCAGAAAGATACCCACCAACGTGGAATGAGAACTTTATCCGTGGTTAAGAGGGAAAATAATATAGAAATCTAGGGAAGTTGTTGGTCTAACTGCACCCTGGCGAAACTGCTACCCTGGGCACAGCTAAAAGATGGTTTCGTGAGAGACAAATGGGAACCCCAGATTTTGCTGTCACGAGTTCAATACCAACAATGGCCATGGTACCTAAGAACTAAATTATAGGAGAGCAGCTGGCCATAGGGCAATCACTTAGCCAGAAGCTTAGCGGGTGAGTGTTCCCAGATGATGACGCACACACGAGGCTCCAATCTCCACGTCATTTTCGACGGGAGAAAAGATCACCCTACCGGCTGTAAGCGCGACATGACTTGGAATATTGATAAATCTCTTCTGGAGGAGAAAACAAAGTTCGCATCAATGTGTTCTACCAAGGAACAGATGAAGCCGCAAGGTTGCAACGCATGCTCCTGTCATACGTTAGTAGTTTATTCGTGGCATCCCGCTTTCATACAGCCAACGACGCGTCTTATTCAGCTATAGATATTCCGGTAGTTACACAGCATGTGTAGAGAGGTGAGCCATCCTCGCTTTAGCCCTCTCGGCATTGACCGGCTCAGAGGCAAGTATTATTGTCTATAGCTCTCCTGGTGAGTGAGCTGACGGGAAGGCTTTGTCAGCAGGCAGCCAATGCATCATCGACGAAGGAGATCTTGCAAGTTATTCTCCTACTCCAAGGGGCCGCCGACTGGAGTTATGCGGCTTGATCCACGTGGGAACAGCTTGTGTCAAGTCAGGCTCCGTGACAGGTCAGACTCTGGAGATCAGCAACGCATAACGTCCCGCTCCCGGGATTGCCCAAGCCCGCAGACATTGCATGGTCGGTGTAGTACTGGCCTCTGTAGAGAAACGATATGGTTCCAGAAGTCTGGTCCCCTCCGGAACGGCCAAAGTCGGGTGTGTGTTGTGAAATGAGACTGGTATGTTTCGCCAAAAGACCTGATGGCCAAGAAGCTTCAGATTGTCAGCTGAGGCCGAGAGAGAAATGAGGCAAGCGATTGAGGCCAGGAGCTCAGTGGTGAATAGGCCATTCATCCGTCAATCAAAACGAAGATACGTCTGCCAAATTTCTAAGCAAATAAGGCGGAAGAACAACAAGATGAACGCATGATACAGTACGGCCGAGGGAAACGTCTTTGCGTCTGGAGGAAACATCAGATGAGCATTAGGTAGAGTGTGCAGGGGGGAGGCTGTCCATGCAGCACGCGAGAGCGATGATGGTGATGTGTCACTATCCAACCAGACGGTTGGTGTATCATGGGAAATAAAGCGGGAAGAGGTTGCGCATCGAGGAAGATCATTATTTCCGGCGCCACTTCCCCCACGACCGAGGTCTAGTTCTGCAGGAGTCTCCGTCTGGGGGATTCAGGTCAGCAGACGCCCAGATGCATCCGAGCACACCAACGTGAACCACCCCCCCACCAGTGAGCTGGGTGAGCTGGTTAACGGGCTGGAGAGGGGACAAACGTGAGAGACTACCTACCACTGTCGCGAGCTTCTAGCCAAGACCTTGGGCACACCTACAGCCCGTTGTCCGGTCACGGGCCGACGCAAGCCTCTAAAGGGAAGGGGATACGTGTTCTGCCAAACAGGGGTCGAAGGCAGTGTTGACCAACATGAGCCGCCTCTGGCCTCGACGGGCACAGGAGGACAGGGATTATTGCTTCTGTAGGCACTAGGCAGATGGTATGGTGCATCATTGCCGAGTAAGATTGAGGGCAAAGTAAGACCAGAGCGGCGTGCGGCTGGGCTGACATGGTCACCTTGGACGAGCCACTTCGTGTCAGACATGGGGAAGACTTTGAGGGGGAGTTGAGGGGCAGCAGCTCATGAATGAGAAGAGAGTCCCAGACTCCCGCTTCAACCCAGTCTAAAGTGGTTGGTCTGTCTCGTGCGGAGATGGTTAGCGTGGGGGTTAGTGCCGTCTGATGGACGTCGATGCGTCCAGTATCCGATGACGGCAAAGTACCTAAGGTGTTGTTGCGCGCTATGGGACGAAACGCTTACCTACCTGCTTCCCTCAGTTGGCTGATTCAGAAATCTGGAGACTAATTAGAGTGATACTATGTATTAGTGCTAGTTCGAAAAAAGAAAAGGAAAAAAGGACTATGGGCACATGACGAAGTCACACTCCCAATCTGGACAAACATTGAATAGGTACGTAGTAATGCTCGAGCAGTGATGCTCCATTACAGGACCTCTGCATCATGCAAGCCGACAGCGGCAATTAGTTTGTTCCAGTGAAGATGACTTGCATATTCGGCCATGTTCGGCACTGTGTGTTGTCTGTCCTATTGTTGGGTGTCTTGTCTCGCCATTGTGTCCGGCCGGCCTTTTTTCCAAAGTGGAATGCGCCGACCCCTCTCTTGGGAATAAGGCAGACGAAGGTCAGTGTTGAGGCTGACGATAGTGAGACGAGACTTCATTTAGGTAGGTAGGCAACGTGCCAAAAGTCAAAAGACTGGGTGATCCCTGGAAATGAGATGAAATGACGCCAGCCAGGGTTGATTCCAAAAACAACCTACATTTGGGGGCAGAAGGGAAGAACCGAAACCGAAATCAACGGGCAGGTCGACAAGTCAAGCTTACGTGAGCTGGTGACGACGAGAGCGCCTTCTTCTTACCTTCCGTACCTACTTAGGTACATGTACCGTGTCGACGGCTCCAAAAGTGCTTACCATTGCGCAGTCTGCATCACGGTGTCATGGCATGACATCGCCACGTCAATCCACCACGAGCAAGCATTGTCAGGAGTACAACAGACCAGACCTGAACTGATGCAGCAATTCCGTTCGGACCCTGCGATTGATTGACTGACTGTACTGTACTGTATTGTATTGTACGTACACCAGCGCTCCATTTCAATAAAAATGGTCTTTCTACCCACCGCTTTGGCCGAGCTGCACGATTGCTTCACTTTCTTCTGGACCTGCAGCTGGACACTGCATTTCTCCAGTCACATGTCCTGCGCCATGGTTTTGATCCCGTGTCCTATATATGCAGCCGCTGACTTCGAGCAATAGGCAATTGGCTGCGACATCCCGAGGTGCCGCGTAGACGAATTCGAGGCTTTCGCCTCAGCGGCCCTCGAAACCTGTGTGGCCGCAAGCATCGGGGTTTGATGACGCCGCATCATCAGAATCTTATGCCACATGACCATTGATGTTTTCTCCACACCATGCCTCTTTCGCCGCCCAGCAGTCAGTTGTTCAAGCGTCGTTGAACATCCAGGGTGGCCGGACGGAAGGAAACCTGGGAGTCATGAACTGGTAACAACAACGCCTGGTCCAGATCAGCAACAAAAATAATCGTACTTGATCGACTGTCTATGGCCCTTAATTGGCTTCACTCACTCACACTTGACTTGCCGTCGGTACATCTTGACAGCGAGAGTCCATGTGGCCCTAAAAAGTTGGCTGGTCCAATGAACAGACGTCCAAGACATCATCATCGCCCCTTCAGGATTTCAACGTCGTTTTATGTACGCTCGTCATTCTTCATGGATTGCGGGGCACACACGCTTCACCGATGAAAGAGGGGCACTCGGGCAGACGAGCCCGAAGCCATCTGGTCAGGTAGTCGTCGGCCAGCGCCCGGTGAGCTTGAATTGGCCTATTGAAAGTTTCCACGAGTCGCCGGATGGGCGGGGCCCTTAGTTGGGGTTCCTCGTGAGACTTTACGGACGTGACGACCGCCATGTTTGCTCACCCTGACCGGTGATGTCTCACTGTCACGTCCGTAACGACGACCCTGAATCTATGGACGCATACTATTGAGCCATCAACTAGAAACACGAAGACGGCTCACTTTGCTTTGAGCTTTTCATGTGCACGATAGGCCTCGCACGCCTTGACGCACCAGGTACCCATGTGGATAACACTTAGGCTCTGAACCCAGTTTGTGGTTAGTACGCCAGAATACCGCGGACTCCCATTGAACAGTTGTGAGTCTCATTAGCATTGGAGTTGGCAATCGAACAACAGACATGCAGCTTTGTGACGGCCTGTCTCCCGCCCTCTCGCCCTGGCCTTGGACTGCGGCTGGTCTGGTGTTCTTGTGCATTGGCATGTTCTACTTCAACCCAACCAATGTCCGCCTGGACCCTCGGAGCACTTTCCGACGGTGGCGGATTCTGTCCAGGCTGCCGGATGAGCCCGCTCTGCAAATATCCCCCCTCCCTCACTGTCTCTGAACACTACGAACGATACGTCCGGGTCTATTGGAGCTAACCCCCACTCAGGTGTGTCTGGGGCGTTCCCCAGACCCCAACCACGCTTGACATGGTTAGCTTGGGGTTGGATCAGCTTTGCTTTGTGTCTCCAGACATTCTCCCCTCTCGCATACCTACACTACCCCGACCTCTTGTTCACTTGCATGGGCAATGCACCGGCCCTGCCCCGAAATTTACGCACTGTGTCGCAGCGGGCCTGGTTCAGGCGCTAGATTCTCCTAAGAGATGGATCCCTGGTCTTTTGCTGCATTCTTCGTACTACATACACTATAGCCGTGCAGGTTGACTGCTTGACGCAGGTCAGAATGGCCTGTCTGCTTCTTGCTTCTCCCTTTCTGGCTCTTGTACACTAGACCGGCGGTAAGTACCATCTTGTGCGCACAGTTATTTGTCCGTCTGCTCGAGCCCTGTCCCAGATGTCGATCTCTGGTGACGTTGGCTTAGCGCATTGGGGCGAGCCGTCGCAGGTAAGAATACCATCAAGTTACCGCGGACGCCACAACCTGCAGATAAGCTAAGAGAAACTTGTCGAGGAAGAAGCAACCTATTTTGAGCCCTTCTCTTTGCTCAGCTTCTTTCCCGTCATGCTTCTCATGATAAAAAGGCCATCGACACCTCCTCACTGTGCCTTATTCCCATGAGCTGTTCGTTCATTTTGGCCTCCTTATATTCCTAAGCCCGCTAGCTCTACGAAATACCACTGTTTTGTAACTTGTTTACTCTCCCACCGAAAAGGGCTTTCTGTTGTACCGACTCAACCTTACCTTACATATCTGTCACGCTTCATACGACATACGTCGTGCGTTCCGTCGTCCTCCTCAGGGCCAAGACCACCTTCCAAAAGAACTCTGTACCAACCATGGCCCCTCATCAAGATGCACCCTCACCGGCAGGAAGTTTCACAGCCGACTTCGATGGAGTATCTTTCCGGCCCAACACTTCATCAAACCTTCAGATGGACAGCCTAGCCCCTAGTTCGCACTCCCCTCTCAGCAATTCATACGACAGCGCATCGCTCGGTGTGGATCTCCATGAAACCCGACCTCTCGTTCCCGGAGTCTACGTACCGACCATGTGCTTCTTTGAGCCCGGCACGGAGAACGTGGACATTGGCACAATTTCTCGTCATGCTGTGCGACTCGCCCAGGCCGGTGTCACCGGCCTGGCCACGCAGGGGTCCAACGGAGAAGCAGTTCATCTTACCCACGCCGAACGCCAGCTCGTCACGGCAACGACTCGTCAGGCCCTCAATGACGCTGGTTTCTCTCACATGCCCATCATTGTCGGCTGCGGAAGCCAGAGTACACGCGAGACCGTACAATACTGCACCGAGGCTTGGGCGGCTGGCGGAGACTACGCCCTGGTTCTCCCCCCATCTTATTACTCGGGCTTGTTTGCGCCGTCGTCGGAAACCATCATTGAATATTTCAACGCCGTGGCAGATTCATCGCCGATACCGCTCATAATCTACAACTTCCCCGGCGCGGTGGGAGGGTTGGACCTATCTTCCGACGTTATTGTGCAGCTGTCTCAACACCCGAACATTGTTGGCGTCAAGCTTACTTGCGGAAACACGGGCAAGCTGAACCGCGTCGCTGCCGCCACAAGGAAGTTGGCCAAGAACCCCAACGCCAGAGTTCCGGAATTCCTTGTTCTGGCCGGCTCGGCCGACTTTTCAATCCAGTCCCTGGTGGCCGGGGGGCATGGCATCCTTGCGGGTCTAGCAAACATTGCTCCCAAAGCCTGCATTAGAACAATTGAGCTTTACCAAAAGGGCAACCATCAGGAAGCTCAGGAAATACAGGAGATCGTATCTCAAGGCGACTGGACCGCCATCCAAGGGGGCGTTGTAGGTGTGAAGGCTGGTCTTCAAGCATGGCTGGGCTATGGAGGCGTCGCTAGGAGCCCCCTGCCAAAGCCATCGATGGAACAGATGAAAAAGTGGAAAGAAGGGTTCCGAGACCTTGTAGTTCTTGAGAAATCGTTGTAAGACTGGCGCGATTGTATCGTGGGCCATCTTTCCGCGGCTCACGAGTGCTGCCTCATCTCTGCATGGGACTAAAAAGAAGGATGCCATGAACATACAGAGTCATGCTTGTTTTCTAAGAAACTTTGGGTTATGGATGAGGTTGCCCCGGGCTATGAGTTATGGAATAACTCTTTCCAACATTACCCCTCGGTGCATTCTTATCCAAGGCAACTTGATTTTATCTCTCACCAAAAGTTATGTCACCAAAGAAAGAGGCCTGCTTCCATCGATCTCTAGCCTAGCTTTCAACCTTGGTGACATGGGTACTTGCATCTATAAAACAAATTAGTTTAGTTGCCCTTTTGTTAATTCTAAAATGAAGATTTAAAAGCTTATAAATACCCATGGAACATGTCTCATGCAAAGGTAGGTTCCACATGGCATTCACGACATAGGTTCAAGATATTTCTGGCGGAACAGCGAAAGCTTGTGCAAGCATTTAATCGAGTTGACGACATACTACATCTATTGTTTTCAATTGAATCTCTCTCACCAGTTACAATCACTCACACTTACCAGCGTCTTGCAAGACAGTAGCACATTGTATCTCGTCGTCTTGCCAGGAAGGCCATTTTAATGGTTGATATATAACGCAGCTTTGCCACGTCAGACTACTTGGTACGCCTCGTGCAGCATCGGAGCTGCATTGGCTGGGAATATCAGCACCGTGTTGTCTGGCCAATGCACCTCCTGTTTTTGGAAACCCGTATAACTCCAATTCTACGCCGAAAGCGGTGAGGAGAGCAGCATACCAACTCAGAAGGACGGGCTTCGTTCGCTCGGTTGCACCAGCGGCTACTGGCATCTCGGAAGAGCGGCAACTATGCGTAGACGATGCTGAACGGCCCTCTTTGTACGACTTGACGTAGGTTGTGACCAGCAGCAGGCAGTGCAAACTATTTGTCGGCGCCAAGCGGGCAGACGATTGACCAGGGGAAAGTTGTCCAGGCGCTCAAGAGAGGGAGGCTCTGACCGCCCCATTATCGCTCCGTTTGTTCCCTAATGCTTGTGGTTGGAATACGAATGCACCCACCCGCCGATTTTCTGTATTCGAAGTCTGCCGAGCACCTGGCGGGAAAGGGGCGATCTCCTTCTAGACGCGACCTCTGGTCCTCATTCTCAAAGAAGGCACTACGCATCGAGACACAACGCGAAGCGCGGATTTGGGTCAACGTGATACATAGGTGCCTCTTCTCTCTTCGTACCACATCTGAAGAAGGCAGTCCTTCAATCGTTCCTGGAAGTAAAACCTCCCGTCACCGGCTTTCCATGGGCCCATCTGCCCGTTCCAGGAGAAGGTTGGAAGTTCCTTTCTCGTCAACCATCGCCACCATGTCACGCAACGGCATTAGAGCAGGCCGTTACAAGTTTTCACTTCCCACATGCTGGACGAGTCACAAGGCTGCTGGCAATACGGGGGAAACGGTGTGGGTACAACGAGCTCCGTTTGCTCTGTTCCTGGGTTGACAGGGTAATTAACCGCCCCAGATGGGTGACATATAAGGAATTGCTATTTTCTCTTTTTTCCTTTTTCACGCCGGGAGTTTATATCTCGCGTTCTTTATAGCTGACAAGCTTGGCTGCAGAATTACCGCTCAGTTACAATGATTGCCCCTCAGTTATTGCTCGTGTTTAGTGTTCTGGCGCGATGGACAGTCGCCGCACAAGAAATTCCAATCGTCGGAGTAAGGTCCGGCATCAATATGCGCACCGGCGAGGTGCCTGTACGGAGGAATATCAACAGTATCTACAACGAAAGAGGACCACAGTGGTAAGTAAGACTGGCGCTTGTAAGGAGGCCATGGTTGCTCACGATAACATAGGGATCTCTACGTCGGTGCTCTTATTGCTATGCAAGATGCAAATGAGACGGATCCAACTTCATACTTCCAAGTAGCTGGTTCGTTTTAGGAAAATTTGTTGTTCTTCACTTTGCTTAGTCTATCAGGAATCCATGGTCAGCCATACATGGCTTGGTCCGGCGGCGGACCACAGACAGGGGCACACGCAGGATACTGCCCACACAACGTACGTCGTCCAATGATACCAAACCAACAACGACTAACTTGTCCAAGCAAGCCTTGTTTGGGACCTGGCATCGCGGCTATCTCTCGCTCTATGAGGTTCGTACAACCGCTGGCACAAACTTCGCTTCCCGTTTCTAACCCCTCTGCAGCAGGTTCTGGTGCACCAAGCCAAGCGCATCGCCCTTTCTTACCCGGAACCTCACAGACAGAGGTACATGGAAGCTGCAGAACGGCTGCGCATCGCGTACTGGGACTGGGCCGCTGATCACCGTGTCCCATCTGCGACGGTAATGCCGACCGTGGTCATCAACAAGCCTGCCGCCGGCACGATGCAGCCCACGGTCGTCCGGAACCCTCTGTACCGTTTCAAATACCCAAAGTCGGCTCTCGATGGCCAGTTTGGCGCCTTTAACGGGGCGAATCACACAAATCGCTGCGTCAATAATGGTGAGAGTTATCCGGAAACGGCCGATAAGATGCTTGCAAGTTTTGGCTTGAAGGAGAAGGTGGTGAGTTGTCAATCCCACGGTCAAGATTGATGGAAGCTTCTCAACGGCTGCGTTACGGGTTTCTTGTTGATGTTTTGTAGTACAATGTCTTTGTCAGGGCTAGATCTTTCGATGAGATGGTCTCGGCTCAAAACCAGGGTCCCAACTTTGAAGGACCCCATGGAGAAGTCCACGTCGCGGCAGCATGCGGCCAAGATCTGGTCTTCCTCTCAACCTCTGCGTTTGAACCGTTGTTGTAAGTCACAAATCCCTCACTCGAGTCCATGTCATTTCTCTTGACTTGCATCCAGCTGGCTTCATCACGCCAATGTCGACCGTCTCGTCGCTTTCTGGCAAGCCCTCCACTTCGAGAATGCGACGATGCACTTCTCGTACGCCTCTGACGCAATGTTCGCCACGCCGGCCGGGACGACCGTCACGCCGCAGTACCCAATCTGGCCATTCATGGGCTCGGGAGGCGGGCCTCTCACCAGTGAGTCGGTGACACATGTCCGTGACTGGGGTTACACGTACGCGCCAATGCGGTTCTGGGACCAAGCGCCGGGAGAGACCAAGATGGCGGTCAGCAGGATGGTGAACTCCCTCTACGGCCCCCTGGAACCGCAGCAGTGGCAGAGGCGATACTTTTTCGCGGGGTTGAGGAGACGCAAAGGGATGCCTAGGCCCGAATATTTCGTCAAAGTCGAGGTTGAGAGGAGTGAGCTCGAGCTGCCCTGTCAAGTGCAGCTTTTCCTCAAGAGTAGGCTGGCTGGGTCTTTTACATTGCTTGACATGCCCAAGCAAGGGAGGAGTTACGATGAGATTCCCCTGAGCAGAGGCATGGAATCAGTGGATGTCAGCGGGCTTTCAACGAAGAGTGCGATAGGTGCCATTGGGGACAAGCTGGAGGTTGTGATCAAGAACGTGAGTACGACTACCGCACCCACGGTTTCTTTGAGAGTTTTATCCAGTGTTTTGGGAGATAGTATGCGTATGCTAACGCAAGTTTGCTCAGTTGGATGGTAGGACGCAGGCGTTGGCTCGCGTCCCGAGCTTGAAGATCGAGGTGGAGGGTGTGGATGTCGTTCCGCCGGATTCCTTGGACGAACTACCGACGCTTGGTGCAGCGTTGACCCATCCCGTGCTGGCGCGACCCTTTGCCGCAGGAGACAATTTGTTGCAATAGCGACGTATCCACCGGTCGGTTTGTACACCGTGCTTCCTTGAAGGAATACGGGATGAAGGGACACCTAGTTTTTCTGTTGGCTCGGTGCGGACCGGCATCGCGATAAAGCGATGCGAAAGTTGTTGATAGTCGTTCATGGTACACAATAACAGTCTTTCAAGTTTGAGAATGTGGTTCAAATGACGGTCGTTTTTGTTGTGCCTCAATCCAATCGGGTGACGTTCGGATTCTTTGCACGCCCTGAGGGTCATTGGTATACATCATCGCTCAGTTCAAGAAACACAAGGTGTACCTGCACATTACACAACGTTGGACTGTGTCGCTGATGGTGGTGGAAAGGTACCGGCGCCAGAAACACCAGGATACCAAGCTCTGGCACCACGAGACCCGACACCAGGGCGAGCGAGCGAGGTGGTGCTTAGACGGCCCGATGGGTCTGTTTCGTGACAGTGTCTTACGGGCGCTTAAGTAGACGTCAGTCAGTGACAACAGCCCACGGGGGTATGAAGGGGCGACAATCGAGATTCCGACGCGATGGTGATGTGAACCTGGAGGGATGACTCGCTTCTTTGCAAACACGAACATGGCCATTCTAGTTCTGCTTGTCCTCTTTCGTTGTGATATGCCCACGACGGAAACAGCCTACGCGTCTTGTCCACCCATGAGCCATAGAGCGCCGCAGCTCGCCTGAAGCAACATGGCACAAACAAGAAACACCTTACCCGCCTGCCCGTCACTGCTGAACATCAGGCTTACGACGACAAAGACGTTGAGAGGGATCCTCAGAATGCCGTAGACCTGTGCCCTGACACCGTCGTCGACGACCTTTCCCTTGAGGTACCCCATGGAGGGGAAATACAGACCAACGCAGGCCTCGAACAGGCAGAACAGCCAAAACGTAACCTGCTCAGCGCGCGGGGCACCGGTGCCGAGAGCGAAGAAGACGGCGTTGGCGGCGAGAAGAACCGAGAGCAGAAGCCGGGACGGCGTGGATACGAGTGAGAGGAGACGCGGGTAGAGGAGAGAGGCGAGGAGGGTCGAGGCCATGAAAGAGGCGAAGATGATACCGTAGGGAAGGGTCTCTGGGGAAGAGGACGCAGAGACGAGAACGGGGGACCAGAGGACCACAAAAAGATACATGGAGCCTTCGAACATGGTCGAGGCGAGGCCGATGCCGAGAACGCGGTTGTCGGTCATGGTGGACCAGAGGCTGGTCTTCTTCCCGTTTGATGCTTCTGATGACGATTGGCCCGCTGAGCCGTAGTTCTCATCCTTTACTGCCAGTCAGCAGATGCATTGGAAAATTTCACCGAGATGGTGCAACCCACCCATTGGCTAGCAATGACGCCCGCAGCGACGATCAACAAGCCAACACTGGCCAGGAAGGGTGCCTTGCGCGTCCCCGTTGCTGAGACGAGCCACTCGCTCACGACACCGCTCACAATGGCAACAACGCTATTGACCGTGCTCATCAAGCCGAACGTGCGGGACAGGTCCAGGCCCTGGTCACCCAGCCGGCGGGCATGAAAATCCGTCACCATCCAGCTCTCAAAGACACTGAAGAGCAGACTGGTACCCAAACCGCCGAGGACGCGGCCGAGGAAGAGCAGAGGGACGCTGGGGATCGTGGTCAAGACGCAGGAGAGGGCATAAGCGGCGCAGAAGAAGAGGCAGCTCGCCCTGCGGCCGTGACGATCGGCCAAAGAGCCGATGAAGTAACCGGCCACGGCACCCGAGACGAAGCCGGTGGTGAAGAAGGTTGGGACAAGGTCCGACGGGATTTGGTGCTCGTTCGTATAGAGCGAGTAAAGGAAAGGGCCCTGATCGTGTGCGTCAGTACAAGACTCGAGAACTGCCAGGGTGCGAGTGTAAAAACGACCTGCAGCCAGTCGGAACCCATCACGAGAGCATAGACGATGTAGAAGGCCCATTGAGAGCCTTGCTGCTTGGGCTTCTGCTTGGTGTCCTTCTTTTCATCTTTCTTGGCGACAGTTTGCTTCTCCTTGGCCCCCGAGGCGAAGAGCGTGCCGCAGGCGAGGAGCAGGCCCGCAAGGTTGAGCTGGTAAATATCCAGCATTGCGACGGCAGCTACTGGTTATGCGACGGAGTTCTGGGTAGCTTGCTTGGTTTCACGAGCTAGCGGACGATACATACGTATGAGGAGAAGTTGGAGTCAAACTGATGTACAGACAACGTTAAAATGGACTAAAAGGAATACGGAAATGAAGACGAGGGCTTTCGAAATGGTTCAAATGCACCAAAAGGGTCCAGGTGTCCTTCTCCATTGAGACGGGGGCGATGTCCTCAGGGACCTGGAGCAAAGAGTGTTTCGGGGGGTGCACAACTCCAGGGGCCCCTTCGAACGGGAAGCTCTCGAATCATTGCGTTCACGTCCGTCTGGTTGAAAGGAAGGGGTCCAAGTCTACCCCGTAGGCATAAAGCGTAAAGCAGCTAGCTGGTGTTATTTACCTAAGCAGAGGTTGAAGAAGCCGGGGATAATGCTCGAGGTAGGTACCTAGGTAAGGCAGGTAGGTAGGTACCTTAGGTACCTACCTAGGTGGGTAAGGGTGGGTGGTATGTACATCGTACCTGCGGTTCATAAGGTACAGGCAGGTGGGCCCATCTACCTCTACTAATCTGCATGTTTCGAACATGACAAAGAACCTGGACCTCGAGGAAACATTCGCAGACGGGCTCAAGCTCAACCCGCCATCGTAAACACACCATAAGCTGGTTACCAAACAAGTAAGCCATAAGATACGGGTGTCATTATGCGAGCATCTAGCATCTTGAGCCGTATCGATGGGCTTTCAGAGCCGGACACTCGCTGAAGTCCGCTGAGTGCGTGCGCAGTCGGAGATCCGGGCAAAGAACACGCGGGGCTGCGAGCTATAGCACGGCACTTGATCAGTGGTGACCGACATGCCGAGTCGAATTACCTGCCTACCTAGTCTGTCCGTTGTCTTTCTCTGGTATTCCAGATCTACCACGAGGGATCGCCAGACTAGGCAATACCACCTTCCGCTTGGCGCGGGCGCGGGGTCAACGGTTAAGGTTTGATTAGGTAGCAGAAGAGCCTTTGGTGAGTCTGCGACTTTTGGACATGGAGCGAGGCCGCATGAAAGTCCTCAATTTTTCTGATTACGGCCTGCTCGGCTTTGCCAACTTTCTTTACAACCTTCCTTGCTTAAAATAGAGGCCCCGCGCCTCGTCTCGTCTGAGCATGCCCGGTCCGATCGTTCGCAAGTCATCTTGACTGCACCCCATACGATGCGTCTGCTCACCTCAGTCGCTGCCTTCACAGGGGCGGCCGTCTGTCAGTCATTCGACCCCCTCGCCTTTGTCGACCCCTTGATAGGGTCCCAGAATGGCGGCAACGTCTTCGCAGGCGCAACCTTGCCCTATGGCCTCGCCAAAGCCGTCGCCGACGTCGACGGACAAAACACTGGCGGCTTCTCAACGGACGGCAGCAACATCACCGGCTTCAGCATCCTTCACGACAGCGGAACGGGGGGTAACCCGAGCCTGGGAAACTTTCCCCTCTTCCCCCAGGTTTGCCCCGGCGACGAACTCAACAACTGTCGCTTCCGGATCGGGGACCGCGCGACGCACTATGTCCCGAACAAGACCGTCGCCGAGCCGGGCTACTTCTCCGTCGAACTGACCTCCGGCGTGAAGGCGGACATGGCAGTATCCCAGCATGCGGCGCTCATGCGATTCAAGTTCCCGAGTGGCGACGAGCACCCGCTAGTTCTATTAGACCTGACCGACCTGTGGGCCAGTCGGCAGAATGCTTCCGTGACGGTCGACACGCCTACTGGTCGAATGATTGGCAACGGCACCTTTCTTCCAAGCTTCGGTACCGGGACTTATGCGCTTTACTACTGTGTTGACTTCTTCGGGGCCAAGGTCTTCGATACCGGCGTCTGGGTCAACAGCCGCGCCGGAAATGAGCCCAAGGAGCTCTTCATTCCCAGGGGCTTCAACATGTTCTACCTTCAGGGTGGTGGCTTCGTTCGCTTCAAGGAACAGATCAACAACACAGTCACCGCCAGGGTAGGTCTGTCGTTCAAGAGCAGCGACCAGGCTTGCCGAAACGCCGAGAAGGAGATCGCCGACCCGCTGGGCAGTTTTGACTCGCTTGTCGAGGCGGCCAAGGAGGCCTGGCGAGAGAAGCTGAGCCCAGTCTCGATCAGACCGGGTGGCGCAACGGAGGACATCCAGAAGAGTTTCTGGAGCGGCTTGTACCGCAACATGATCTCGCCTCAGAACTACACTGGAGAAAATCCGTATTGGGATAGTGGTATCCCGTACTTTGACTCATTTTACTGGTAAGAAACCTGTTTTTAACTCCAAATAGACCTCGCTGACGAGTGGGCAGCATGTGGGACAGCTTTCGTGCCCAACACCCACTGTTAACCGTGATTGATCCTGCCGCTCAGACGCAGATGGTCAACTCGATGCTCGACATATACAGGCACGAAGGCTGGCTGCCGGACTGCCGTATGTCCATGTGCAAAGGCTGGACGCAAGGAGGCTCCAACGCCGACGTGGTCCTTGTCGACGCTTACGTCAAGAATCTGACCTCGATAGACTGGAAACTAGCCCTCGAAGCAATCACCAAAGACGCTGAGAACGAGCCACCAGTCTGGTCGTACGAGGGCCGCGGTGGGCTCACAAGCTGGAAGAGCCTCCACTATATTCCGTACCTCGACTTCGATCCCGTTGGCTTCGGAACGAACTCGAGGAGCGTGTCGAGGACGCTGGAGTACTCTTACAACGACTATTGCCTCTCGACACTGGCACGGGGTTTGGGAGAGGATGCGCTCCACGACAAGTATATGGCGCGGAGCATGAACTGGCAGAACCTGTGGAAAGCCGACCAGAAATCTCTGATCAACGGAGCCGACACGAATTTCACCGGGTTCTTCCAGCCAAAGTACCTGAATGGGACGTGGGGTTTTCAAGACCCAATAGCTTGCTCAAACCTCGCCGGGTTCTGTTCACTGACAAATAACCCGAGCGAGACGTTCGAGGCGAGCATCTGGCAATATCAGTTGTAAGTCATGTCACAACCTGCCCCGTCCAGCAACCGGTAAGCTGACCCCCCTCAGTATTGTCCCCCACTCGATCTCGACTCTGATCGACTTGATGGGCGGGGACGACGGTTTCGTCTCCCGTCTCAAATACTTCCACGCCTCGCCCCTGGCCGACATCTCCAACGAGCCCGTGTTCCTCACTGTCTATCTCTATCACTACGCCGGCCGCCCAGGCGTGTCGGCGGAGCGGATCCACCAGTATATTCCTTCGTCGTTCAACTCCACGCTCGGCGGACTGGCCGGGAATGACGACTCGGGCGCCATGGGCGCCTTCTACGCGTTCTCCGCGATGGGCTTGTTCCCCGTGGCAGGGCAGGATGTGTATCTCATCACGCCGCCGTTCTTCGAGGAGGTCAGCGTCAAGAGCCCCACTACGGGCAAGACCGCGACCGTGAGGTGCGTGGGATTTGATGCCGCGTACAAGAACATATATGTGCAGAGTGCTAAGCTTGACGGCGAGACGTATAACAAGAGCTGGATCGGCCATGATTTCTTCAGGCAGGGCAAGACATTGGAGTTGACGTTGGGGGATAAGGAGTCTGACTGGGGGAGAAGTAGAGAGGCGAGGCCGCCTAGCTATGTCGCTGTGTCGAAGTCCTGAGCTTGATATCGATACCTTCTTGAACATACTTTATTTCTCCATCTCGGACGGCTCCCACGCGTTTGTCCGGAACACGTCCTTTGCCCAACAATTTGACAATTGAACAAGCGTCAGCAGTGAAGTTTATGCGTCTAACATATGCTCAATTGCTACACTGCGAACGTACATACGGATAGGTTGGAAGCTGGGGGTTGTGGAGTTGCTCCTTCGGACTAGGAGGAAAGGGACTATACGGCACAGGTTCTCGGATGGATGACAGAGTCAGCATCACAACACGACTTGATCAAGACTATGTATAGCTCGTCGTATCAGTTCATTCAGGTAGTTCAACCCATAATGTCGGTATATCTGAATGAAAGTGAGCCTAGTCTCAAGATTCGGCAGAAGCAACCATCTGCGCCGTCATTCCCTACCTAGCCTGATCTTGTAAACATTTATCCTCAAGGGATGGGTCCCGTTGACAACCGTGGTTTCTGTGGGTGAAAATGAACAAATTACCTGACACTTATATATTTGTCCTGATAATGCTTGATGAATATTGTGACGGAATCGAAAATATGACTCTGATTCTGTTCATGCCTTTTTGAAAATCCGTGACCGGTACTCATGACCGCTCCAGGCGAACTCCTCTAGGTGTCGTTACTCTGTTGAAGCCCAGAAACCTCCCGCCCAACGGGTTTGCCTTCCCGACCGATTTCCCTGCCCATAGCGACCCCAAGACCCCAATAAAATGCTGCTGCTGCTGCTGCTGCTGATCTTTTACACAATAATCAAATCGTCATCGTCGTCATCTTCAAAGGAAACCGACTGCTGCGGTATATCCACCCCTAGACTCTCCCTCCCGGCCTCACGAATCCCCTTCTCTGTCACGAACCTCGTCTTCTTCCGCATCGGCGGCTTGTCGTTGCTCAGCTTGTCGCCGTCTTTCATCTTGGCCAGCTTATCCTTGAGGTTGCCACCCCAGCCGAAGCCGCTCTTGACCCCAGTGGCTGCCGACAGTGATGGCGGCCCAATCGACGAACTGGACTGCGCGCTCTGCGGCCTCTTGCGTTTGATCGGGCTCAGATGGATCGCCAGTTCCTTACTCCTGGGAGCCATTAGGAGCGCGCTCCTTGACTCGATCCGCTGCCGCTCCTCGACCGCGCTGGCGGACGGAGCGGATGATGAAAGAGCGGACGTAGATGCGGCGTTGCGGGCGCGTTCCGACTGCTTCATGTATTCCTTTCCGGCGCCGGCGCCGATCTTACTCAAGCGTTGCATGATCCCTCTTTCGCGCTCTTGAGCAAGCATTCGCCTTTTCAGCCCTTCCTCCTTTTCTCTTCGATCTGCAAGTGCCTGAGCTCCGTCAATGAGTTGCGCAGAACTCATGGATTTCGTGGCGAACCAATGACTGTGTGTTCCCCGGTCGTATTCGCCTTTCTTTTGTTCACGTTCTGGCTTTCGGAATAATTCACGCGAGTTCCACCGGTGCCTTTCCCCGATACCGCCAAAGTCCATCGAGTTGACTTCCATGCGTGTCGCTCGTTGTTTGGTAACTGCCTCGTTGGTATGGAACTCGCAGAACTCGGTTCGTTTCTTGTTGACCCATGAGTTGCAGAACTGTCCATCTTTCTTGACGGACTTGCAAAAACCCAAGTCGCGAGCCTTTCCGATCTCCATGATGGTGTCCGCGTCGGAGTTGATTACCAGGCTGAACTTCCCGGTGGCTTCTCGGCCTGCAGGTGGTGGCATAATGGTCGGGTTCAGAATGGCCAAAACCGTACCTTCCGTGAGCTTCCAGAACCGAGTAAACCCTGAGTTGAAGAGAAATAATTCAAGCTCCCACTTGAGATCGCAAAGTGTAATAACCATATACTTCCCTCTATCTGACTGCTTCCCATTCTGGTCTGGCCGGGGCTTGTGTTGGCGAGGCTCTGACTTTTTTGCCACGACGGCGAAGACAACAATATCCTGCTCGATATCTGGAAGCTGAAAGTCGGGGCCTTTGACTTTGCGCAGCAGTTCCGGCATCTTGAAGATCTTCTTCCCTGACAAGGTCCTTGTCAAGACCTGATGTGGAAGGATGCGCTGTGAAAGATGAAAGCTAGAGTATGGCTCGAAAGCCGATGCTTCGGCCTCCGGTACATCTGCAGGCGCGATCTTTTTGGATTTCTGCCCAGCCATCATCCAGTCGGGTGGGGGCTCATAGAGGCCTTGGGGATTATCGTCGTCTTTTGGCACCGGCGCCGGCAGCGAAGGCATTGTATCGAGTTTCCTTTGTCCGTGTTCGGGATTGTCCTTAACTCTCAGGATGTCCTCCCTACTAAACTGCGGCGCATTATCGGGTTGCTCTGGAAGATCGACCGCCTTCTCCTTGAACTGCTCAATCTCCTTCTGTCCAATGTCAAAAGCTCCAGACCTGGCCTGCTTGACCCTATCTCTCAAATCCTGACGGTCAACCTCTTGCGTCCTTGCTGCGGCCAGCCTCTCGTTGAAACTCAATGGTCGTTGAATCTCGCCCTGAAGCGCCGGGGTCCTCGATCTCTGAAGGTAACCGCCGAACTGCTGTCCATCTTGGGAGTTCGTATTTCTGCGCAGCACACTTGGTGCTCGTTTCAGCGAAACATCTTTTCCCTTGAGACCTTTGTCGATCCCCAGTAGGACTCGACTCGGTGATGTCTGCGATTGCGGGGGCTGCGTTTTCCGGACGGGAGAGACGGGTACTTCGATCGTAGCTTGGGACTCTGGTCGTGGAGCCACTCGACTTGCGCCGAGCCCTAGGACTCTTGATGCCGGCCTCTGTTGTTGCGGTGGTGGTGATCCGCGCTTGGGAGACACAGCTCCCGCCGCCCTCTCCCTTGCACTCTGGAGTTTCTTCAACCTCAAGCGAGCTTGTATTTCCTGCAGCTTCAGTTGAAGTGTTTCCTCGTCCTCGTCCTCCTGGTCGTCCATCTCGTCTTGTAGTTTTAATGATCGAATTGATAATGTAGAGTTGGCTCGCCCCCTTCTCAGCGGGGAAGGAGAGGGTGATGTTCGATTCGCAAGACGTCTAAGGCGGTCGCGGCCTCCTGGTGTGCTAGCAAGGACTTCGTGAGGAGATCGAGGGGGCCATTGAGGCTCGTTGGGTGGGGCTATCTCAATGTTATGATGTTGATCACAAAAGTTTCGTGGGGCAACGAACCAGGAGGCATATTGCCAGACGATTGATTACAAGGACGCGGCGAGTATTGCGGCGGTTGTCTTCCAGCCTTTCCAGAGGAAAGTGACTTGATAGAGCTACGACGCCACAAGGCCCATGACCCGCTACAATGCCTGGTCAGCTTCGCCGGGCGCAAGACAGGATTGCTGGCAAAAGGTAGGGAGGGGTCTGTGCTGGCAAATGAAAGATCGTAATCCAAGAACAAAGGGGCGGCTGAGAACTCAGCTAAGGGAGGGAGGAGGCGGCTGAAAGGAGCGACGTCGTTGTTTGCAAGCTAAAACCATCTATGAAAAGTAAGGTAAACCAAAAGTATTCGTAAGAAGAGTGCGGTTTGAATCGTTATCGATTTGTCGCATCTGAACTTGTCGTCACGATAAGCCTGGAAAACTAGCCTTGAAAGAGGAGTTTGACGTACAGTGGTTCCAGATTTTCCTGTTCTTTCATTGGCTGTCATCGCGTCGAGCCCCTGGAGACACGCTCCACCCTTTTAATTGAGTGGGCGCGTCGCGTCCACCGTCGTAGCCTGACCTGGGTGCAGCAGGTCCAAACCACACGTCGGTTCTGCCGGCTATACTTCACGACGACTGGAAGCTTGCTTGTTCACTGCCAAATCCTTCCTTCGCACGCCCGGTTTCTACTGCCTGGCACGTTTTTTTATATCTTCATCCGGAAATTTTGGTCCATTGGTCTTTTTTCCTGTGTACTACTGTATCGACTTATTAATCACCTTGTAGCTCACTTGGACAACCGTATCCAGTCATGGCGAAAACAAGATCTACCAAGTCTGTACCAGCAGCCAAAACCGAATCCACCAACGCTTCCTCGGCGGCCAAATACTCACTGCCTGAGGAGCCGTCGAATCCCCCGAAGCTCTTCATTATTCCCAACAAAGCCACCAAGGAAGCTCGCATAGTCTCCTTACCCAACCCTCGCTACTCAAAACCGACCCGCTACCTCCTTTGCCCGGACACGGGCATCTATGAGTTCACAAAGATTACGGCACCAAAGACAACACCCAGGAGCTGGCTGATCGAGACACCTGCTGGCAGCTTGGAGAGTACAGGGCCTAGGGATGGATTGCAAGTCGAAGCACATGTCACAAACGGCGCCGACCTTTTTGTAGCGACGCCATTTGACCCCCTCTTCTTGCTCGTACCCGGCCTCTTCGGTCCTATCAACGCCAAAACGTCGGACGCGAAGCGCCTCTTCCTTTCCAGCGACGACCATTTCGATGCGCTATCTACATTGTCCTCCCACTTGTCCGAAGTTCTTCGATGCCCCAAGACCCGAGCCCTGCTCGAATCACGAATGGAGTCTATCAGCGATACCGTGGATGCCGGCGAGGAGAAGATGTACCGGCTGAGCGAAAAGAAACTTGTCCTCGAGATTCTCTCAAAGGCGCGCTCCATGAGTTCCAATGGTCTTCCCGCCAGCATGGAGGAGAAGTTCGTCAAGAGAGCCCTGGAGGCGCCCATCCAAGTACAGAAATCGCAAGCCATGACCGTGAAGCAAGCCCCCGAGACGACTAATGACGAATCGAGTACCCCCGCATCGAATAACGAGCCCGGAGAGTCTCAGTCCTCCATATCAACAGAAGACAGCACAACCACAGCTGTCTCAAACGCTCCAACGGTAGCTACTTCTGTTGCAATCGACGTCGTGGAGGAAACGGTATCGAGCGCGATTCACGCATCTGATGAGGTCGCAAGTCTCCAGAGGCTTAGGATTGCCTTCAGTTTCATCTGCTCTAGCTACATTGCGACGGGAATGACGGCGATTTTGAAGGAGCTTCTGGCCGACAAGGAGACTTCGGGTGTCAACTTCTCGCCGCTGGACGACTACCTGACTCAGCTCACCAAGCTTCGCGCCGAAGCTGCGTCATCCCGGTCCATGGCCGACTACTCTAGGAAGCGCATGCTCGATGAGGAAGAGGAAGAGGCCCGCGCCGAAAAGAAGCGCAAGTTGGACGAGGAAAAGAAGAAGAAGGCCAGTCAGAGCCGCGGTGTTAAAGCTTTGGAGAAGGTCAACACCAAGGGCATGAAGAAGATGAGCGACTTTTTCAAGAAGAAATAGGCCGAGGTAGCCAGCGGCCGTTCGACCACCTGAATGCATTGTTGGGTATCCGTACTCGTTCGCAGCAAACAACCTATATCATCCGTCTACTCCGTACCTCTTGCCCGTCCCCGATATGCACCGCGAGTGCTCGCCGCACCTCTGCCGATCCTCGATGCGCTACTCGAGTAGCCGTGACCGCGAGTCGTGCTCGTGGACCCACGCACCCGACCGCGAGAAACACCTCGGCCACGCGGCGCATTGCCGACAGCCACCTGTCTCTGTCGCTCCTCCTCTTCCTCCTCTCTCTTTCGACGAGCAGCCTCGCGCCGCCTCTCTTCTTCGGCGGCTCGTCTCTCGGCCAGCTGCTGCCTCTGGACTGCCTCCGCCTCTATTTCCATGAGGTCGTTGCTTGCGCCACGCCAGTTAGGGTTCAAAATCAGTCGCTGGTTGTGCTCGGTTTGCGACAGGATGCGAGTCCAGGTGTTGAGGAGGGTGGATGCGTTCGATACAGTGCTGCCGACGGTCTGCGAAAGATGGGTCAGCTGCCGAGGTCAATACGCAAGGGCGTTGGGCATAGGAACAAACATTCATGTTGCCTTTGGCCTTTTCGAGGGTGGTGATGATGCCTTCAATGGCAGCATTGATGTTACGCACACCCTCCAACTCTTTGCGCAACGCCGCCTCTCTGTCATAATTGGTATTCGGATTCGCCGGCGTTTTTGGTGGTGACTTAGGGGTCCTTGGTGTTCTAGGGGTCTTGGGCCGATCGGGTGGAGGGGCATATTCGTGCTTGGGGCCGGGCGAGGCCCAGATGTCCTCGGTGAGAGAATCGTCGGTGTAGTCGGCCATGATGGTGTGGAAGGTGACCAGGGTCCTCTAGCAGCAGCCACCTCGGCTTGGGGCTGAGGTATCCCTTATTTGTTTGTTATTGTTCCAGGTTCGGATGGGGAGCAGATGTCCTTAGTTTCGTCGGAACGCGGCCTGTCCCGTCTGGACTCTGTTGAGACGGAAGCGCGGCGCGGGGATGAGTGTGACGTTATTTGTTGATGGATTGAGACGTTCAGATTGGAGGTGCCGCCTGGGCGAGCCGTTTGGGTGGAAAATGTGGGATGCGACTGTGAGGGGCTGCAAGACAGAGACAAACAGATAGACCCCCGCCATAGGTAGCGCTGGAGACTGTTTGGTGGGTATCTACCTACCTTAGGTACCTAGCACACTTAGGTGAGTAGGTACTGTACCTAAGTCGCTGTCATGGTTACGCGAAAATTCGCGTCCCTTTTGAGCACCACAGTCGACGCGTAGTCAAACGGAGTGGGGCTCGCTTAATCTGAATGAAAATTGAGGCTTGACAGTGTGGTAAAGCAGGAAGGTGCAGGTGCAAAACCGGGGGGGCTGGGGCTTGTGCAAGAGGACTCGGCTCTTCACCGTCCACTCACCCTGAATGAATTCCCCAGCCTCTACATTTCCTAGTCTCCAGCCTCCTCCCACGTTCTGCGCCCATTTCCTCTTGCATCCCAAGTGCCGCACCCCATGATCGCGAACATCAATCCATTCCACACATCCACATCTCACTTACAACACTTGTAGCCGGAGCAACCAGAGACATCACAAACTTGCCCATTTTTTATCTCTATACGACTTCCTATCATTATTCAAAATCATCAGGTCTCACCCCCCTTCCTGAACTCTGACCGCCCAAGTTTATTCTGAGGCCTGAAAGAGTTCCCTTATCCTTTCATCGCCCTCACCTCATCTGTATCACCAAACACATCTCAACATCAGAACAATCCCGCGCGTTAGCCACCCGACCCGGAAGTGAGCGCGCATTTGAAGCATCACTGGACTGAGTAGGAAGTGACGGTGCATCAGTACTAGTCTACCCGGTCTGGCCTGCCGCCTGCCGCCTGCCCGCCCTTTCCTTCACAATGGCGACCACATTTGCAGCATCAACACCTTCACCTCCCCCTACCATCCGAACTCCGCCAACACCCAAACACGGCTGGAGCGACAACTGGGAACCCTACTCTCCTCGCAAGTCGGCGCGCATTTCATCTCGTCGAGCCGCCAACCGAACTCCTTCTCCCCAACCACCATCCCACCGCACTCCTCCACGGTCAACCCGCAAGTCCGTCGCACCTTCCATCGCTGCCGCCGCCATCATGTCGCCGGCCTCAACCCCTCAGAAGAAGCGCCAGCCCGCTCAGGACTCGGTTCGGAGAGCGCCTGGATTCTTGTCCGCCGCAAGCACTTCGCACGCCGCTGCATTGATCGGAAGTGACAACATGGACCGTCCATCCAACAATACGTCTGTCACCCGCCGATCCGGTATGCTGCCCACCCCGGCCAAGACACCCAAGAAAGCGCCGTCGGAGAAGCAGACCGCCAAAATCAAGTCGGTAGCGCGCAATTTGTTCCCCACCGATGACGAGGCACTGGCTACCTCAAAGAGAAAGCGAACCCCCAAGAAGTACTCCGGCAATTCGTTGGAAAGCTTTACCGCCACAGAAGTCGAACAGCAGATTGAGATTTTTACCGACTCGCAAGAACGCATTCCCGAGCCCGACAAGAGCATTGACAATCCGTTCTATGGCGAGAGTGCTGCTGTCGACCGTGAGCCCCCCCTCCGCCGCAGCAAACGCAAGGTCGCAGTGCCCGGCGAGGCCGCTCAGGCTGTTGATGAAGCGCTTCAGCGTGAGGATGGCATGGTCTACGTCTTGTAAGTTTAACCCTCAAACTTCTGTAGCATGAACTTTGCTAATACCGTCGCAGTCGAGGAAAGAAGATTTTCCGCAAGTTCGCCGAGCCCGAGCCCGAGGACGAAGAGGACGACGAAGACAGCAGTGCGGGCGAATCTCGCATCCGGAAGCCTCTCACGCGCTCTTCCATCAAGCCGCGCCTGCTGTTTCCTGTCGCGTCCAAGTCGACCGCTATTAACTCCACCCTTGAGGAAGAAGAAGCTGTCACAGACATCGAAGACCATCACCTCGAGGAGCGCGAGGAAGAGGCGGAGGAGGAGCAGTCTCCAGAGACCCCGCTGGAGACCCAGAACGAGTGCCCACCGACCCCGCAAGCGCCCAAGTTCGGCTCGACAGTGGCTACGCCGCCTGATACCAGACGTGCTACTCGGTCTGGCCTAAAGTCTGAAGAAGCGACCCCGATCAAGCGTAAAGGCCGGCAGAGTCCCTTCGACGATTGGAAGCTGGTCAAGAGCCGCCATGAAAGCTCGTCTAGCAAACGCGCGGGAGACCACCTAGCAGTTCCTACCACGAAGCGGGCTCGTAATTGATGCGGATGGTTGAGATCGTTTTGAGCATCGTTCTTTGCATATCCAGGCAATTTGGAGTCCGGGTCATTACTTCTTCAATCAGGACTATGGGATGAGGAAGCACAATTCTTGATAGGCTTTTGTGTAATGGTTACTTTAACTTTTCATGGGCTAGGGGACGAGATGGCAGCTGGAAAGGGACTTGAGATATCCCAGCCGAGGGCCTGATTCTTACTAGGGTAGACTTTCGTAGGGGTTTTTTCCCCAGGGGGAAGGGATGGGCGGGGGTTCCATGAATCATGGGCAAGACGCTCATGGACTCCTCAGATTGGGGGACTGAGCATTAGGAACGGTTTAGCTGTACAAAGACCTGGGTTTGCGCGTAGTGTGCGAGCGCCTTGGTCGGTTCTCAGAGGTCTACAGTCTAGCATAACCAAGATTGATGCCCGTACCTATCACTATGCACTTTCTTCCGTCCTTCGTTGTGTTTGCAAGATGTTAATGAGTGACTTTTGAAGCTATTTGCGATGATTCCAAAGCATTGGGCTGAGATGGCACATGTAAGCCAAGGGCAACCTGACCACACTCGATGCTGTGTGAAGGCCCGACGTTGGCCGCCGTTTCCTCCGAGAGCGGGCTCCAGGGACGCCCGTGTCCAACAAAACGTCAACTTGCCCCACTATGTCAACCCCTCCATCCATCCCACTTCGCGCTCCGAGTCTGTGTCTTGTCGAGTTCTTCCCAACCAAACAAACACTTGGGTGCCTTACTTATCTACCTACCTAACTCAGGACTCACTATTACCAGTGGGACTCACCATCTCGGTCATAAAGTTGCTGGCAGCCACTGCCTGACCCCCTTCAGCGCCACCCATTTGGCGTGTGCCATCCGAAGTCTAGTGGTCATCGTGACCAAATATCGCCAAAACCAGCCCAGTTCGTCTCTTGCCCCGGGGCATTTCTGATACTCTCCTCTCCCTCTTCACAGGTATCAACTCAATTCATAAACAACACCGCCACAACCCGTCAGCATGCATATCCTCCTCACCAATGACGATGGCCCCCCGTCGCCTCACTCTTCTCCTTACGTCCACTCCCTCGTCCACCAGCTGCAGCAGGCTGGTCACGTCGTTTCTGTCTGCTTGCCGCACACCCAGCGCTCCTGGATCGGCAAGGCGCACATGATCGGCCAGACCGTCAAGCCGCTGTACTACCGCCCTTCCACAGAGGGCCTCTTTGGTACTGAGGGCACGACCTCAGCGCGGCCCTCAGCCAATGGCGCCCAAGACGAGTGGATTCTCGTCGATGGCACTCCGGCCTCATGCGTGCAGATTGGCCTGCACCACTTCTTCCAGGAGCGCGGCCCCATCGACCTTGTGCTCAGCGGGCCCAACTACGGCCGCAACACGACGGCCGTCTTTGCGCTGAGCTCGGGTACCCTGGGCGGTGCCCTCGAGGCTGCCGTGTGTAAGCGTAAGGCCATTGCGTTGAGCTACGCGTTCTTCTCGCGGAATCACGATCCCGTCATCATCTCGGGCGCAGCAAGGCATTCAGTCAAGGTCATCGAGAAGCTGTACGAGCAGTGGCCGACCGGGGACGAAGTGGATCTGTACAGCGTCAACGTACCGCTTGTCGAGGGCGTCGAGACGCACAAGACATACTTTACCAACATGCTGCAGAACTACTGGCGTGACGGCAGCTGCTTCCAGGAGGTTGATGGAGATGTTGGCGATCAGGACGAAGAGGAACAGAAGATCCGCGAGGGGGCTGGCGGCGAGGCGCAGGGTGCCGACGCGAAGAGCGAGAGCGGAGGTGCCGGTGGGCACAAGCACAAGCATTTCAAGTGGGCACCCAGGTTCACTGATGTATACCAGAGCGTCGAGGAGGCGCCGCCTGGCAACGATGGATGGGCTGTTAAGGAGGGCTACACGAGGTATGTAACTCATTTTCTATGGGTGGTTTGCCGTCGTTTAAGCTCGACACTGACTTGTCAACGCAGCGTGACGCCCTTGAAGGCCAATTTCTGGCATGCTGCTGAGCAACTGCATCAGAAGGAGTTGATTCTGTAAGTGAGCCCTTGAGTTCAATGAGACGCGGAGAGAGAGGGGGCGGGTTCAGACGACCATGGTGTCTGAGAGAGAGAGCATGACATGGCGAAAGAAGCCGGGTAGGGTGTCAGGACTTCATTACACAAGAGCACGAATCACGAAAGCACGGCACTAGGGAGCAAGAGAGAACAAGCAAAACTGGTTTAGAGGACAGCGGACAGGCTCGGCATGTACTCTTACGCTCTCGGCCGCTTGCTTTTTTTTGCAGCCAATAGACTACGGAAGCACTTTCTCACGTTTTTTTGTCTCTAGTGACAACCATCAAACTAAAGGGTCTGCCGAGGGGCAGACAGCGCCCTCGACTGACCTTCCCGTGAGGAGCACCACCGCGGTGTCAGGGTCAACCACTGCCATTCCGGGTCCGAAGTTCTACGCCGTTATCAACTATGAGGATCCGTACGTCCAGCCCCTCATCCTCAAGTCCTTGCAGCGTCTTTTCCCGGACGCCTACTCTATCCTCCAGAAACCCTCTGGACCCGCCCTTGGGGCCTCACTCCCGACACCGGCCACCAAGATCCTGCACATCGCGCAGTATGAATCCCTTGACTTCGACCACGTCGCCTCGCACCCGTCTACAGCACTCGTCAATAGTTATGTCATTCGCAAGGCGCTCATCCGGAAACACTATCTGTCGTCGACTGTGGACCACTGGGTCGCGAAACACCCTGACTCTTCCTTGAAAACCCATGTCAAGCGAGGTGACCACTTCGAAGTCGACTACGCCGAGTTTCTGGACGACGCGCTTGTCGAGGCGTTTGACCTGCGGGAGAGCATGGACAGGAACGAGAGCATTGAGGGGGAGGACAAGAAGGAGTGGTGGATCTTGAAGCCAGGGATGAGCGACCGTGGGCAGGGGATCCGGCTGTTCAGCTCGATGGAGGAGCTGCAGGGCATCTTCGACGAGTGGGAAGAAGAGAGGCCTGACAGCGACGACGAAGACGAAGGAGGGGAGGCAGCGGCAATGGACGAAGGCGCAAAGGGAGGAGATTATGTTACGACGTCGCACCTCCGCCACTTTATTGTTCAGCCCTACATCCATCCACCACTCCTACTGCCGGGCGACGCGCGCAAGTTCCACATCCGCACATACGTCCTCTGCGTCGGCAGCCTCGACGTCTACGTCTACCGGCCGATGCTGGCGCTTTTCGCGGGCAAGGCCTACAGTGCGCCGTGGGAGGACGCAGATCTAGACGGACACCTAACGAACACCTGCCTCCAGGGCGGGCAGGAGGACCCCGCCCTGCCGGCTGTGAAGCAGTTCTGGGACCTCGTCTCGTCGGGCGCACTGCCCGAGGAGACTGCCGAGGGCATCTTTGAGCGCATCTGCGACGTCACAGGGGAGATCTTCGAGGCCGCCGCCAGGGAGATGACGATCCATTTCCAGCCGCTGGGCAACGCATTCGAGGTGTTCGGCTTGGACTTCCTGGTGGACGCCGAGGCAAGGCCGTGGCTTCTCGAGGTGAACTCGTTCCCAGACTTCAAGCAGACGGGTGGGGATCTGAAGGGGGTCGTCGGCGGGTTCTGGGAAGAGACGCTCAGGACGGCGGTTGGCGGGTTCTTCGGCGTCGAGGCCGAGGGCAATGCGTCCGGCGACATGGTCCGCGTCCGACAGGTTGAGCTGGGGAAGCGGTGAGAGCGGCAGCAACGATGGGATGGAAGGAGGCCGGCCTCCTTTGGCTAGGCATTGCGGGTTGGCGAGTTGGGGGTCGTGGCAAGGCCGATTTGGACAAGGCTCACTCGCAAAGAGAAAAAAGCACGCGATATCAAAAAAAGAGATTGGAAAGGCATATTGAGTTGTGTATGAAAAGACACTTATTCACAATGCTATTGTAAGGCAGAAACACCAACCGGTATGACATAATCCTTGGCATGGCAAGGCAGAACAAGCTCCCCAGAGTCTCACATTCGTTTCTTGTTTGCAATTCCAGAATATGTTTGGTTCCTGCATCGTCACCGTTGCCGCCATCGTCGTCGGAGAAACTGTCGCGTGATGTCGCAAATCGCCAAGACGTGATGATCTCTAGCACAGTCAATTAGGTACCACGCCGTCCAGGGCTTGCCAAGAGGACGGGAACTAAGAAACCTTAGCTCGGGGTTTTCTGCACTCTGTATCCATCAGCCTCCTGGGGGCCAGGGACGCAGCACAGTACACAGCGTTTGCCAAGCGTTTGCCAAGAAGGATCACTTGCTCTCTTCCTCGCATATTCGTTTTCTCAAAGAGGATCGGACTTCTTGGCACTGGCCGAAGCTATCATGTCTTTGTTGATTGTATGCGGTTGTTTGGACGAGCCTGTGGGGCGGCTTCTTTGTGCGCCAGTTGTTCATACGCCTTTTCCCTTTCAAGACGTTTGTAGTTGATTCTATTGGAAACTTGGTAGCCCGTAGCATGTCTTCCACACTTCGAGAGAAACGATTGGTCGCGTTGCGTCCCTAGTACAACGACGACTAGGGCACCGAGCCTCCCTGATAGCAGAGTGTACATGACAGCTGCGGCGGCACAGAGGCAGCCTCGATCTTGAAGCCCATCAAGCCTGTAACCGCAGCTGTCGTCAGCATTCAATACCGTTCTAGGCACGTCGTTCGTCGACGCGGTTGTTCTCGTAATGAAAAATAACCGCGGGGGCGATGCACAGCCTCGACGGCGGGCCTGGGTTGCCTTCGCTGATGAGGGCTGTGAAACCGCCTCACTCGAAGGCGGTTGCAGGCCAAACCCTATCAGTGTGCAAAGAGAGACCAAATCGTTGATAAATGACTTCTTCACACGGCCTCCAATCGTAAGCAGGTGGGGACCCGACACTGCGGGCGCGGTTCGTGGTGGAAGGCGGGGTTTCATCGGCGAAGAGCAACTTGAGGGTTGCCACTCGGCCCGTCGTTTCCTGTTCCATCAGCTGGGTGATGGTGATTGTAAGGGTTGCAGAGAGAGTTTCCGAAGCTGCTCAGCCTCATTCGATCTGCGTGGTCCCTCGCGGTGTGCAAGCCGGTTGGCTGGCTGATTCAATAGCTCAGCGGCAGAATCGGCGATATACCATGTACATCAATTCAGCCTGTTCTGACGGCCACTACGAGATGGGAGCGGCGAGACGCGGGCGGGTTCTTCTTCATCCTTGGCGTTGCTCATCATCTTTCGAATCGCCGAATCCGTCGTACTTTGGGCAGTCTGGCTTATGATAGTGGGGGCTCCGGGGAGAATCAAGTCGAACTGGATATCTTGGATCACGAGGTTGATGAGATGGTGCTGGAGGAGAGCTGAGCTAGGATCCGATGTCTTTGGTGAAACTTGACAGGTTCATGGGCTTCTTTTCGGTTCCGTCAGATTGGCTCTTTGGGCTAGGTGCTGCAGCACCTATGGCGTTGAGTTGACGAGTAATGGCTTTCGGACGAGAGTCGATAGACGTCCAAGCCATTTCGCATTTGACTTACCACTGGGTTTGGACTACGTTGGAATGAGTTAATATTGAGTGTGAGGCAGACGTGGAGGTGAAGAAGCCTCGGGGCGGCTTGCGGACGGTGCATGACGGCAAGCTGTCGATGATGTTTCGTCGGCTCTCGGATGGTCGAGACAACCGGGTTCGCGGCTGAGGAAGCCGCCGTGACCAGCCAGGTTGGAACACGAGCAGGGATATCTGGATGGTTGGATGCAATCTGCGACTTGGTCTCTGAACTTTTTAGAGGCGCTGAACCTTGAACGGCAGTCTTGGCCAACAGACACAAGATTGGCCCAACAGGCTGTCGAGACCAGCTATGGCATGCTCACAGTCCGTCCACCACTAGGTACAGACAATAGACGGACAGCCGCCGCGCCAGCAAAGCCTGTGGATACGAAGAGGGAGGGACGCGCATCTTTCTCCCTTTTCCGTTGATTATCGGCGAGGGTAGCTTCAGAGCAAGTACCGGAATGGAGATGGCTATGCAGAGCAACAAGCACCCCTGCTAGCGAGTCAACCCGTTCGAATTAATCAATAGAACAAAAAGGAGAACGGCATCTGGGGCGCTCAGATCGGCCAACCGAGGACAGGGGGCAGTTCGGGGTGAGCAACAGGTTTTCTGGTATTCGCAGGAATCATTGATGTGGAGTTGTCACAAATGCCCGGATTCTAGACTCCCCTCCTGTGGCGCCCGTCCCTCGCTCGTTTCCCACGAATATGCTTTGCTGCCTGTCCGATTGGGTAAGGCCCCCGATGCCTCTCATGTCGGTAACGGAACTAAGTAGTGGATACCAGCCAGTCCGGCGAAAGGGTTAAGGGCGGGCTCCAAACCAAACAAAAAGGATTGCAAGCTGGACCTGTTTGAGCGAATTGCAACCTTGGGACTGCTTCGGCGCTTGGAAGACAAGCAAAGGGGAGGAAAAGATGGAGAAAAGAAAATAAAAAGGGAGAACGTTAGTTACATAGGCGCCGTGTGAGCATGAATCAGAGCCGGAGATTCGACCCCCTTCGTCCTATTCCAACAGGCGTTGGCCGTCGTCGTCGTCGTCGTCGCAATTTGGTAGACACGTCTTGGCAAACCGCGTCACCGAATGCCAAGCGGTCGTCTCTTAATATTGGTGCTCAACCATCGATGATGGATTGTGTGGGCTGTTCCCTCATCAAGTCCCCTACTGTCTGGTTACTGCATCCCCCCATCTCTCCCTTCGCGTTTCGTCGCCGGATGCGGCATCGAACCGAGAGGAGGCCCATGAGACAGGGCGTACGTAGTAGCTTTGCCTGACTGCTCACCCACTTCCCGCCGTGAGCACGATTCCCTAGGGGGTGTGCGGGCTTACCCACGGTGTTGCCCGGCTCGGCGGGGTGCACATGGACAAGAGCCGCGACAAGGCAGACCTGTAACCGTCATTGATGAGAAGTACGGATGCAGCAGGCTGCGTTTCCTTGCTCGGATGCGAGGGGTAGGCAATCAGTCCATCGTTAGGGCTGCGAAGTGTGATCGACTCGCTCGTCACGATGCATGAATGTCGGTTGGAACTCTGTCTATACCCCGACCGCAGTGCCCTCTGCTGTTCCGTGCGCGTCCTTTACTACAACTTACAACTACGGTGACGTCGTTTGAGATGGGTGTTCTACTCCACAGGCGTCCTTGCAATGGACATATTCATCTTTGCAGCTTCCAAACGCTCGTGGAAATGGCACGCAGCCGAGGCAAGAGAGCGAGCATTATATCGCGTGGACTGACCCGGGCCGGGTCTTGTTTAATAGCTGAGTTGAGCCAAGGGACCGGGCATACAGGTCCGAAAGCAATTCAAAGGGCCCCATCGAGTGACCTTTGGTTGGCGCGAAGATTATCTTGGCGTTTGGGTATCTCTCGTGGTGTTGCCCCGCCGCTGGAACTTTGGCGTACACGGACGGGGTGAGTTGTGTATATACTATGTAAATATTGCTTGTATCAGCCCAAACCGTTGCGACCTGCCGGAATCGGGCAAGCCACCACGCCCATCGTTATGTCCTGTCGCCTCCATGCGCCGTTATTGGCGTCTGCCTTCCAATGCTGGATTACAAGCCGTACAGAGCGCTCCGCCCGAGGCACACCGTCAAATGCTGTTCGTGTAAGAATAAGCCAACCGCAGGAAGGTGGCGTGCGTGGCAGCATCTCATCACCGAAATATGGCCTTCATGAGGTGCGACGGTCTGAAGCCAGCCGACAGGGCACGTCCTTGCGGTAAGGGCTGCCCTTGATCCCCGGCTCCCCAGAACAGATCTGACAGCTAGCAAGGCACAATGACCTATGGAGCGACACGAGAGAAGTGTCTGAAAGGAAACAAAGGCGCGAGGGCTGGACGGGTTGCTTGTGTGCCTATGAGGAACGCTTGCTACAAGGTTGCACGGAACAGCCTTGCAACCGACAAAGGTCGGAAAAGCCGAGCTAGCGGTCGTGTATCAGGCAGATGGAAGGGAACATATTGCTTACACAACGATAGAGTAGCTGATTATTGGGGTTGTCGAAGCTTCCTTTCTGCGAAACGGTGTTCCGGCTGTGGGTCGTGAGCCTGTCGCCTCATCAACATAACCCGCGATCGGGCGTCTAGGCTGATCGGCGGCATCTCGCCGCACATCACAGTAGGGGTGGGCGTTTCGGATTCGAACGTTCCCATGATGCTGTGGTATGCTCAGTATTGGGGTAGTCAGCGAATCAAGCGAGTGTTCATATACTACCGGGCGTGGATGGTATAGAAATGGCTTGACTCGCCCCGGGGAGGGACAAAAAGAGACGCCATCCGATCGTGAGCACTGGTCTTAGCCCATATGCTATTGCTGTATCAGCCTGCTTAGGTATCCATGAGGTGGCTAGTAATTAGGTAGTAGGTAACAGCCAAGATGTGCCAGGCCACGTTTTGGATACTTCTAAGAAAGAAAGAAAGAAAGAAAGAAAGAAAGAAAGAAAGAGAAAATACTAACGGCTAGATTCCTCCGAGTGCAGACAAAGTAAGCAGGTCAGCAGCCATCGGGCGTTGGGAGTCAACCTGCCGCTCAGCCTCGAGAGTTGAGGGTCGTTGGTGAGGCGTACAGAGAGAAAGAGAGAGAGGTGCACCAGGCAACGAAGAAACATAAGATAGGTACAGGCCTGTAAGCAGCGGAGGTGTAAGCAGGAGGAAACAGAAGAAGGTGCATGTCACGTTGAGGTAGCGTTGGCGGTGGACTTGACGTGAGAATATCGGTCGGGTTTGATATGAAGGACGTGAGACGTGGATAGGCAATGGCACACAGTCTTGGTCGCCCGTTGTGTTCTTCGTCTTGAATCATGACCTGTTCCAAGGCGAGCACCCTAGGTCAATAAGTCCACCTGGTTACGGATCATGCAACATAACGTAAGGTAGCTAGGTACTACCCAGGTAGGCAAAAGAGGTGGCCCGACCACCTTGGTACCACCTTGGTGCTCAAATTCTGCCATACGGATAACATGCAATGCTATGCAATGCTAGCAGCGGCAGCGGGTGCGGATGCAGAACCGGCCCCCCTCAGAGGCAGTCAAGTCCTGTTGCTGTTGGCTCGGCTGTTCATGCGTTGGTTGGAAAGGCACGCACCGACCCTCGAGTATCATCCATAGGTACATACACATTGAGTAGGTAGGTAGGTACGGTAGTAGTTTAGATAGGAAGGATTCAATTGATCCACAGTTTATCATTGCAAAGAGGAGACAAAGAAGGGGAGGAAGATGAGAAAGAAGAAGAAAAGGGAAGGGAAAAACGCACATGTACGTCTTGGCAACGTAAACCAGGTACTGTGTGAAATGGAGGCTCCACACAGGGCCAGGAAGTGGATCGTCCAGAATGCGGACCTACCCTTGGAAAGTAGAAGGATGTACTCGGCAGAGCCAAGAGGCGTGGAGGATACCTGGGTCTACCCGGCCAAGACGAGCTTCTTTCTTCTAAGCAGCTACCTAATGGGAACCCTTCCAGCAGGGACATGGCGCTAAACCATAGACATATACCTTATCCGTACCTAGGTAAGTACCTTCCCTAGGAACCTAGAGTAGGTATTAGGTAGGTAGTAGCGCCCCCCCGACTACGTAGTGCGAAGCACACTGGCCGACCCCTGCTTGGTACCTTCTTCTGACCAATCAGGTGTACTTCTTTGCACTGCCTCCTTCTTGGCACCACATGTGGAAGATCCAAACCATCGCTTCTATGGCGGCACATACACACACACACTATGCATACAAATCAGTCCATCGCTATGAGCAGAGCACAACCGCCCTTCTTTCTGGAGACGGGGGACGTGACAAGGGGGCAAATGCTCCTCTCATCCTGTCTGTCTGTCTGTCTGTCTGTCTCTTCCCGTGTCTTGTCTCTCTGCCCGTTGCTTGTTTCGAGCTCTTCTCTGCAGTCTTGGCTTTTTTCTCTCTCTCCTCGGTACTGGGGCCGCCTGGAAATTGAAACGAACCTCACGTCCCATCTCTCCAGCCAGCTTGCTTTCCCACCTACCTACCTACCTTTCCTTTCTTCTCCGCTCGCGCTGTGCTTTACTTCGCCTGCCGCCATGTTGAGGCAAGCACATCGCGCCTGAGAGGAGACCGTATCTGCCTTCAAACGACCAGCGTATCTCAACATTCCCTACTCCCCGCCGATACCAGTCGATACCCTGCCCGAAGACGACGACGAAGACAACCTCGTCTCACCACACCCGCCGATGGGCTCTTCCTAATACAATCGCCATACCGCCCCTTCTTATTTTTAACAGGACATCCACGTCGTCTTCGCTAATTACGTCAAGGACGCGGCATTATCATCCGTCACGGAATATAGCTAGCTGCCTGCTCATTCAACTTTGATCGCCTTTTTCGCCTCTCGGCTGCCTCTTCATTCACGACTGTACCGACACAGCCTCACGTTACATAATCTATTCACCACGCTGGCGGCCTCTGTTCACCTCGCCTCATCATCAGACGACGCCGCACCAACCAGGCTGTGTTGCGGTTGATCCGGAGTCATGGATCCCAATTCCGCCCCTCAGGATGGCTCTGCGCCCCCACGGAGAAATCGAGCGTATGTTTGCGCGTCATGGCTTTCGTCGCCTCACCGCTCACCCATCAACAAAGTATAGAACTAACATTCCCCTTTCCAGTCCGACAATCACCATAGATCCGTCTGCCACCGGCGTCGATAAGACGAATGCCACACCAGCCATGGCACAGGATCCCCCGAATGAAGCGTCCATCTCACCCACCTCCCCCAAAGATGAAGGGGTCAGCCCGACGACCGTAACCGAAGGCGCTGCCGCCCCGTGGTCGGGGTCCCAGGAGAAGCCCCCAAAGCCGAAGCTTCGCGCCGATACGTCCTTTGACATCAAGGACAGCAGCAGACCCCAGAGCCCGCACAATGTATCAAGTCCAGTTGCGACCTTGAGAGGAAATGATCGCGCTTTCTTGGCCGTACCCAGTAACCTGCGCTCCCGACAGAACTCTATCGACTCTGACGACATGTCCTCTCAGGGCGAGACTATCGCTGTCTTGAGCCAGTCGACTGAGAAGGCAATGAAGCCCGGTCCCGTGTCCAACGACAGGATCATGAACGACGAGGCCGCTTTGCGACCAGACAAGGGGAGTGAGGGCGACTTTGAGGTGGAAAACAACCCATTCGCATTCACACCCGGCCAGCTCAACAAGATGTTCAACCCAAAAAGTCTTGCTGCGTACTATGCGCTTGGGGGCTTGACTGGTATCGAAAAGGGTCTCCGGACTGATCGCAAGGCGGGCTTGAGTTTGGACGAGGTACATCTTGACGGACGAGTCTCTTTCGGCGAGGCCACGAGCCACACTCGCTCTTCTGATGATTTCAAAGAGAGCGAAGTGCCGGCGACGCCCCCGAGGCAGACCACTGGTCATCAGAGCAAGAGCGGAGATAGTGGCTTCTCTGATAGGAAGCGCGTTTTTCGAGATAACCGAATCCCTGAGAAGAAGGGCAAAACTCTGCTGGAACTCATGTGGATTACCTACCAAGATAAGGTCCTCATACTCTTGACAGCTGCAGCAGTTGTTTCATTGGCCATCGGCATTTACCAAACAGTCGGTTTGCCTCACGCACCCGACGAGCCAAAGGTTGAGTGGGTTGAGGGTGTTGCTATCGTTGTCGCCATTGCCATCGTCGTCATCGTGGGCTCCCTCAACGATTACAGCAAGGAAAGACAATTCGCCAAATTGAACAAGAGGAAGAAGGACCGCAATGTCAAGGTTGTCCGCTCGGGCAAGACTATTGAACTTTCGGTCCATGATCTCTTGGCTGGCGATGTCATTCATCTCGAGCCGGGTGATCTCGTCCCCGTCGACGGAATTCTCATCGAGGGCTTCAACGTCAAGTGTGACGAGTCTCAGGCTACTGGAGAGTCCGATATCATCAAGAAGAGGAACGGCGAGGAGGTTTTCAGCGCCATCCAGAACGGCGAAGACCCCAAAAAGCTTGACCCCTTCATCCAGTCCGGTGCTAGAATCATGGAGGGCGTCGGCACTTTCATGGTCACCTCAACCGGTATTCACTCATCTTTCGGAAAGACTCTTATGGCCCTGGACGAGGATCCTGAGGTTACACCGCTGCAGTCGAAGCTCAACACCATTGCTGAATACATCGCCAAACTCGGAGGTGCTGCAGGCCTCTTGCTCTTTATCGTATTATTCATCGAATTCCTGGTCAAGCTTCCCAAGCAGCCGGCCTCAGTCACTCCGGCTCAGAAGGGACAGGACTTTATCAACATCGTTATCACCGTTGTCACCATCATTGTCGTGGCCGTGCCGGAAGGTCTTCCTCTAGCTGTCACACTGGCCTTGTCGTTCGCCACGAGACGCATGCTGAAGGACCAAAACCTCGTCAGACACCTCAAAGCTTGCGAGGTCATGGGCAACGCCAACACCATTTGCTCGGACAAGACTGGAACCCTGACGCAAAACAAGATGCAGGTCGTTGCCGGCACAATCGGCACCACTCACCGTTTTGGTGGGCAGCGACCCTCCAGCTCTGACGGCGATGCCAATGCCGCGTTGGACGGTGCTGCTGACATCTCAATCGCCGAATTCGCCAAGATGCTCAGTGCACCGGTTAAGGAGATTCTCGTCAAGTCCATCTCGCTCAACTCAACAGCATTCGAGGGCGAGGTCGATGGTGAGAAGACATATGTCGGATCAAAGACTGAGACAGCCTTGCTCCTGTTGGCTCGTGACCACCTCGGCATGCACCCCGTCGCCGAGGAACGCGAGAACGCCAAGATCCTCCAACTTATCCCTTTCGATTCTGGCCGCAAGTGTATGGGCATCGTTGTTCAGCTCCCGAATGGTAGCGCAAGAGTCTACGTCAAGGGTGCCTCTGAGATTGTTCTTGGAAAGTGCACAGAGATCTTCAGGGACCCGTCACAGGACGCTACGCTCACGCAAATGACCGAGGCCAACTTCCAGACGATTACCACCCTCATCAACACCTACGCTTCTCGGTCGCTCCGAACCATCGGTCTTGCCTACAGGGACTTCGAGCAGTGGCCCCCTCGCAACGCCCGCCGCGTGGATGGAGGCGAGAACGTCGATTTCGATTTTATGTTCCGGACTATGGTCTTTGTCGGTATGGTCGGTATCCAGGACCCCTTGCGCGAGGGAGTTCCCGAGGCCGTGGGGCTATGCCAGAAAGCGGGTGTTATGGTTCGCATGGTTACTGGAGACAACAAGCTCACAGCCGAGGCCATTGCCAAAGAGTGTGGCATCCTGCAGCCCAACGGCCTCGTCATGGAAGGCCCCGAATTCCGCAACTTGACCAAGTCGGAGCAAGAGGCTATCATCCCACGACTTTGTGTTCTTGCCCGCTCTAGCCCTGAGGACAAGCGTATTTTGGTGAAGCGCCTGAAGGCCCTAGGCGACATTGTTGCCGTGACCGGAGACGGAACCAATGACGCTCCTGCGCTCAAGACGGCAGACGTCGGCTTCTCCATGGGTATTGCTGGCACCGAGGTTGCCAAGGAGGCATCCTCGATCATTCTCATGGACGACAACTTCAACTCCATTGTCAAGGCCTTGAAGTGGGGCCGTGCCGTCAACGATGCCGTCAAACGTTTCCTCCAGTTCCAGCTCACCGTCAACATCACTGCTGTCATTCTCACCTTCGTTACTGCGGTTAGCAGCACTTCAGTGCTGACTGCGGTGCAACTTCTCTGGGTCAATTTGATCATGGACACGCTCGCTGCCCTCGCCCTCGCCACCGACCCCCCTCAAGACAGCGTCCTCGACAGAAAGCCCGAGAGGCGTAACGCGTCAATCATCACCACCACCATGTGGAAGATGATTCTCGGGCAGGCGGTTTACCAACTCGCTATTACCTTCATGCTGTTTTACGGAAAGGATGCGATTGTCCCTGGCCCCGAGCATGTCTCTGATGACCAGATCGCTACGTTGGTCTTCAACACCTTCGTGTGGATGCAGATCTTTAACCAGTGGAAGTAAGTAAATTATAACCAAGAAGTTGGCTTCTATGAAACTAACCAATCGCAGCAACCGTCGCTTGGACAACAACTTCAATATTTTCGAGGGACTTACAAAGAACTATTTCTTCATCGGAATTAGTGCCATCATGATCGGAGGGCAGGTTCTCATCGTCTTCGTCGGCGGTGCGGCCTTCCAGATCGCTTCCGAGGGACAGACCGGCACGCAATGGGCCCTTGCCGTCATTCTGGGCCTCATCTCGATTCCGGTTGGTGTCATCATCCGACTCATTCCCGACGCTCTCATCGAGCGCCTTGTTCCCGACTATCTAAAGCGCCGCGCCAAGAACACTGTCCCTGGTCTTACGATATCGGACGAGGAGCAATTTGAAATGTACCCGGCGCCACTTTCGGATGTCCGCAATGAGCTGGCATTCATTAAGAGGATGAAGGGTGGACGCTTAAACAACCTCAAGTTTGCGGTACAGCACCCTCGCGAAACATTCACGCGCTCGCGCAGCCCGTCACACTCGCGCAGCAACTCTATCAAGACGCCAACGACGCCTACACGAGAGGACAGTTTCGGCTCAATGGCCGCCACACCCAACTCTCGCAAGCGCTCCTACAGCTCGCGCAGTCGGTCCAACTCGGCCCTCGGTGCCCCGACTGTCATGGCGGGTATTGTAGCAGCTGGTATCGCAGCCAACTGGTCACCAGCAGATCGCAGACGTCGGGACAGCGACGACTCTGACGGCAACGCCAGGAGAGGAGTCTCCCGAGAGAATTCGATACGCGAAGAACCTCGTGAGGAGATTACGCAAGAGAAGGGAGGGGACGAAAAGGCGGCGCGCGAATGAGAAGTACATTAATCGTCGCCTGAAACTGGCGACACCGTTTATATGGTAAGGGGCGTTACATGAGCGTGAAACAAAAATCACCAACAAAGAACACGGAATGTATATGTACGAGTATAAGTTTCTCGGCGTGGTCATGCCCATCCCGCATGCCACCACGCGTTCAGGGGGGTTACGCAACCTCCCTTCTTTCTTTCTTTTCTTTCTTCCTTTTAGCATAGAGCCGTGATGACCGACTAGGCCGGCAACGATGAATTCGCTTTAAAAGAATTCTTACTCCAAAAAGAGCCAATTTTTTATTTATTTCTTCAATAAAAAACGACTCGCCCGCGTGACTTGCTACATCATGACGCGAGATCTGGCTGTTAAGTTGCCTAGAACTAAACAGCGCAAGCATACAACTCTGAGGGCTACTAACTACTACGTCTCTTTGACGTTTGACGTTAGGAGTGTTTTGTTGAGTATTGGGCATAATACTGTGTTTTTCCAACCGTATCGCTATTATTGTGTACCTGGCGACCCTACGAGGCACCAAGCGCCTGGCAAACTGCACCTTAGTATGACGTTATGAGCCCGTATTTGAAACTCTTAACAGCACGTCTCAGGTCTCGCTGCATCGACATGCGATGAAAGGGACAGGGGACTGCTACACTGGTGGAACAGAGTTCCCGATTGTCGGTCCTGCAGTTGGAAACATTGCTCCCTTGTTTCCAGAAGCAAAGCACGACATACGACCTGGAAATATAGAATAATCAATTCTTGGTGCGGCTGGGCTTGAATATGTATGTGCCTCGTTGGTGTTGGTTGACAATGAGAATGTCGGTCGCGTGTCTTCTTGGCTGAGCGAGATTGTGCACGGCGACGCCCGACTGACCCCCTTGTTTTATTGTAGGCATCTTTTCTTGCAACTGACCTTATTACTAGGTTACTTGAAGAAGAGCGGTTTATAAGCGGCATAGTATAATATATAGAACCCCAAGTAGCATAACAAAGCCGACTCGCATCACTGGAGGCAGATGGCCGGGGACATCACGAGATCAGCGTTTCCATCATTATTTTACTCACCTATGCGGGGCACCCCCATTCAGGCGTTTATTCAAGGAAGCCGACGTTTTCATGTTTTTTGCAAAAGAGGGTTATCCCACAAGGTTTACCAATGGCTTCCTCGGCCAGGCGCCTGACAGCCATCTGAAGCGCGGAAGCGAAGGAGCAACTGCGGCGGGGGGCTTGTGGTGGCGTAGCCAACTTACTAACGAAGGATGCCTATGGTATCGGTCTGTCATACCCAGCAAGTCTGGATCCGCAGCACTGACACTAGAGTCCTGATATACCCTAGACTAGCCAATACTTCGCGTCCATTGAGGGTGGGTTCATCATCATCTCACAATCGGGAACACGCGTTAAACCTGAGGCTGGAGCGCATCGTTTGAGTCGGCCACATCACCTACAGTTGCCCGGTAAACCTTGGAGCCCCCCCCTCTGCATACGAAGTCTGCATGTTCGGTGCACGTAAGATGAAGAGCGGAGGCGTTTGCCGTCAGAGGGGGGTTGGGTTAAGTCACCTCTGCGCTAGGCCCGCTTGTCAGCGAGGCAAGGCACCAGTACCGCACTACATATCAGTTACCCAGTCATGCTTCGCACATGGTAGCCAGGTCATTTGATCTCGTGATCATTGGAGTTCGCTATCGAAACTGCCTGTCTTTCCGTCCTGTCTCTAATCCCACCTGTATGAATGATGAACCAAAGAAAGCCGACAAAGAAAAAGAAATAACGAAAAACGGGAAACCTCTGCAGGGGTTTCTAGGTATTCTGACGACACACAGACACGCAAACACGAATTAGTGGGCGTATTAAAGTAAGCATAGGAAGTGAGCCAAACTCCCCCAGAAAGGCGCAATTGAATGATGACAAAAGAGACGAAGGAAAGGAAAGGAGAAGGGGGGGGGGCAACTGATCCCAATGTCCGCCGTTTGATCTTTTTCGTTTTGCGTGTCTCAAATCTCTACACACCATCTGCGTAAACCGTCGACCCGTGTGCCTTTGCCAGTGAACTACAAAGGACAAAAGGGAAAAACGAGTGCATGAAGAATTGTCCTGGCAATTCGTCGTGGCTCCAGGACACGTGCAACTCGGTAGTCTTGGTATCTTGTTTTTTTACGAGTTTCTTTAAAGCGACTCTCGTCGTTGTGGGAGGCAAGAATGGTGGGACGAAAACACACAACTCGATGTGGATTGGCCAGGCGAGTTAGGGTGGTTGTGTGTTGTCCCCCAGACCGCAACATCCATCAACCACAACGGTGTGTTGTCGAGGTGGGGGAGCACAAATTGTGCCAAAGGTTTTCCCGCCAGGCGTCGTTGCTTTGGCCCTCCTTGTTGACATGCGGTGAGGAAAACAGCCAAACGGGTGCGACATGTGTGCGACGGCCCACAGCCACATGATAAGAGGCAGAGACAGAGGCAGTGCTGTGATGCGTTGTGGATTGACGCTTTCGGCGCTGTTACCGGCAAATGGTATGCCGTTCCGGTCTTAGGTCTGGGGCTTGTCGAGGCGTTTCGTCGAATCAAGGTCCTGGTATGGTGGTGGCATGGCAGAGTTGGCCAACGCGTCAAATGAGGACCGCGTGCGTTCTCAGATCAACGGCTGAGTGGGAAGGGTATCTGTAACGTCGAAACAACGGAGAAAAAACAAGAAACAAAAAGAGGGAAAATCGAGGTTGCCGTCGTTGCTGGAAAAGGCCACCATCTCAGACAAGGTTTCTCGTGTTCAGCCAGACTTCCTAGGCTTTCTGGGCTCGACGGTACCAGGCTCAGTCTTGACGTTTCGCTGCTTCTGCTTCCGTTTCTGCTGCTGCTGCCCAGACTCTTGCGGTTCCCGGGCCTGAGGTCGAGGGTTGGCAACCTCAAAAATGTGTCTGCTGACACAACCGCCGTCGGGCTTGACGCTGACGACCTGGCCCTCAGGGACCATTTCGTGCTTTAGCGGCCAGCCGGCGCGTCGACACAGCTCCGAGACGACGACGTCGCAGTCGCCGAGCAGGTCGATGTCAAAGTTGATGTGATTGACAGCCTGTCGCGAGATGTAGATCTGAGGGATGTTGGCCGGCAGCCAGCTCACTATTTCCGACACCGGCGTCACCTTCAGACTCGTTCCAATGACGATGACAAGGTCCACCTTGTCGCGGTCGTGCTCCGTCAGGCGCCTGCTGAACTCATCGGGCAACGCTTCGCCAAAGAAGGTGATGTCGGGCTTCATGACGCCTATGCTGGGCATGTCGTACTCGCCGTCTGACAGAGAGTCATCGTCGGAGCTAAACCTGCGACGCTTGCGCTCCGTACCCGCCGACCTCTTACGCTTCGTGCTGCCATTGGGGCGGAGATTCTGGACACAGCGAGGGCAGCGCGGGATTCTACCCGCCTTGATCTCGGGGAAGATGTCATCACCGACGCACTTGAAGCCGCACTGCACGCACGTTGCGGTTGCGAAGGAGCCATGACACTGGATGAGCTTGTCGGCAGAAATGCCGGCCTTGGCTTCGAGATTGTCAATATTCTGAGTATAGTTTGTGAGCAGCTTGCCCTGCTTCTCAAGCATTGAGATGAAGGCATGAGTCGGCGTGAAGCGGTTGGTAGAGGGCAGGATGTCCTTGGCGACGGTGTAAAAGATGGTGGGGTCTTGCTTAAAGACGGAAATATCAAAAACTTCTTGGGGGTCATTCAGCCCCAGGTGCTCAAGCTGCGAGTAGAGACCGCCCTTTGAGCGGAAATCCGGGATGCCGAGCGAGGTCGAGATGCCGGCGCCAGTGAGGACGATGATGTTCTTACTCCGCTGCAGCAACTCCACGGCGTCATCGACCGTGTTGTAGCGGGTCAGCTTGGCGCGCTTGGACAGCTCCCTGCTAATGGCCAGCGACAAAAGGCTGAAGTAGGCCTCGTCTTCTTCGCCCTCAAGGAAAGCGGGCGGCTTGAGGCCAAAGGCAGATAGCAACTTCTTGGCCGTGTAGCGGCCGGCGTCGACGGTTCTTCTACAGAATTCTGCGGGACCGAGGGCCCTGAGTTGGTGGCGAAGACCCATGGCTTCGTCAGGCGTGCAGCTGTCAGGATCTTTTTTTTAGGGGGTTGACCAGTTAGCATACCAACACAAGACACAATGGTGAGAGTAACACGTAATCCAAGGCCAAAAGTAGCAACGGATTGTCATGCTTGCCCGGGAAATGGATGCTTTTGATAAGGGTTGAAGTGAGCGACGGTGGCTTACCATCCAAAGAGAGTTTCGCATCGCCCAACTCGGCGATGGCATCTTCCAGTAGCGAGTCGGTCTCCCATGCCGACTCTTTGGCGTCTTTGACGCGTTCCTCGAGTTCCTGAAGGCCGACGGCATGCTTGATTTCCTCGAGGGTTGGACTTTCGGGGGAGGCCTTGAGGTTGTCAATCTTGTACGCGGCGGGGGCGGTTTTGGATTTGTTTTTGCCGCGCTTCTTGACAGTGACGATCTTTGTCGGCGCCCGTTGAGTCTTCATCTTGTTTTCCCGGCGTGTCGGGACTAGTTGATTCGGGATCAGGTTTGGGATAACGGACAAGGAAAGTAGAAGGAAGGCAGTAGTAGTTGATGAAACTCGTGAAGAGAGGGATGATACGAGATGGATGTTCTGAGTCGATAAGGGCTGAGCTGAGCAAAAGAGTCGCTAGCTAGCCGGGGGTGTACGTGTCTGGTTGATGGGGGTGCGGTGACGCCGACCAGCCGACGGGTTGGTTTATTTGTGAGACAGCGCAAAAATATGGTCTGGACAAAGGCTGGGCTGGTATGGGCTTGGTGAAGGGGAAATGAAGAGCGACCAGAGTTGGGCGGTCAGATTGTGTAAAGTGGGAAGTAACACTTGGACCTAATTTTCTCTTTCCGAATTCCCTCGCACAAGCTCACTTAGAAAAAGGTTGAAGGATAAGTAGTGTGTGAGAGAGAGGGGCAAAGAGACTGGAGAACAGAAAAAGGCAAAAGGGTTGCAAAGTGTGTTGCGGTGTGGTATGGTGGTTTTGATGGGAGGAGGAATTTGGCCAGTTGCATACGGTCGGGCCCTCAAGGGTGCGCGCGCTTGTGTTTATTTAAGTGTGAGAGTGAGGGTAAGATTGAGAGAAAAGGAGGGAGAAAAAAAGAGGATGCCTTGGGTGCGAATGAGGTTGAATGTGGCCGAGTTCCGCCTTTTCGCTCGAAACTCGTCGGTTATCTATCTCCCTAGGGGTGGCGTGACGGAGAAAGTCACTGTGCCGTGGATTTGGTTTTCCTCTCTCTGTCTCTGTCTTTTCCGTCTAAAAAGAGACAAGGCCAGAGACGTCGGATACGATTTAATCTGCAGTTCGTGATGATCAGAGGCAGGAATGATTAGAGGCAGGTCAAGGCTTGTTGCGTAAGGCGACGAGTTGCATTTGATCTCGGGGTGAAAGGAAAAGGAACAAGACTTGCAGGGTTCAGAAAGGGGAGGGGGGGGGGGGGGGAGGCAGGAAATAAAAATAAACACCGACCGACCGAAACGGAACGGATGGCACGGTCTGGAATTGATAGATGGGTTTTGGTTGAGATTTAGGTTCCTAGATGGGGAAAAAGGCGCGTGAAAGAGTGGAAGGGGAAGAAAAGAAAAAGAAAAAAAGTGGAAGCGGGAGGCAAGTAGAGAGAAGACGAGATGAAGATTGTCGTCGTAGTTGGGTAAATGTGAAGTCAGAGAAGGAGAAGGAAGAAAAAGAAGGCAGGAGACACAAGTAAGCAGGTGAAATGTAAGGCAAGGGGCCAGGAAAAGCTAGCAGCAGTCGCGCGGTCTAGTTGGTCTGCAGAGAACGGACGCGAGTTCTGGAGGGAGACAAAAGGGAACTCACACGAAGGTGGGCGAAGATCCGGTAAGCAGATTTGGATTCGGAGGGGCCAAGAGGACAATTGCCAACCCAGGAGATTGAACGATGAATGGATGGATGAAGAAGAAGCTGACGGATGAGAAAATGAGCCAAGCTAGGTTCATCAAGGTGTGATTGCACGGAAAGTAAGGAAACCAGGACGGACAAGACAAGCAAAGACAAAATATGGTTAGATAGACAGGCAGAAAAGGATGCGCCCGTATAATCAATGCGACTGTCAATCCAGAAAGTCCGTCCAGTCCTTTTCTTGCCTGACGAAACCAACCCAAGCCAATGGAAAAGGGAAGAAAAGGCAGAGAAGGTTGGTTGTTGGCCAGGGTGGCTCCGCCGCGTCTTAGTCGTTTAGTAACACGACACTCACTCAGCTAAGGCAGAGACGGGCAGATGCGAATGCGAATGCAAATCTAATAACTAAGGCTATTATAATATGCGTGTACCTACCTACCTATGTGCATGTGCTTTCTGGAGGCTGTATAGTATTATTGCGCTCTCGCCATCTTAGGTAGTCCAATGAGAAATGCTGTAAGCAAACTGCTCTTCTGCTTACAATCCAGGCCGCAGGCATTCATTGACGGACGGTGGATGGGAACTGCGTCAATGATTTTTGAGGACAACTAGGTCAAAACTTGGACAAGGTTGGCGTGCTGCTAATGACTTGACTACCCAACTAGATTCTGAGATGGAAGCCAGACCGGAAACGCTCAAACATGCCATGGTACCGTACAGGAGGCTGGCCGTGTTTACCTTCGTACCAACAGCAAGCTCATCACATCCGAGTGAGTAAGTGGTGGTGGTGTGTGCGGCGTGCGAACGTGAATAACCCTGTCCAACCAGAAACCAGGCGGACCAAACGCAATATCTCCAATTCCCTCCCTCCACTTTCATCATACATCGTGTGCTGTCGTCCGTCTTCCTCCTTCAGAGTTTCGGAACCTGGCTCTAAGTGAAACTCGTCCATCATCTTGGATGTCTCCCTGTTCGTCCTCGATGGATGGACGCTTTTCGACTCAACAACGCCTGCCGCCGTTGGCGTTCAGTGTTCCGTTCTCTGTTTCGCCGAGCCAGCTTTGGCTAATGCCCGACCGGGTCAAGACACCTACGTACATATACATACGTGCATACATACATACCTTTTCAGTATGTATACATAGATTGATGGAGGCCAACCCCTAGTCAATCAATCTGTCATGCTCACCACACCGCAATGCATCGCGCGCTACCCCGCCGCCAGCTATATCCTCGCAGGCAAATCAGTCTAATCGGCGACGCTTTGTCGTCAAACGAGACGAGTTGTCTGTTTCCACCGTTCAGCCCTTTTGACAATTTCTCGTTGTGTGCCCTCAACTGCGGAAGACGTTTCTGGCCTCTTGAGGCATTTTGACGAGTTTCTTTCGAGCGGCTTGGCTCCCACATGAGTGTCTGATTACTCCCTAACTGTATTGGGGTTTTTTGAGAGGCTTGGCCTGTCTGATCCCATCGAGGGACGCTCCGGGATGTGTTCAACCCCTTGGCGCCATAAAAATGTACTTTACTCAACTGTACCTAACCTGACTGGTTCCCTTATCTACCTAATACCACCTTCCCGGTTGCTTGCCCTCGGGGTGCCTCCCATCGCAGGCTGGCTCACGGAAGTCAAAAGTCGCGTTGCTTCCCACTCTTTCGTCTCGTCTTTCCGGGAATGGGAGTCCATCTTCCCATTGCCCTCAACCTCTCGAGCCGACTATCACCTCCATCGGCCATTCCAACACACAAACGCCGCACCAGCCCCCTTCCAAAATGCACGGTCATTGTCAAATCCAACGGGACATAGATACAAACCCGTCTGCCCGATAGAATTGTCCCCCTCGCCCTCTATCCGTATACGGAGTACCTGCCCGCAAATGCCCATACGCCCCCGGAATAGCCCAGCTCTGTTCCTTTTCCTGCATGTGACCGGCCACGCACCCCGGCCCTGGCTGGTTGCGTTATCTACCTAGTTTAGAACAAACAAATCAAGCGTAGAGCAGAGCCAGCCAATTCTCCATCACGCTTGGCACCTCCCTCTCTCGCTGACTCCTAGGGAGACACCGATCATTTCTCAGTCCGGCCGAGAAATGGTTATGGTTCGCTCCAAACACCCCAACAGTTCTCAGAGCTGTGCTCCCCCCCCCCCCCCTCCCCTTTGCTTCGCTTGGCGGTACACTTCTAGTGTTGGCAGGCAATTATCTGTCGGATCGAGATGAATTTGCGCAACTTATAAACCGCCTTTGCAATCTGAGCGGCCCCCATCATGGTCTTGACTATCAACCACAGTTATCCTTCCCCCCGCGAATCATCGTATCATGACCGAACCTTTTGCCCCCCCATTCTTGAAACATATCCGGTTCCTCTCCCCAAACATGACCTCAAGCAAACCAAGTAATAAGTTCCACACCTCATCCCGTTACAGTGATTCTCTTTTGAAAACCAGACAGTTCGGCGCTACATAGCTAGGATACTCGATGGGTTTCGCCTTGGTGGACATGGCCAGTCAGATTCTAATTTCCGTCATGTGTCGCCCCAGTGCTCGATGCTTGCTTAGACCATGTCTGAGAAACCTTGACGTTGCGGGGGCTTTTCTTCTGCCCACCGAGTAAAGATGCTCGACACTATTATAAAAAAAACCTCCGTTTGTTCATCACGTTGTATGCGGTTTCATGAGTCAAGCGTCTCCGTAACCTCTATCATCTCACCCGTTAACTCTCCTCATTGCACCGCGCAACTTTTAACATTCTTCATATCGGCTCGCATTCCGTTTCCCACTGGGCAAATTCTCCACCATGGCCCTTCAGCGCTCCAAGCACCGGCTACTCTACCAAGCTTTATGTTTGTGTATGCGAGTGTCTGGCGTAAACACAATCCTGAGATGCCCAACACTGTGACAGCCATGCTGCATATTTCCAGTGAACCGCTAAATGAGACTCTCGTACTTATCCAACCCGCTTTTCTGCTGCGGCCTCTGATGCTGCTGATGTTGTGGCTGCAGCCCGGCCATGCTGCTCACGCCTGTGTTACTGTTCATCATGCTGTTCATGCTCCCGCCAGATGCCATCCCCATGCTACCCATACTCATTCCAGGCAGCGAACTCATGCTTCCCATGCCACCCATACTGTTCATACTGCCCATCGGCCGTTGACTCATCATGCCCATGCTGACGGCATTGGTCGCAGGCTTGTTGAATGCACTCGTGCCTGATTGCACTGGCGGCGTGTGACTGGGTGGAGGCGGCAGGCTAAATCCGGATGATCCGGATAAGCCCGCCGGGTTGCTGGATGGCGGCGGTGGCAACGAAAATGACGATGACTGTGACAAGCCTGGCCGTTGCCCACCAAGCGACATGTTGGACATGGGCGCGCTTATTCCGCCAAAAGCAGAGCTCGGAGGTGGCGATATGGAGTTACCGGGCGAAAAGGCCGGCGTCGGTATTGCAGATGACGACCAAGGGCTGGAGGTCGCCGCTGACGCCGTTGACCAGTTGAGTGCTGAACCGGAATGGGCAGGTTGCGCCGAAGTCTCCTTGACCGGTTGGAGGGGCTTCGAGAACTGGGTCGATGTCGGGCTCATTGTTTGAAATGAGGCCAGATCAGGCGTTACTGTACGGAAACTAGATTGAGGCTTGGCCGATGGAGGTCCTGCCTGAGTCGGAGAGGGACTCGACCACGAGAATGCCGGAGTTGCGGACCTACTTCCAGGCGCGGGCGAGGTAACTCTCGCCGAGGCAGGCATCTCTTCCCAGCTTGAAAAGGCATCTGACGTTGAAGTCCGCGTTGTCTTGCCTTTGACTAAGCTTTCGAAGTCGTCTTCTGCGCCCCCATTGGTATCAAACGTGGTTCCGCTGACGCCGCCGAACGCCATAAAATCTTCATTGGGCGCGGATATGCTGCCGTTGGTGCCGGAAAGCTCTTGCAGCTTCCTGCATTGCTCGTCTTCCACTCTCTTGGACAATTTTTTGATGAGGTCCATGAAGTCCTGAAACTGCTTCAAGTTGAGCAAAGGCCCAAGGCTCATGTGCCAGAGGATTGGGAGGATATCAATGGCGACAAATTCAGCGTCGGCAGCTTCACCAACTACCCGTAGAACCCCGTGGGCTGCCATCATGACGGCAGGCTCTTTCGTCTTGATGGCTCTGATCAACGGAACGATTTTCTCCTGCATGGTGTATTTGTCCAGCATGCTTGAAGACGATGATGGCTTCTTCTTCGCAGCACCGAAAGCATCAAGCCCATCATCTTGCCCGTCTGGGGTGCCACCGCATAGGACGACAAAGGCTTGACAGCCTCGCACCTTGATGGCGAGACTGCTCGTTTTGCTAAAGACAGCCGCAATTACAGGAAAGAGCTCATTCTTGATGGTGCTGAAGTCGAGAACAGGCAAAATAGATGGCAGGCCTCGCAGAGCCGCATCGACCACCGCTGGTGTTGGCGCCTCGATTGCAGCATAGACGACGGGCAGAATGTCTGAGAATACGTCAGCACCTAGTTTATACCGGGAGAGAGAAGGAGCAAAAGTTTTTACCATCTGTGAATTCTTTGCCATTGCAGTTGTTGCAAATGGTTGACATGTGTTCAAGCACCACCATCAACCCGGCATCTTTGGTAGGATCCCTCTCTGGAAGCTGGTCCTTCTTAGGGGGCGGGGCAAAGGTTGCCTTCAATGCTGGCCGCACTTTCTCTGCGAACACACGTCTCGCAGATGGCAGCAAGTCAATGATGGTAAAGACGTTCTGCAGAATCAGTGCGATAAGGTCCCTGTCTTTCATCTCCTCGAGCAGTGCTGGCAGAAGTTTCTTCTCCATGACTGTCTTGGGGAACGAGGGCATAACTTTGACCAGGCCTCGCATGAACTGAGTTTTCTCGTTTGGTGTTTTTGCAGGGAAAGCATCGAGGAATCGGATGGTGGAGACGAGGACGTTATTGAAGTATTCACTTTCTTGGAACTCTTTGGCCGTGAGGCGTTGTGCCGGGCGACGAGTGATGAGCCGTGGTAGTACGTGCTGGACCAGCTCTTTCGGCAGAGGGCGAGACGATAGAAATCCATTCGACGCAGACGGCACTGTTGAGGAAGAGGAGAACGTCCGCTTGTAAGTTGACAAGCTACCATGTGCCTCTATGGGCGAGCGGTGGGGTGAGTTGTAAAGAGCAACGGCCAAAAGACCTAACGAGAACATGTCGGCGAAGTTGGTAAAGTTGTTGTCAATGACGAAGTCAGGCGAGGTGTAGTCGAGATCCAGCTGCACAAACCGAGGCAGCCGAGGGTCCGGGTTGAGCACCTCCGACAAGCTGATCGGCTGGAAGGAGGTCGGCTTGTTAGAGCCCTCGGAAGGACCGCAGAAGGCCAGGCCACTGATTTTCCAGTCCGACTACCCCAGGTTAGCGATTATATAGACTCTTGTGGCTGAGTTGAGCTTGCTCGAAGGGACGGGCTGACCTTGGCATTCACAATGATGGCATCCGGGGTAAGGTTTCCATGAACTAAACCAGCGTTCTCGTGCAAGAACTCGAGAGCTTTGCTGATTTGCAGCAACCCCTTCTGGATCTCAAGCTCGTCGATCTCCAGTTCCCGCCGGCGGCGCACGCCGTCCGAGTCCTCAGTGACATAACGGCTCGACCGCCCGCCAACCCCACCACTCCGTTCTTGATCATCCTTTTCCTGTAGCAGTGCTGCCAGCGAGCCCGTGACGGCCTCGGTGACGAATTGGAGCCCGCCGCCTCTCGTCTCCTCGACAGGTTCGACCAGCTCGAGGACGCTCGGGTGTCTCAGCTTCGCTAGGCTCGAGGCCTCCTTCTTCAGGCGTTCGATGACTTCTTCGGCAGCGCGCTTGAAGGCGGATGCGCTCGACCGGCCAAGGCTGCTACCATGACCGTCGAGAGCCTTCTTATCAAAGACGAAAACGCTGTAGGGCTTGCCCGTCGACTTCTTCTTGCAATCGTAGATCTTCCAGGGGCCGGCAGATGAGGTTTGTGTCGAGGATATGGAGTAGTTGGCGGTGATGTTTGTCGAGGATATCGACTTGAGCGCAGAGGAAAACATGGTCGTCGTCGGCTTCGTCGATGTGGCCTTTGTGTCTTATAGAGAGGATAGTCGTCGTCAAGGCGGAGGACAGGGAGCTCGAGTGGACTCGATCGTCATGACGGTCAAGCCAAAGGGGCAAAATATGAAGTTTGCGCCAAGTCGGGACTTTGCTGTTAGATGCGCACGCTACCTATGGGTGAGAATGGCAGGACGTTTGTGTCTGAGGATGGATGCTGGCCTGGAGGGGCACGCCAGGTGGATGCCAACAAGACGTCAAGAAAGACGAGACGACCTTTGAGGCTTCGTAGTTGACAGGCGACTTGTGTCTCACTGCTCTCGGAAATAAAATAAAGGAGATGCAGGCAGGGCGCACAGTCAGATTGAATCGACGACGAGTTGGTTCGGGAAGCAGATGTTCAGATGCGGGCGTTGCAGCCGCGTCAACTTCCACGTCGCTGATAGGCAAAAGCGTCTCGAGGTACAATCAGCACGATGCCGATCCCATGCTTTTTAGTGTACCTACCTAAAGTAATCCCACAGTTACCACCCCCCCTGCGTTTAAGGCTCGGCAAACCGAGTTGGGCACACCTTACCTGAGCTTGGGGGGTGCAGTACGAAGGAGGTGGGCCGACCTTGGAATCCTAGGCCAATCGAAGTGGTCGCTGACCTAAGCTCGCGCCTCTGATGCACCTCACCTCGCTGTACCTAACACAGCGGGACGGTTCCGGAGCCGGGACCCTGAACAGCAGCTCTGCAACCTAGGCGACGATGGGAAGCGACGGCTTACACGTCCCAAGGGCCGATAACGGCTCCGATTCGTGACTCTTTTGCGCGCCCATCACGCCCTGCTCAAATTGCGCCCTCCTCCGGCCAGAATACAACCCTCTCTCGTCCTTTTTGCTACGCCTTCGATTAGTCAATTGGAGTCGGCGTTGACCTCAATTGACGGATTTTCATATTTGTCTCCTCAAAAGAGTCACAACATTTTCCATATAATAGAGTTTTGAAAATACTCGCCTCTTTTCCGGATTTACAACCACAAACACTACACCACACCGCTCCCGTCGCCATGATGCGGCAACTCTTCCCCCGCGCCGCTGGCGCCCTCAGAGCCGCACCGCGGTGCTCTCCCAGGTTGGCTACAACCTGGCAATCGACGAGGCTGTACAGCATCAAGCCCGAGGCCGCCTCCGTGGCTAAGCCCCTCGGCCTCGATGCTTCAAAACTCACAATCGAGAAGACCAAGAACCCAGGAACTCTGGGCAAACCGGAAGAGCTTGTCTTCGGCCGCAAGTTCACTGGTCAGAGCTCCCAATCAGCTTACCGCGCAATTACACAATGCTAACAACCCTTCCGCAATAGACCACATGCTAACCATCGAATGGAACCAAGAGCAGGGATGGCTCGATCCCAAGATCGTCCCTTACCAGAACCTCTCCCTCGACCCTGCGACCTGCGTCTTCCACTATGCCTTTGAGTGCTTCGAGGGCATGAAGGCCTACAAGGACAAGAACAACAACGTCAGGCTCTTCCGCCCGGACAAGAACATGGCCCGTCTCAACAAGTCGGCCGCTCGCATTGCCCTGCCTACCTTCGAGCCCACTGCTTTGATCGATCTCATCTCTAAGTTTGTCCAGCTCGACAAGCACTACATCCCCGACGAGCGTGGCTACTCCCTCTACCTCCGCCCGACCATGATCGGCACCCAAAAGACCCTCGGCGTCGGCCCTCCCGGCTCTGCTCTGCTCTACGTCATTGCCTCTCCCGTCGGCCCCTACTACCCGACTGGCTTCAAGGCCGTCTCTCTTGAGGCCACCGACTACGCTGTCCGCGCCTGGCCCGGCGGTGTCGGTGACAAGAAGCTCGGCGCAAACTACGCGCCCTGCATCGTGCCCCAGCTCGAGGCCGCCAGCCGTGGTCATCAGCAGAACCTGTGGCTCTTCGGCGAGGAGGAGTACGTCACCGAGGTCGGCACGATGAATATGTTTGCCGCCATCAGGAACAAGGAGACTGGCCAGAAGGAGCTCGTCACTGCACCCCTTGACGGCACCATCCTTGAGGGTGTCACACGCGACTCTGTCCTGTCCCTGGCCCGCGAGAGACTGGTGCCCGAGGGGTGGATGGTCTCAGAGCGCAAGTACACCATGAAAGAGCTCGATGAGGCTGCTTCGGAGGGCCGCCTCATTGAGGCATTTGGTGCTGGCACCGCTGCCATTGTCAGCCCCATTCGCACCATCGCCTGGAAGGGCAAGTCCATCAACTGCGGTCTCAGCGAGGCCGAGGAGTCAGGTGAGATTGCCCTGAGGATGAAGGGATGGATGGAGGCGAGACAGTATGGCGATGAGGAGCACGAGTGGAGTTATGTTGCTGCGTAAATAATCAGTTGACAGAGCGGCATGTAGATTTGTAGATATCCAATAGCAAAGTGGGGGCTTGGAAATGTTCAAAAGCAATTAATTTACACCCCTGACTAAAACTGTGCAAGCTGCTGTGATGTTTTTATCCCTCCAGAGCTCCTGCGAGGCAAACGTTAGGCACGCATGGATCGATTTTCAGCAACCGGTGACTCATTATCAGCAATGGATGACTCGGCGCATAGTTTGCTCATGTATATTTATCTCCCCAAAGCTGCCCCATCGGTATGGCAGCCCCGGAGTTCCATCTACGTACTGAAATCATAAGTTTTCAAGTTATCGTAACGAAACTTTCGAATCCCCGCTAGCAGACATCATTAATGCAAACCTACTCATTCAGGAAACTCGTGAAGATCAGATGAGTCTTCGTAGTGCAAAAAAGTGTGCGTAAAAAAGAAAACTAGTTCAAAGGCAGGGTCATGTACACTTTTTTGGAAAGGAAAGACATCGCCGCCGGATATCGAGGGCGAGCTCCCTTTCCTCCTGTCTTTCTCCTCTCGTTCTTCCCCTCTTTCGCCGTATCAGAAATGTCCATCCTCGCGGCTCGGTGTCTTTGTGCGTTCCGTTACCCTATCCCCTTTCTATAATCTCAAATCAAGCTCCGGATAAAAAGTGATTCGGGGGTGTCGCAGAGTTGCGTAGCAGTTTGCAGTTCTCCTTATTCACTTCTCGGGATCGGGCAGGATGCCCTCCTTTTCTAATCTCCGCCTGGCCTCCTCAAGGGCCCAGGTATCAAGTCTACATTGCCAAGGCGGGTAGCATTAGCCGCGGCTCCTTCCCAACATCAAAATTACCTCATGCCGAACGCAATTGGCACCGAGCCATAGCTGCAGGAGCACCTTTAAAGGATGCACAGAGTTGCACACAGCGAGATACGTCCTTCAGGTAGCATCGAGGAAAAGACCGGCACTTACGAAGTGTCAGGCTTAAAGGCAAGGACAACGCCGGTGGCGATGATGCCTCCGCAGAAGAGGGTGTAGAAGGGCGTTTCCCAGCCCTCCTTCTCGTACTTCTCGCCAGGCTTGACGCCCCAGAGCCAGCCGGTAGGGGGGTCAAAGTCGGAGCCACCGCCAGCGCGGCGGGTCGTCACGGAGAAGGACCTCGCAGACGGAGCGGTGGTCTTGATAGCGCGGGCGGCGCGGATGGCCGCAGTCGGACGTATCGCCGTCATCGTTCGGTTCGGGTGAGGGGTTTTGTATTTCGCGGTGGGAGGGAAGGCAAGCAGTCCCAATTGACGTAGATCCGGCGTTGAATAAGGTGAGGGGGTGAGGGGTGCGTTTCGCGGGCGCGCGATAATCGGAGTTTGCGTCGTTGGCAGCACACGGTGAGGTTGTTGGATTGGAGTTGGATTCTCGGATCCACGTCGGAATGGTTAGTCATCTAATCACGTGATTCAAGGCTTCACACTGACTCCACCAACGTCTCTCAAAAGATGCACTTAGTGCCGAGCATGTGCATATCTCTTTTCACTGTGAAGCAGGGTGAGATAGGAGTTGATAAAAGGGATCTATCAATTCAGTAGAACGTGGCACTCTGAACTGAAGTTATGACGCATCCCATTTCTGAGATCGAGTTTGCTATGTGTGCCTGACCTCTGACTGGCTTCCTGTTCCCCTCTGAATGATTGGTCGACTCTGCAAGGCATCGTTTGTAACGTCACCAAGTTCATCATGTCACGATAATACTAAAGCGAGATCGAAGGGAAAAGGGTTATACTTGATTTCCTGTGTGCGCAAATGATACCCTGGGTTGCTACGCCAATACCTATCAACGCCATACATCCCGGAACCCTGGCAGTATATCCTTCTGCCGTAACAAGCCAATGCCGTATACTCCAAGCCAATGCATATCTCAATAAGCCCCGTTTGTCATGTCATTAAGTATGTCCCTGAGAATGACTTTATCCTTCATAAGCACCTTTTCTCCAATTCTTGCCCTCTTAGGCTGAGGCCGACGATTCTCTTTGTCAACTCCCAATACCAGCTTCGGGGTCTTGCGTGGACTAAGCCCCTTTCGTGGGCTTATGTTTCTAGCCTTGTTGGGGGAAACACCACTAGCTGTCATTTGCGTTGCTGTATCATCGAAGAAATGATTGTCCAAGGCGTCGGGAGGCAGGTCGTAGATCCAATCCCGTTCCTCCATGAGACCGATGAACTTGCTCAGCATTTCATCCTTTCCGCTGCCCTTCAGAGTGCTCTTGCTTCCCACAACAAGCAACTTCGTCTTAGCTCGAGTAAAAGCAACGTTGATGCGTCGCCAATCTTTCAAGAGCTCGCCGATGCTGCAGCTCTCGTTACTACGAACCAACGAAAGGATCACCACATCCTTGTCTCGTCCTTGAAAACGATCGGCCGTGTGCATTTCCACGCCCAAATGACCACGAAGGCCATGCTTCAACAGTGACAGCTGAGAGCGGTAGTGTGTCATCACTCCGATCTCTCCATCGGGCACCCCAACCGTAAGGAGACCCTCGACGAGCTGAACAACGATACGAGCCTCGGCCGGGTTCACAATTCGGTTGCCCTTGGCCTCCTCTCGGGTAAGAGGCTGCAGGGTGTCCGTGTTGACGAACCGTACCCGAGCTTCACTGTCTAGCAAGTCTCGCAGCCAGCAGCGGCTTTCCGTCACAGAAGTGCAGAACGACTTCGGCGTGCCTGGCCTGAGCATGGACGAAGAGTCGTAGTGGAGACCCTTGAGTGCGTTCATGTTTGGCACATCAAGTTTCTTGAATCGCAGCTCCTCGGTGCCACATCGTAGTCGCCCCTGGTAGATGAGTGTGTTACTGAGAGTCATGATGTCTTCACACATACGGTACTGGTGCTCTAGGTTGACCACCGAGTCCGGGTGCGTGTCAGAGAGAAGCTTGAACAAGCTCACATCAAGACCGCCTTCCCGAGCCTCTTCATTTTGAACCAGGGGGGGGAGCTGGTTGTGATCGCCAACGAGGACAAAAGTTTTGGCCATCCGGATCGGCCCCAGACAGATTGGCAATGTAATCTGGGACGCCTCGTCCACGATGCAATAATCGAAAGTGCGTTCGTTGAAGAGCGCATGGCCGACGCCAAGGCAAGTGGTTGCAACAATTGGTGTGTCGTGCCAAGCCTCCTTAATCTGGTCGAACGACTTCATAGGCTGGCCTGCAAGAATTGCAAATTGCTGAACATCCGGATGAACTTTAGCGGGAGCCCCAAGACGCAGAATTGGCGTCTTGTCGTCCTTGAGCTTCAAAAGAATATTGTCGACTGCAGTGTGTGTGTACGAGGTAAGCAGAACACTCTTCCCCTGAGACACCAGAGCCTGAATGATATGAGCAATGGTAGTCGTTTTGCCCGTACCGGGCATACCAAGCACCAGCGCATAGTCCTCGGCGCTCATCACCTTCTCGATAGCTCTGTGCTGGTCGACGTTCAAGCACTCTCGGTCGGCAACGACGTATTGGGTAGGTGCTGTCTTGAATCTGGGGGGCACTAGGTCTACCACGGCGCGGCGAATCTCTCTAGACCCGAAGACGCCTTCGGCCATGGTCTGAACGAGGTTGTTGCGGACAGTAGCCATGCCATTGCTGAACTCGTCCTTGTCAAGTCGGTAGCGAATGGGTGCCTGCTTAATCTTGCCCTGAGATTGACCTGCAGCGCAACCCTCTGGCACAACTTCCATGATACTGGCGAAGACTTGGTTGTCAGTTTCATCGAAGCCAGGTTGCTTGATGCGTGCGTTGTGGAGGCGCCGGTCGACCGCTACGCTGATTCTCTGTTTGCGAACGGTGGTAACGTAGCCCAGCGCGAGGGCAAAGTGCCCTTGCTCGTCTGATACAACCACGGGTTCTCCGACAGCAAGCTGAGACTCCAAAAAAGAGTGGTTCGGGTTTGGGACGCGCTTGACGAAAGTATAGTTGAAGCGGTTGATCTTTGAAGTTCCCAAGTCCTCGGACCAAGAGCCCTCTTCGATGATGACGTCGGAGAAGCATCTTCCCACCTTCTCTCTGTCCTGGCTAACCATGGTCCAGAGTTCTCTTTTGAGCTTTTGAGTCTCTTTCTCTTCCTTGGTCAAGAGGTTTTCCCATTTGAGGAAGAATTCTTGATGCTTTGGCGCAAGGTGCTTAACAACCTCGTCGAAGGCCTTATCCATGCCGCTTGTCTCAGCATCGCCGTTATCGGCGAGCTTGTGGTAAATGAAACAGGATGTTTTCGCATAGCACTTTCCGCACAAGTTCTTACTTCTCTTCATCGGTGGAAGCTGAACACTGCGTTCTCTGATGTGACACGCCAACTGGTTCCGCTGCATAATCATGTGACGCAACTCATGCCGAATTGTTGGGATACGCATAGTTTGCGACGTTTCCATGTAGTAGAGAATACCGTAGACGATATTAATGTCGTATCGATCAGAAAGAAGGAGGTTGTAGAGCGCCGTTTGCGCCATGTGATTGCTGTTGGCATGCTTGCCCGTTTTGACTTCGAAGGGAACGGTCAATGTTTTGACGTCTTTGCCATCCCTCATTGTGACTTGCACAGTTGCATCAATGTTGCCCTTGAGCCCATACATTGGTGACCAAACGTGCTCCTCAACGTCGAGTAGCTTGCTGACGCACATGTTGGCCTTCTTTCCATTACGATCATGAACGACAGCATCGAGCTTGTGGTTTCGTTAGCGGCCAAGGAAGGCAGACAGCAAGAGGGCATGACGTACATTCGGCTTAGAGGCTACAAATGCCATAGCCCAGCAGCTCAACTCCGTCATCTTTGACTGAAGATGTTCCTTAGCAATGCTAGTGCTGACCTTGATCTTGTACAAGTCTTCAATATGCTTCTCCATAATTTTGTCAATGACGCCGCTGAGAAACTGCAGATCCCATTGGTTGGCCAAGAGAGCTTCCTGGAAGATTTCGTGAAGCATGGTTCCATACACCAAAGGTGCAGTCGCCTCGCTGGTCGCTTTGACGCGGTCTTGTAGAACTGCTCGACGCATGCAGCTGAATGAATCGGCTACGACTGTGGCCGATACCAGCTGATCTGGATGCAATATCAAGATGTTGTGTGAGTCATCAATAATGCATTGGCCGCTTGGAGAAAAGCTTCCAATAACATGTACGTATGCCTTAGCGTGCGCGGGCGTTTCGTACCAGTCACCGCGGAGATGAATTGTCCTCATGACCTTTGTGTTGTCGACTTGGACGATCAAGATCTGGTTACGCGTTAGCATTGATTCGGATTAACTGGCGAATCTGCCTACCTTCTCTACTCGTGATAGCCCGCGCTCATCCACATAATCGTTTTCTAGGACGTTGGTCACCAGATATCGCTGAATGGCTTTGGGCTTTTGGCTGGTCTACCTTAGTCTTAGCAATGCTACCGTGGCAGCCGTCGGTTGGGACATACAGCTGTTGTAGACGACGCGTGGGGTTGCTGGGCCGATTGCGTCGCGGCGAGCTCTGCCGCGTCGAAGTCGAAGTCTCCGCCGAAGTCGTCACCAAAGACATCCTCAAGGTCGTCTTGTGGAGGGACGCGAAAGGGTTCCGCAGCAGCGTGTCTTGTGGTGGCTGGCGCCTGGGATGGGGCGTTCACTTCTGCGCTCTCCATGATAGTCTCTGCAGCCTCAAAGATGTCGTCGTCCAAGTCGCCAAATTCATCGTCCACGTTGACATTATCTTGTTGAATGGCATGTAAGGATTGAGGAGGTGCAGGAGTAGGTGTGCTCTGCCTGGCATCTTGTTTCGGATTTGAAAGGCTAATGCTGGCCTCAATCTCAAGGAAAGTATCGTCGTCGAACTCGTCGAACTCGTCAAAGTCGACATCGCCATAATCAGACTCTGCCGAGACTACATTCCCTTTCAAGCCAAGTCCTAAATCTTGTGCAACACTGGGGTTAGGGGCATTGCCAGAATGAGGCGGCTTCATGACACCAAGTGGCTTTCGCGAAGGCGAGAGGGTTGGTGGCCTCATTGTAGCCGCCTTTCTTTTTTTGAGAGACGGAGATTCGTCCTCCCGGTCCACAGACGGTTCCGACTCCCGGGGCGGGCTGTTTTCGTGCATGCTTCCTGTCACGGTATCCAGAAGCGCTGTTACGAGCGAATTCTTTGAGCTGTCGGTCGTCTCCCGGGTCAACGTGCTGGTCAAGGAGGGTGTATCCGAACGGTCGACTCTTCTTCTCTTGGGCCAATTCAGTCCGCAACTTATGGCTCTCCGCAAGCTGCTGTCACCCGCAGAGGGGGTTGCGTTTTTGGGATTTCGCGGAGATGAGGAGAACATCAAATTGGCGAGAGTGGGGTTGGTGATACCCAGAGGTGTTGCATTTCCATTGTCGGTGCGCGAGAAGCGATCCCAGAGCTCCAAGGTTGGGTCTGCGCGTGGCGACTTGAATGCTTCGCTAAGCTTCTTCACATTGACCGCCGGCGTGACAGGTTGCTCGTGTGGTGTAGGGGAAGATATGGGTGACGAGCTCCTAGCTCTCTTGCGGCCCTTCTGGGGCATCATGGCAGAGAGGGCGGCGGCGTAGTTCCGATCGTTCTTGTCTCGTTCGCTGTTCCATAGAACCCGTTCGCTGGGCGATATCTGTGCGTCGTCTTGTCTCGGCGCGTTGGACTCCATCAGGTCGCGCCAGCTCAACTTTGATGTCGGGGTGATGGCGATGTCATCTCGAGTCTGTCGGATGCCATCTTCGTTTCCGCTGCCGTTTTCTTGGTCCGAGGCCTTGGCGGACTGGAACTGGAATTGGTTCAGTTTGCTCTTTGTTTTGTCGGATACGGGGGCGAGAGGTCGTGATGTTTGGGCGTTAATTGGGTTGCTTTTGGAGCGTTGCCACGAGCGGTTCTGGGGCAAAGTTAGCAAGTGTCTCGCGCGGAGGGGTCCGTTCTATGGTGCACCTTTGACGGCAAACCAACATGCTCCGAGTACGACTTCTTGAGAGGCATATCAGCAAGTCGGGCTCTTCAGTGGCCACAGAGAGTATCATGGACGACTACTGTGAAGATTCGATCAAGTCAGTGTGCAAGGGTCATGAAGGGAAGTTGGGGGACCCCTCGACCAAGTTACGGCACTAAAGTGGTGGTCCTGGTCCCTCGACGCGCTCGGGACGCGCTTGCTCCACGTGCAGCGACGCGAGTTAAACAGACGTTCCTGGAGTTTGTGGGGCACTTCAGAGGTACATCGTACAAGCCGATGGCCCCGCCCCTGCAGCAAGTCCACACCTCGGCGTCGCGACTTTGGACAGGCGTGTCTGATTCACCACCTCCGGAATGTCTTGCGTTAGTGGAGTACGGGGCACTTGCTAAGTTGCTACTACGTGCATTATTGTGTCTGTGCTTCCCAGAGGCGAGGCGAGGCGAAAATACGATTGGTATTGTGGCGCTTTCTGTTGCTAGGTACTTTGCCTACCTAGGTACCTACCTCTGACTGAGATGCAAGTACGTCCCGATAGGACAACGAAAGCATTAATGGCCTCCCAAGGGCATGGAGATGATTAGCGACTATAAACCAAAATCACAATGGTCGCATATTATAAGATTCCCAATCAATTTGACGGGGGTGGCTGTTATGCTTGTGCGTCGGCATGTTTGCATGGAGAAACTCTCTGCCGAAGACCCGGCACGGTCGGCGCTCATTCTCCACTCTCCCGAACCAGTGGACCCACCACAGCTTCAACCAACCTGAGAGCTTAACCTACGACTACCTACGTCAGGACTTTGGAGGACTTTGGATGAAGCAACCAGCTCAAGCCATCACCAGCTCCGCTTCAACTACCGCGCTTCACGTGCTTGACTGATTTTTGTCTATTCGAACGCACATTTCGCAACTGCCAGGTCGACCCGGGCCTGGCATCAAGGTCGACGAGATGACCTCGAATGATGATGATTTCGACTTTGAGCAAGATCCCGACTACTACATCCCACCCCCGAAGCTCACGCTCTTGCAGCGCCTTACGTTTCGCAACCCCGATAGATATGTCGAGAGCGTGAGGAGGAATCTCGGCGCCTATTCCAAGGGCCTAGGCCGCCACCCTACCCAGGAAGAGGTGAACGTCATCTGCCACATTTTTTACAAGGACGCCCAGACCGTCGCCTGGGCACTCCCAGTAAGCGGCATGGTGGCCGCTGCTCTGACATGGAGAGGACGTGGCACCTACCGCTTCCCATTCTTCCAGCCTACGCTCTCCAGGTTCAACCCCAGTGTGTTTCCCACCGCGACGGCGCCCTTGATGCAAGGCCGCCTCGCGAACCGGATGTGGCACTTCACAAGGTTCATCCCCTACTTCGCCTTATCCACCCTATGTTTTTCCCCTCTTTTCTTCTCCTATGCGTCCTCGGTGGCCGTCGCGACCATTGTACGCGATGAGCGTCTCAACCAGTTTCGCCAGGATATGAAGGCCGAGAGGCTGGTCAAGAGCCAGGCCGCCAAGCTGCCGCTAGCAGACCTCATTCGTCAGCGACAGCATACAATTTCCACTATAAGAAGTATGGAGACAAACCTGGCCAAGACTCCCACGGAAGAGGAAATATTCGCCCAGTCAGATGATCCTGACAAGACGGAATCCTTGATCCAGTCACGCCGCCTTCGCCTCGCTGAAGGTCAACGCATGATTGAGGAGCTGCGACGTATCTTGGCTCATATCAATGAACTCATTGAGAAGAGGAGCGGCAGCGACGGTGACGAAGCATCTGCGCAGAACAAGGACTACGAGGCTCTCAGCGACTCGAGCTCCGCCGGCGTCTATACTCTGCCTATGGAGCCCAATCGTGCTCCTCCCATAAGCTATTCGAGAGAGCCGCCATCTTCGGAAAGACGGTCCGGCTGGGGCTTGGGTCAGAAAGGCTCGCTCTCACAGCAAGACAGCAGCAGCAGCAGCTACAGTAGCGCATCCGACGACCTGGACATAGACGACGCATCGCCCCTTGCACCAGCCGTCAGATCTCAGTCATCGGGTCAATCCTCGGGCAGTGGCTCGGCGTGGGATCGCGTTCGGCAGGCCTCGAAACAGCCGTCGCAGGCGTCTGGCGGTGCCCAGGCCCAGCAGAGCGAGTCCGATGCATACTACACGTATGATGCGGTCGACAAGGAGAAGAACACGGAGAAGGACAAGGCTCAAGCGGAATTTGATGCGATGATCGAGAAAGAACGGAGGGGCGGCAAATGACGAGGCTATAAGCAGAATAGCCGCTGGTGATGTGTGCTACTACTACCGTTAGTACACTGCTCTGCTCGGGCTCTGGGAACAGCCAATCTCAAGATGATACCCGTTGCTCTTGTATAAATCTCATCTACTTGCGCTTCTCTTAATTCCGACCAATGTAAAATGTCGCTTGTTCTATGCTTCCTAGCCCTCCCAGAACCATTTCACTATTTTCTCCCGTAACAGCTCGCGTATCGGGTTTCTCTTCTTTTATCCTAGTACCGCAACCAGCGACACCTTCCACTTGGTGGACGATGACGTTCTTCAGTCGAGCGTCCCACGACCATGTCGTTACATGCGCAAGCCTGGTCTCATTGCACAAAGTGCGTCGGCCGCCAAAAGCTCTTGTCCCACCGGTGCCACGTCCCCGTCTTGGGCGGCGTCTTGGCCCACCACTCCCGAAACTGCGGCGCGCCAACCTCGTCCCCGAACCGCTGCACCAGCCTCGGCATGAAGGTGCTCATCGACACGCCCGGGTCCAGCAGCCCGTCCCCGGTCTCGGCGAAGCTGAACTGCGAGGCCCTGGCCCTCCAGCCCCTCTTCTCCGCCGCGGAGACCACGCCGGGGGCAACGACGTCCTCCTCCTGCTGCCCTTCCTGCTGCTCCGCGACGCCGGGGGCAGTCGAGAACTCAGCCACGGCGCCCGCGAGCCCGACGTAGAACGAGTCCGCCACGTCCGACGCCCTGGCCAGCGAGAAGATGCGGCTTGTCGACGACCGCGCGGCATCGCGGAACGGCATCACGTGGAATCGATAGTTGGGCCGGTAGTAGTCCCTACGCGAGTACTCGTGCCACACGCAGTTCCGACCCCTCGCGTGGTCGCACCCGACGCCGCGCATGCTCAGCTGGCGACTGCCGGTTTCTCGCAGGGGGTCAGGGAACGGCGTGCCGGACCAGCACGGCAGCGCGGCGGAATGGTGGTACGTCTTGCCCCAGCGGAAGTCGAAGACCTTGAGGGCCTCGAGCTCGTTGCTGCCCGCGACGAAGCGATCCGAGCCGTAGGCCAGCAGGGCGGAGTGCGTCTCAAAGGGCTGGTACATGTCGCGGTAAAGAACGTCGTAGGGCGACGGCGTGCGGATGTCCAGGAGGCGGATGGTACCGTCGTCCCAGGCGCTGAGAAGGAGGTTGGAGTGACCCGCCGGGCCCGGGTTGACAGGGTGGATCGCGCGGACAGTCTGTTTCTTGTCCAGGTCGATGCCGCGGGAGGCCAGCAGCGACGGGTTCTTGGATGCGAGGGAAGGGGTGAAGCCCGAGGGGGTGACAGTGAGGTATCGGATCGGGTTGATGTCACCAGAGAGCGCGCAGACGATGGTGTCGTTGTTGAGCGCCTTGGCAGAGTGGACGAACTGCGTCCTGCCTCCTTGGCCAGGAACCTCAAATGTCTGCGAGTCCAGCGGAAGGGTAGTCTCGCCTGTTCCTTCAGCAGTGTTCAGGGGGAACAAGCTAACGGTGGCGCGGTTTCCGGCAACCACGGACGACTGATTGGGCAAAGTGTCTATTGAGCCGATGGACGTCCAAGTTGTCGCCTCGAGACCTCCCGTGGGCGCTGGGATGCTGTAGGTCGCAAGGGCTTTGCCGGCGCTGCCATGGGCCGCCGACACGAGCTGCAGGTCGCCGTTGGCCCTGCCGACAAGGAGACCTAGCTTCCCGTCCGGCTCGACGAGGCGGATGGCCGTGACGTCGCCCACTCCGGCCTGGTAGCCCTTAGCCTTACCCTCCATGCGGAACCAGGCGTCGGATTCCCCAGGCCCGCCGCTGTTGAGCGGCCTAAAGCGGCCGACGACATCCTCACCGGCGCCCCACGACACGACCTCCCAGCTATTTTCGAAGGCCAGGCGGGCGTCGATGACAGGATAGAAGGGGCGTCCGGCGTTGGAGTAGCCGGTGAAGTAGTTGCCGTCCCGGCGGTGGTCATCCGTGTAGGCAACGATCTGGAAGGCCTTTGTGTCCCAGGCCCGGGCCTGGCGGGTGAGGTTGTTTGCCAGTACATCCCATCTCTGGGCCTTGCTCAGCGGAAGAGACAGGAGGGGGAAGCAGGTCCTGATAAAGGTGCGCCAACCATCCTCACTGAGGAGGAAGTGGAGGTGCTTACACGACGAGGCGAGGTGGGCTACATCGCGGGCGGTTCTCAAGTGTGAGACAATCTCCAAGACGATGTCGTCTGGCAGCTGGTCAAACATTTTGTCTTTTGGTTCTTTTGGTCCTATCTTGTCTGGCGGCTGGGGTTTGTGACATGGAAAGTGATGATTGAGAGAATGAGATGGAACCCAGGGTGTGTGGTGGGTTGTGGGATGTGGAGGAAGTCGGAAAACCAATGGATGGGATAGAATGAGAAGGGGTCTCACAAAAATCTTCTAGCTATTGTTGTGAAGCAATTCAGATGGGAAAACTTGCTCTAGAGTGTGTCTTTGGAGTGCAGATAAAACCCCAGGCCTTCATGATCAAATCCCAATGTGGCGAGCAGTTCTTTAAAGAGCTATAAGAAAACGTGCGTGCGTGCGTGCAGTTGAAGGATGATGATTCAAAAGAGTCACAATGACCCGGGGACATGGCATGGCGCACGGCAGCCTGGAGTCATCATTGCAGGGCTTGGTGGCCCGCCTATGACACACTGTACCTGCCTGCCTGAGTATTAGTATAGGTACTTAAATACATTGTAGATGCACACCGAGACATGCGCTCGGTATGCAACTTAGCCGGCTGCCCCGCCGCCTGGCCCATGTTTCCACACCTCTAACCTATAATCTCTAGTGATGACCCCGCTGTTAGCGCAACAAACCACGACAACTCTAAGATAACGCCAGTATAGTATGGCACCGGCGGCAGGAGCGATGAGGTCCTGATAACCACTTCGCATATTTCCGACAGACTAGAGACCTTCCTAGGTAATGATAAAATAAGCGCGCACGCAGTCTGCATCCACCATTGAATTTGGCTCTCCCTCTTGGAAGCATGCACCGTCTCGAGTAGCTCGTTCCATCATCAAGCCACCGACCGCAGCAACCACGTATAAGTGTGAGAGTTGAGTCAAACAACTTGAGTCACAGAAGGCTGGATCATATCCAAACACCTACCTAGTTTTATTCGGAAGAATGGGGTCCAAACTCATCCCCTTCGGTATCGTGAGCGTCGCCGCCTGGCTGCTCTACCACTTCGTTATCCACCCGCTCTTCCTCTCACCGTTGTCCAAGATTCCTGTTCCGCACTGGTCATGTCACATCTCTCCCCTGTGGATTCTATACACGAGGAAGACGAATTGCCAAAACGGGACCCTTCATCAAGCTCACCGCAGACTTGGCCCGGTCCTGAGAATAGCCCCCAATGAGCTGAGCCTTGACGGCTACGATGCTCTCAAGACGGTGTACCAGGGAGGGTTCGAAAAGGACGAATGGTACTCCATCTTTGATAATTACGGGTGAGTTTATAATCGAGGCATCATCGAAGAAATCGCATGGCCGGCCCCGTGACTGACGGGGGCTACCGTAGCGTCCCTTGTATGTTCTCAACCCTCCCCTCAAAACCTCACTCCCTTCGCAAACGCATGGTCTCAAACGTCTACGCCAAATCCTTCATTCACGCCTCCGAGGCAGCCGGTGACCAATCCCGTGCCATTCTCTTCGGCCGTCTCCTGCCCCTCCTCTCGGCCTCGGCGTCTGCCGAGACCCTGGGCTCCGACGGCATCGACGTCTTCTCCGCTTTCCTCGCCACCACGATGGACTTTATCACGGCCTACATCTTCGGCCTCCGCAACGCCACGGATTTCATCCGCGACAGGGCCTACAGGGACCATTGGCTCCAGCTCTACCTCGCCCGGGCGAGCCACGCCTTCTGGCCCCAGGAGCTGCCACGGTTGACGGCGCTCTGCGCCAAAATGTCCTGGGGCAGGTGGAAGCCGTACCCGGCATGGGTCGACGATGCCAACGCCGAGATCGCCGCGTGGAACAAGAAGATGTGCGAGGCGGCGGGTCTTGCTCAAGAACAGAAGGGACGAGATCCTGCGGACGAGCCCGTCGTGCTGCGCGCCCTAGAAGCAGGGATCGAGAGAGAGCGCCTCGCAAACGGCGAAGCCTCTCTCCTCTACCGCACCACGATACTCCAAAAGGACCTCTCCGTGGCTTCCGAGGTGATGGATCAAGTCCTCGCTGGCCAGGAAACCGCCGGCATCGCCTTGACATATCTCGCCTGGCACCTCTCCCGATCGCCCGCCCTCCAGCTTTCCCTCCGTCGTGAACTGCTGACTCTCTCCCCCTCCCTCGTGATGCCTCCGGACGCCTCCCTCCCCGCACACCTCCCGGACCCGAAGCAGGTCGACGCCCTGCCCCTCCTCCACGCCGTACTCATGGAGACGCTCCGACTCGATGCCCCGATCCCCGGCCCGGAGCCGCGGCGGACCCCGCACCGCCCGCCCTGCCGCCTCGGCGGGTTTCACGTCCCGGGCGGCGTCCGCGTCGCGGCGCTGGGCTACGCGCTCCACCGCAACGCCCAAATCTTTCCGGAACCTGAGACCTGGGACCACACGCGCTGGTTGGCGGACTCGGATATCGACCAAGAGCGGCGCAGGGAGATGGCGCGGTACTTTTGGGCGTTTGGCAGCGGCGGCAGGATGTGTGTCGGCTCCAACTTTGCCATGAACGGTAAGTCCCCAAAACAGAAATAAAGGGGGAAAGCGACAAAGGGGGAAAAAATGTTTCTAAAAATGAAAGGCGCCGAGAGGCGAGCCGACTTGCTGATGTATTTTGTTGACGGCAGAGATGAAACTCATCGCAGCGGCGATTTGGACAAACTTCACAACCCACATCGTGGACGACACGGATATTGACCAGGACGACACTTACACGGCGAGACCAATAGGCGAGCGCCTGGTCCTGAGATTTGAACATGTATAGAGACATGCGTCGCTGAGAGACCTGGTTGCCCACCCCGCTGCTGCCAACAAGAGGGACTTGGGTCGGCCTGTTGCTCATCCCCGATTGGGCCGAACTGCAACACGCTCTCGCTTTCAAATAAACTCTTTCTTTCTTTTTTCTTCTGATTTTTTTTTAATCTTTCTTTTTCTCTCTCTATCTATCTTGAGCCTTTTACTTATTTATTTCATTTAGGATGGTGATCAACATGACCCAAAACTTGCTGTTGAGTCTGCGAGTGCCTATCTACTTACTTGCCGTCTTCTGTTTCAATAAATGTCCTAGCAAACCCAGACACTCAACCCTCCACTGGGCGTAGCGGGGAGCACTTTGCACTACCCAGGTCGACCTGGCAGCCCTCGACATTGGTTCGTTCACTTACATCATGTTATGTAAACCCAACTTACCTTTTGGATAACAAGTTGTCCCGGGGTGCACTGGCTAGCGTATCCATTGTGATACTAAAAAGGTGGTCGCCGCATGATTGTACTAGGGTTAGCAATGCAGAAACTACCTTGAACAAAGTCGACGACATCACGCACCAGGCTATGTAAGATATCATCCACAAGCCGACGCGCAGGCAGGCGGTACGCTGTCCTTCCATCGGAAAGAGACAACAACGCAGTATCAGATTGCTACCTATTAAACAAAAACGCTGTAGCCTTACGGCAATGTTAGGGAACGTAGAAATATACTTGATGACCCGAGACCCATCAAACCGAAGAAGCGAAACCATTTGCGCAAAGATAGGATGCCTGTCTAGTGCTTTTCTCCGTTTCATGCCACTCAGTAAGTCACTCGCTTTCGTGCCGGGCAGACTGTGAGGATTACGCTGCCTCGCCTCGCGTTTGCTTCACCTCGACGGGCTCGATGTCGTCCTTCTTTTCCGCCAAGGTCGCCTCGATTACGGGCTCACCAGCAGTGTTGGCAGCAAGGGTCTTCACCTCCTCCTTGGGCGCCTCGACCTCGGCATCAATGGATACGGGAGCCTCAACCTTGTCCTCTTCTGATTTCTCTTTGGACAAGTCCTTGGCGGTCTGGTCCTCTGCAACAACCTCGGCCTTCATCTCAGGCTCGGCTGCCTTGGGTTCCAGCGAAGCGCTTTCAACCTTGGGGACCGAGTCCTTGATGATTTCGGATTTTGATGACTCCTCAACTTCGAGGACTCCACTGTCGCCAATACTCCAGCAAGTTCTAAGGGGAGAAAAGGACAGTGTAGGTCCAGACTTGGCCCCGGCAACGGGAGCCGGGCTCTTCGCTGCAGGGGCCCTACGCTGGGGGCCACGAGCACGTCCTTTCCTAGCATCGGAGAGGGGCGCCTTCTCCTTCTCTTGGACATCTGCCGCAGGCGGCTCATCCTTCTTGGGAGCCTGAGGGCCAATCTGCAGGCGCTTGTTGAGATCGGACAAGAAACCAGCCTGAAGAGCGGCAATTTTGCCTCCAGCAGGCCTGGCGGGAATAGCCGGCTTCTGTTTCGGGGCGGAATCCTGCTCCTTGGAATCGGCGCCGGACGGGAGAGTCTTGGTGGGGCGGGCAGGAATCTGGGGCTTGAGCTTCTCCGAGACGGCGGGTTTTGACTTGTCATCGCCGCTCAGGGTGTGTTTGGGCTTCGGGCGCTCAGGGATTGAAGGTGATTCAGCAGTAGCACTGGATTCGGAGCCCTTCTTCTGAGGGCGAGCTGGTACGTGTGGCTTGTCAACCGGGGACTCCTCCGTCGGCTCGGGAGTATCGACGACAGCCTCGTGCATCAAACTTTCGGGAGTGTCCTCCCAGACATCCCGACTCGGGAAGCGGTTCGACATTGCGGGGCGAGTTTCCTGCTTGGCCTGTTGCAGCGCCATGGGTAGCGGCTTGTTCTCGGACTTGGTGTGGATGCCGCGAGCTTCCTGCTCTGCAAGCTCTTCCTGTTTGCGAGCGAACTCAAGAGCAGGGTTTTCGGCGGGGAGTTCGGAACGGCGCCTAGACGAGGGGTGTTCGGTTTCCGTTGGCTCGGGTGTCGAAACTTCAGCGGTGTAGTTCACACTGTCGGGAGCATCTTCCCAAACGTCCTTGCTGGGGAACTTGTGGCGAGGCTTCCATGTGTTGGCCTCGGGCTCGGGCTTTTTGACCTCTGTGCCGTCCTCATCGAACAGCGGCTCGTATTCTTCAACATCTTCAAGAGGAGTCGAAGTCAGCTCCGTCTGCGATGGGTTGTGGTAGATGCTAGTAGGTCGACTCGTGGGCCTGCTGGGGGCCTTCTCGATCTCAAAGGCACTGCCGGAGCGCTCTGGCGGGGGCTCAACGGCTGGCTGAAGGTCGTAAGGGTGCACATCCTTCTCTAACTCATCTTCAGCTAGAATAGGTGCATTGTACTTGTTCTCGTGACCAGAGTCATAGGAAATGAAGCTCCTGCGGCGGTTGTGGGACTCGTCGACGTGGATTGTGCCTTCATCGCTACCGGGGGTGGCGGCCTTCTCAGGCGAAAGCTCGGAGTGGGAGCCTGCCCGGGGGCTCAGGGGAGACTTGATGCGCTGAAGCTCAGGGGAAGAAATGCGAGAGGTATACTCCTCGGATGCCTGATATCCAACCTCCTCGCTAGGAGTACCTACATATGCTGCGGAGGTGCCTGTGTTTGTTAGCCATCATCCTCACTGAATATTTGCTTAATGTTGACTTACCCATTCCGGAACCCCGGTTGTGGGTTTCCTTGACAATCCTGTTCAAATCCGTGCTGCTCAAGGCGTAGTCGTTTTGGCGGTCGTGCAGAGAAGTCTTGCAATCCTTCTTCAGGGTATCAGGGTGCTTCTCGTACCAAGCCTTCTCGAACTTGTCCTTTGGGGGTGCTGAGGTATGGCCGTGGAGACCGTAGCTGCCGGGAGGCAATTCGTTGAAACCGCGCGAGCTATGCTTACGAGAATGGTGACGAGGAGTCCCCGAACGGAAGCCATCGGCGGCGGCGGAGCCGGGGGCCGGGGACGGAGCCTGGACATCACCGATGTTGGGGTTCATGGGCACTCTCTGGCCGATTTCAGGAATTCCGTGCTCCTCGTCGCCAAAGGCACTCTCCGACTTTTGCGACATGCCACTGGAGCTGGCCTTCCTCCTGAGACTACTAGGCCTAGTGTTGTCGTCGCTACTCGGCCTGCCAATGCCGTAGGAGGCGGCCCTGTCGGAATCGGTGCGGGTCACGGCCATAACCTTCTGTTTCGCACTCTGGGCGGGAACAGTAGGCTTGGGGGCATGGAGCTTGAGATCCTCAGCAGCGAAGCGGGTGTGCTCAGGCGAGGCAGGCGCTTTGGGCAAGCTTTCGTTAACGACATCGTATTCATTGCCTTCCTCACCCACAGAGGGCATCGAAACACTGCCGGGGCGGTGGTGGACGGGATCTTGTGAAGACAAGAAGCCATTGCTTGGAGACGAGCGGGTGGCCTTGGGACTCTTGGAGAAGGGGCTCTCGTTCAGGGGCGAGGGCGCGAAACGATCGGGATTCGGGGAAATGGAGCGGTCAAAACGCTTGATGGGACGAGGAGGGATCTTGGGGACGGACGAGGTATTCGTGCTCTCCTCCCTGTCCTGGCTCCTAGAAGGTCGGGGAGGGATAACGGGAGGTTGTACTGATGCAGTCGACATTTTGTCTGTGTGATTTGGTCGATGACGCGAAAAGGAGCAAAGTAAATGTTGACAAGCGAATCAAGGATGGTCGCGAGACTGGAGGGTGATGGTCGGACAATAACAAGGTTTTTGTTCTAGAATAAACTGGAACCTGGAGAAAAGCAGAAATCTGCGGTTAGCTCGCGGGTTCCTGGCGGTGTATCAAAGCAAAGAAGCAAATTCTTGCCCCCCTGGCTCGCGTCCTCGTGAGTCGTGTCTCTGCGCCCGCCCTGATTTGGGCGGACAGGGTCGGCAGTTGAATGCGAGATAAGAGAGACTGGAGTAGTGATAGAGGACAAGCAAGGTAGTGAAAACTTGACAAGCTAGACTGGCAGGGGGAAAGCAGGATCTCTGGGTGGGAAACAGCGGTTTTGGGTTCGGTCGCTCAATGGCTGCTTGTTGGTGTTTACCAGGGGAAGAGAATAAGGGCCCCCCAGTGTGTGTAAGACAGGGCTGTCTGTCATGTTACGATCGAGTGCAGCAAAGAGGCTTGCGCCGCGCTGCACCGCATAGCACGATGATGATGATGATGATGATGATGATGATGATGATGGCCGTCCCAACTCTCCCCCCTGGCACAACAGGGGCGCGTTTGCACCAAATCTGGTGATGGACGAGCCCAGCGGCCTAGCAGGCGAGTGCAAGTGGGGGTTGCCTTGCTCTGCCCCAAGAGCTAACTACAGCAAGGGGGGAGTTGTGATGGTGATGTGCTGAAATTGTGTAGCAGAGCATTGGGCGACCGACGGTGGGAAGGCACGACGATGGCAGGCGGGACATGCTCAGGGCAGGGCGACGGTGGGGTGTGCAGGGCAGAAAAGAATACGATGACGCGGGAGCCACTTACAGCTTCGGTTGTGTGTGGGTGGGGAGAGGGAGAGGGAGAGAGATAAGGGATAAGGATTCGAGTTGCTTGATGTCGTCTTGTCTTGTTGAGCTGGTGTTATTGCAGCACAGTAGAAGCGACGAGCAAGTGTATGCAGGTGAAATGAATAGCTGGTAGACTGAGTAGACACATTGAACAGATAGGTAGTGTATGACGAGCAAGTCAAGGGGGGTCGACAGGCAGGAAAAGCCACCATGACCTCGAGCTTTTTATATTCTGGGTTGACGAAACCAGCTGGCTTGGTGACGGTGCCGTTGCCGCGATTGAGCCAGTCACGAGCGACGTATTCCCGGACACAGAAGCAGGGATGCTCGATGCCGGTACAGCGGAAATCAGAGGCAAGTACGGTAGGTACTGCAGGTATGTACTCCGTACTGGTGGTACCTACCTACCTACCTACCTAGCTGGCCGTGGTAGGTTTTGGCTCGTTCAGACAAATAACACCGGCGACGCAATGCAATGCATGCTTGCTACGGGAGGGAGAGATGGAGAGGGTGTGTGGTAAACTAGGTACCTACCTTAAGGTAGGTAGGTACGGAGTATAGAGGCTCTCAGTCGCTGCTGTCATACAGTAAGTCTCTTCAGAAATGGCACGGTGCGTACCGGTACGTTCCCGGGGCTCCACTGTACCCCGCCATTCGACCGCTACTGCATCATACAGTACGGAGTACCTACCTACCTGTAGGTAGGTAGACTACCACCGGCACTACCTACATTACATACAAGCGCTGAATCTGCTGCATCAAGGAGCAGCCAAAACAGAATATATGTAGGTATACTTGCTGCCGTCTACCTACCTACCTATCGTGGCCGTGTACACTTCTACGTACCCTCATCCTCGAGTCCAACGTCAGGGGAAGCCCGTCCTTTGAACGATGCGGACAGCCCGCAAGGTTGTCTGTTCAACTTGTTGTAATTATGGACCAGTGTCGAGTCATCCGACAAAGCAGCATTGCGGTAATTACACCAGCACACCAGCAACAGCAGCTAACCACCTAGGTAGGTAGTTAGTGTAGCCGGTGTGCTGGTTGGTGTACCTACATACTGAGTTGGTCATTGTGTGGACTCGAGTCTTGTCGTTCGTTCATGGACGGCCAGCCAACCTAACCTTTTCCGCCGTTCCTCAGCTTCTCTCGTTGGCTCCCCGACCAGAATAGGTAGGTAGGTAGGTAGGTAGTCAACCAAGAAACTCTCCATCATCCGACCTCGCATCGATCGATCGATGAAGAAAGAGGTCTTGTGTAAGCAAGCCTGCAAAAGAGGCTCGTTCTAGTTGGCAGCAACAACAGCACCATAGGAGGTACTATAGCACCGAGCACTTGACACAAGGCGGCCGAATGAACCAGGTCCAACACAGCAGCCCAAAACACATCAGTCCGCTCTCCGGGATCCCGAGAACCGCGGTCTCTGGAAATAGAAGCAAAAGACGGGGAAGGAAAAGGGGGAAGGAAAACAACACAACACAGCAGAGCAGGGCACAGCACAACAGCACAGCACAGCACAGCACAGCACAGCACAGGGCCTCTGTGGGCACCTCGGCCATCAGCTGTCAGCGGCTTGACCAGATCAAACGTGCTCTGCGTCCCATTTGCGTGCTCGCGTCAGCGCCGAAATCTAGAATCAGAAACGCGAAACCCATCCCGTCCCGAGTCGCCTGCGTCAAGAATAGTCCAGCTGGGACGCCGGGGGTTCCTTCGTTTCCAACCCCTCCCCCACCAGGCCAGGCGCACCAGGCCAGGCACACACACACACACATCCGGCCATTTCTCTTTGGTCTCCTCTGTTCCCGACTTTGTTCGTCGCCCATGACCGTCGTCGAAAGGACTCGAAAGGCCGTTCAAAGACACGGCAAAAAACCTTTGTCATTTTGCTTCTTCTTCTTCTTCAACCTGGACCGGCGGCTTGCAGTACCTATGCAAAGGACAACCGGTAAATCAATCCACTGTGGGTAAGAGACCACAGTCGCAGCGCAGTGGACCGGGGAGGGCTCCGCAGGGCGCTGTCTGGTCCTTGGTCGAGCCCGCCCACGCCCCAATCGAAACTGTCCACTGAGAAAAGTTCGAAAAGTCACCCGCTGACCACGACGACTCCCCCCAGACGTCCAGCCTCAAGGCGGGGCCATGGCCAGGGCATGGGCGGCCCCCGAGAGCAGGTACCGCCTCGAGTCCCACAGGTTGTGTGTGTACCTACTGTACCTACTGTGCTGTAGGTACTGTACTGTACCTTGCCAGGAACCGGATATGTGAACCGGGAAGACGAGACCGACCCAGGCCAGGTATATGTATGTACATTACATCCATCCACCCTTCCCTCTCCCGCCTCTACACTACCGACTAGGTAGTTATAACTTATGGCCCAAGAGACCAACTTGCAAGTCTACAGTGCGGCACACAACAACCTGTGCGTCAAGAAGGTCTTTTACTCTTATTCCACCGACACACTACCACATACGATACTACCTACCTACCCATCGTCCTTCACCTCCCAAGACCAAGCAAGCAAACCAAGCAAGCCCCACCGCCGCCGTCCAGACCACGAGATGCTGCAAGCGCCGCATGGAAGAGGACACCGGCTCTTGCAGCTGGCCAGGAAACGGCGTTTCGCCCGTTTGAATCTCGATACTAATTAAGTACATCGTACAACGCATCCAACACTCTAATACCTACAGGTAGCACATGCACACGCCTGCTAGCAGGCAAGAGGGAGGGAGCCGTTCAGGACAACCCTGCCGACCTGCAACGGCAACTTACCATTGGCCCGTTGTGATTCGCAACCCTCTCGTTCACTCGGCCATTTTCCCACCTACATCGTAGGTATGTATGTATGCCACTTGAGAGCATGATGTATCTGTACTCGTCCTTCACCGCAACAACCGGAAACATGATCCATTTAATTGAATTTTCCCGCCTCCCCTCCCGCTCTGGAACGAACGTGCGGGCGCTTTTCCCCTGGACTGACCATCGCTAGCATTCAGCCGGCAGGGCACCACCTCTCGGACTTCCCATCTCTTACAACCACCTCCATTGCTTGCACCTTGACGGCCGCCCGAGCGCGCGTGCGGGTAGGTACTCGAGAGGCATTTTTGAGGCGGCATTTGCAACCATCTGATTCTCCAATTAAGGGAACGACCTTCGTACAGATATAGGTAGTCTAGTAGTTTAGCAGAGACCATGTCAGACCGCTCATGCCATCAGTGTCATTCCACAACGACGTGGAGGGGAGGCCCGCTTCCTGCCGCTGTCACCGTCTTGGCTCCCTCCCACCGTTAGCCACTCTTGACAATGCCCCGTCACCGTATTTATATGTATGTACGACAATACATCGTACATGATCGTACATTACGTGCCATTACGGTGTACAAAGGACAGAGTAGGTAGACCACCCGGCAAGCCCAGCCTTTGACGATCGATCCACGGACGTCCCTGAAAAAGCCCCGACAACCCGTCTTGCCTTTCAGATGGCGACAGATGACAGATGGACGAGATGGGGCAACTGGGCAGTGTACGGATACCTACACACGTACAGTAAACTATGTGCATACAGTACTATAGCTGTAGTATGAACCCATTTTGACTCAAAGAAGCTCCGACATGTCGAATTTTCCAGCAACTATTGTACATCCGATCCGAGCATCAGTGGAAATTGGCCCGCCTTCTCTCTCAGCCCTTTCCTCATCTTGCAGGGCCCTTGCGGGGGAGGGTTGGAAAACGGAGAGCATCGTATCGTCACACCGTCATGGACTGAAATGGTTGGTGGATCAGGACCAGAGGCAGGCTCCGTTCGTCGAGAGGGCCAGAGCTTTCCAGCCACTCCTCCGTCGTTCCCACATTGTGGTGTTACATGACGCCACTTCAATGTCAAGAGATCAAACATTGTCATGGACAGCATGTTGGCAATTCCCGTTTGTCATGACTTTCTTCTTCTTCTCCTTTCCTTCCCTCTGCATGCTCTCTTTCTTCGAGACCTAGATGACGCCCGCATAGGGTTCCTTTACTGTGACGGTTCTTCGCCCCCCCCACCCCTCCCCCCAAAAAGTTGACGACCCTGGGCAACCACATTAGTGAGTTGAGCAGTATTCTAGTGGACAAGTAGTTGGCAGGTCTGGTCCTCCCCCCCCCCCCCCCCCCGCGGAGGATGACGAGGCATACGTCAACGCCTAGTAATCCAAGATTCGGGCACTTTGCTCGGTTTGCGGTGTCGAGAACGTGAGGGGAAAGTGAAAGCCGGACATCCCACCCCCCCAGCCCCGCCTCACCTCCGTCTCCCCTAGTAGTAGAGCCGCGTTTTGTTGGGGTAAACGGTGAACATTCACGGAAGTGGCCATTCGGGGTCACGCTTGCTTTCGATTTCATGTTTTGGTGACTGTGTGTTTTCTGGTCACGGGCTTTACGGCATGCATGATATCGTCGCATGGGGCCTTGGTGTTTGACCCGGCTACGCGCTTTTGGCATCAAACTAAGGTAAGCCATGAAGCCGGCGACTAGGGCTTTCTGCCGGTCCCCCCCGCCGTCGGCCGGCGTTGGTCCGTTGGCCTTCACCGTTCCCTAGACGAACGGGGGCCGAACCGAGCTATACTGACTTGAGATGGCATGCGAGCTTGCGACGGGATTCTCGTTATCTGGCAAGCCCTCACCAGGCCACGTGCAAGACCACCTTGAACAAGCCGGTTCCTCCCAACGACCGCGCGTGGGCACAGAGGACGTTGTAACTACGGATCGACAGACACGATGAACGAGCACGAAATGACGCAGCCAGAGAGAGATATGCTCCCAAACAGTAAATTCAGTACAATCGAAGAAAGCTATCATAACCTCCGGAGCTTCTAGGAACCAAAGCGCAACCGAAGTCATACACACAAAGCCTGAGCTTGTTCCGGGACGCCGAGTTCCTTTCCGAATATGCCGGCCGTTGCATATCAAAAACACAGTCCGCCTCTCCGTCTCTTTGGAGACCTCTCTCATGTGCCACTGCGCCTCACACGCAGTCATGGCCACCATGCCTGGACTTTCGATACTCGCAAAATTGTATACACTCATTCCCTCCCCTCCCCTCGCCCCCATTTTCTGCGTGCTTCCAAGCACTGGATATCATTGATAGTTGCCTATGCCGATTCAGCTGTCGATGCAGTTGCGGTTGCGGTTGTGGACGAGGGCGCGGGAGCTCCTTCGGCCTGCGCTTCTTCGCCGCGACCTTGCTGCTGGCTCTTCTCCTAGACAATCATCTGGGCGACACCCTGGCCACCAAGGGTCTTGCTGCCGACGAAGGCCTGGCCCTTGATGCCGGCGAGGAGGTAGCAAAGGGCCGTTAGGGAGAGGAAGACGCCAGCAGCGATCAAGCTGCTGGTAGCGACGATGGTGCTGAGAAACTGGATGACGGCCATGGCGGCGTAGGCGCCGGCGCGCATGTAGTTGGTGGAAATCTTGCGGATGAAGCCATCAAAAGTAGCCGAGGTAGGGCAAATTCGGAGCAACAGAGGGATCTCAATGAAGAGGATCACCATCGCGGAGGCACTAGAGAAGGGTCTATGTTAGACGGAGCTCCGAGCGGTGACGGGGAGTGTTTGGGGGTGAGGCTGGCTTACAGGGCAAGCGCGCAGAAGATGATGAGCAGAGGGTGAAGGGTGAAGATATTGGCGATGCCCAGTGCCAAGCACAGGATCATGGACAGGACGCCCAGCCTGCATTGATTCTCGAGTCAGCCGTTTGTTATCCCTTCAGGACCATCCCGTATGATGGATCTCATTCTACGCAATCCGCGGCAAGCCATTGCAGAACGGCGGCGATGGCGGTCTTCCTTGGGAGCGGACAATCGAAAGGGGTTCGTCGCGCGAGGCGGACGAGAGACGGAAGGGGGCTCTCACCATTGGCCATAAATGCCTACGGTGACAGGTTAGCAACATCGACACGATGGCCGCACGCACGCAGGCATGCAGGCTGAGTAGAATATCTAGCGCAAGCAACGAGAGAAGAGACGGAAGGAGGGAGGCAGCACGTACTGAAGTTTCTGGTCGCGAACTCGTCCTTGAGCGTCATCTTGGCGGCGGCGGTGGTAGACTTTTTCTTTCTTGTTGTTGGCGTACGTGGACTTTCCAAGCTATTGTGGAGATGGTCCGAATTCCAGCTCACGGAGATGGGATCGACACACCGACGGGTTGGGAGGTAGAGAGGGAGAGAGGGGAATCGAGGCTCGTGTGCGTCTTCGGAGGGGAGCGAAAGAAGATTGATGTTTGGCAATGATGCGATGCGCAAGTTTTTTGTTGATGGTTTCGATTGCGAGGTTGCGTGGATCGAAGCTTTGTGTTTCGTACGAGTGGTTGAGGTGGAATGGTCTGGTCGGGATTGTTGTCAGCTTCCGGGGAAGCAGGTGCCTTGCCTTGGGAACGGCGCAGGGCCAAGCCAAGTCACCGTCGTACGTAGCCTCTTGCGCCGAGTTGGAGGCTTGGACTTTGGGGTGGCAGGTCCCCGGGGAGTATGGACCAGTCAGGTTACTCTGTTGCGGACGCTGGTAGTGGGAGCCTGTAGGTGAGGTACTTACGGTACCCTTCGTACAGTACATACCTACCCATCTACCTACACACACCTACTTTTATGCAGCTTCCAACTTGTTTGGGGTGCCGGTGGATGGGTCCACTGGCTTGTCTCTGGTTTCTAGTGTCCGGTCTCGGGTCTCTTCGCCGATAACCGAAAGATCTCTCTCGCTACTTCTCGGATAAGCTACCTAGGTGCTCGTACACCACAGCTGAGGTGGTGCAGAGAGAGACGACAGACACACATCGAGGGCGTGAGAGAGAGAGCAAAGCTGCAGCTCCCGGGCGATTAGCAGACAGCCGCTGCGGTTGCTGCCAGCACTGCACTGACACTGGGACGGCCCTACTGAATCCCAAAAAAAAAAAAGCCCCCAAGGGTCGGATCTGGTCAAGTGTGCTGTTGTGATTGGTGCCCTTTAGCTGCTGCATCTCCCTCAAGGTGGAGATGGCTTAGGGGCAGGGGCCTTTCTTGTGCGTCTACCTATGTATGTCGGTGGATGGAACGCTAAAGGTTATATTTGTTAGGTATACTTGCTATAACTGTCGAATGTGTTTGTGTGTGTGTGTTCTGAGAGCGGTCTGTCATCGACCAACTAGCCTCTCTTATAGCTACTTCTGGACCAGTGCCGGGTGCTCCTAAATGTTTCCATCACACATATAACCAGGAGCTCCGAAGCTCTGTCTAGTTCCTACCGTGGCCGCCGGAGCTCAACAAAGGCGGCTCATGTCCGATCCTGATCTGTCTGATCCTCCTTGGGGCGGCGAATGACCCGTCTGCCACACAGGCTCGGACCCTGCTTGCAGTGGACCCGGGAGGGCTGCTGCTTGGGGGGTGGAAAGATGGGATCGGGTGTAAGAGGTTGATGAAACGACGTCCTGACACTTTCCAGGCCCGGGCCTCAGGGAGACAGCACGGCCGCCCATGACCATACCATGACTAGTCACCCGGTTCGTGTTTGCCAGATCCCCTGCTTTGTTTCCTCGTGATTGTTGCAGAGAAGAGTTTGAGTCGATTAACAATTGACGATGGGTTTGCTGGGGGTGGTTTGGTTAGTTGAGGGATGTGTGGTCGGTCTCGCCCCCGTGTGAACTTTTTTCTTATTTTTATTTCTTTTATTGATTCTCCCGTCACCTATCGATGCCTGGGGGGGTTTTTTTTTCTTCTTTCAGTTACGAACTCGACTCCCCAGTCAACCTTCCAGGCTGGCAGCTGTGTTTCCACTCGCCGTCAACCTTGGCGGTATCGATGAAGACTGGCACGGGGTAGCGGTACGCGCGTTCAGTGAGAAATGGTATGCGGGCGTACGTAGGCTCGCCAAAGCCTCATTCGTCCGGCGGCGCTGGGCCACATCTGCCTGCCTGCCTACCTACCTACACAGCCAAGCCGGCTTCCGGTGCCTTGATCATTCGAATGCCTGGAATTGCTCGGTTTTGGCCTGTCTGCCCCAATTCTCTGGCATCATCACGGGATGGCGCATAATAGGCAGACTTCAGCCAGGTCATTGTCTAGCTCTTGGTGTGCAAATATCATTTACCCCGTCCGGTGATCTCCATGGTGGCATCTGGGACTGGGTAGCAGATCCGTCAAATGTGTCTTGGTAGCATCGCATCTTGTCTACGGTTGATGGTCTACTTTGCACGCCCGGACTAGCGGGCCCGGAGCCGGCAGCGCTTTACTTCTGAAAATCCCGGCGCACCGCACCCCCGGAACCCCCTCCCCCGGTCTCCCGACCATCGAAGAGTAGGCAACCAAGCTCCCTTATGCAAATCAGCCGCCACGAGGAACGTGATGTAGGTACCCATGGCTTTCTTGGCCTGTAAGGCCTTCTGCCAAGCATATTGGCCACGAAAGGTCGTGAGAGTTTAGCGTACAGCGGCGGGCGGGCGCGAACAATGTGGAGAGCAACGGGGTGTCAGTCAGCACCACAAGAATTGGGAGCGGCCATTACATCACAACACGGCACGTTCGCACATCGCGGGTCGCCTGTTTCCACCCATCTTGGGGCGGACCGGCCAGTAGGAGACGCGATGATACATGCCAAAATTCGCAGGTCATCGAGAAGCTTTCTTCCTTAGACTTTCTCCTGATGGTTCGTTCATATCAGCACGGCGTTAGCTCCGTAAGGCCGAGTCAGCAAAGAGGGAAGAACCCCGCTCAACAAGATCAAAGCAGCCAACATCTCATCGCCCTCGGATCAGCCGCAGTCTTCATCAACGCCCTCTCACTGTGTACGGCATCAGATCGACAGTCACAGAAGCCTAATAAGACACTTGTTTAATCTTCACCACGAGTCATGGTTTTGACGGTTCTCACAGACGACCAGATCAAGGCCATATTGGCCGATCTGACCGTCGACGAGTTCGAGGGCTTCAGGAGGACCATCTCAACAGCGCTCCACGAGTACTCGACCAACACCCACAACATTGAGGATGGCACCTACCACCAACCGGAGCGCGTCTCGACCGAGAACCTCAAAACCGGTGCCACGACCCTGTACATGCCCTCGGTAGGCCCCCAGGGCATGGGATGCAAAGGCAAGTCTCACACGCCCCCTTACCCCACCATAACACTCACGCTTCCCATACTGACCCCCCCATCACGCCTCGCAGTCGTGACCCTGAGCTCCAGCAAAGCAACCCAGGACCCCTCAAAACCAAGCATCCAGCCCACGGGCGCCGTGACCCTCCTCTCCCCCGAGGGCCAACCAGTCGGCTTCCTCCACGCAAAGACTCTGACAGCCTTCCGCACCGCCCTCACCTCGACGTGCCTCCTCGCGCGCCGCGCGCAGGTCAAGACCATCACCGTCTTCGGCGTCGGCCTCCAGGCCTACTGGCACGTCCGTCTGGCCCTGCTCGTCCGCGGGTCGACCATCAGGCACGTCCACGTCATCAACCGCCGCTTCTCGGACCAGGCCCGCAACTTCCTCCGACAGTTCTACGAAGCGCCCCAGCATATCAAGGAGCGCGAGGGGTGGGCAGAGGCGACGTTCGGCATCATCACTCCCGGCTACGGTGAGTTCAAGAGGCTGCAGAAGGAGCAGATCCGCGAGGCAGACGTCGTGTACTGCTGCACGCCGTCGACCGAGGACTTGTTCGAGGCCGACGTGCTAACCAGCCACGAGGGGCGGAGGAAGGGGAGGCTCGTGGCGGCGATCGGGAGCTACACGCCGCAGATGAGGGAGCTTCCCGAGGGCCTGCTGCTGCAGGCGACGAAGCACGAGAAGGCGCATTGGCATTTCCACAAGCACGCGCCCGAGGGCGGGGTGATTGTGGTCGATACGTTGGACGGCGCGTTGAAGGAGGCCGGGGAGGTCATCGCGGCCGGGTTGCAGCCGACGCAGCTTGTCGAGTGAGTTTCCGCGTCCACGGGTGACGACTCACCGGGGGGAGGGTGGCTCAGCCGAATGCTAACGTGGGACCACAGACTCGGGGAGCTGATTATGCTCCGTCGCATGCGCGAAGAAGCGGGCGACGTTGACGCCGATGTCGACGCGGCGAGTATTGCACCCTCGGAGCTCGACAAGCTTGACTTTTCTGGCACGCCGTCCATCAAGTCGGCCTTCTCAGGGCCCGACGGGGCGTCTGTGTCGGACTCGCGGTCTTCCATCAGCAGGGACTCGGCCACAAGCAGCCATAGCAGCAGGGGGCCGGGCATGCCGCGCCGGAGCTCGAGCCAGAGGTCGTCTGACAAGCACAAGAAGGAGGACGCGCTGGTCAAGTGGCTCCGGGAAGGGACGGTGATATACAAGAGCGTTGGTCTGGGGCTGATGGATTTGGCGGTCGGGATGCATATGATCGAGCTCGCGAGGGAGAAGGGGATTGGAACCCAGGTTGAGGGCTTCTGATAGAGGTGGGGTGGGTTACGAGACTTATTATATTCGAGGGTACAGTGAATCGCTACGTACTCTTCGGGTGCATTGGCGACAACGGAAAATGATATCATGATGCTTTCTTCAGTCTCACTCTCATGTGCATTGTGTGGAAGCTTGTCTCGTGCAGTCCCTCTGCCTCTTGTGCACACTCATCCGCCCTCTCGTCCAAGAGCACACGTATAGGTGTCATTACAACGCCGCAATCACTGGATTTAAACTCTATTCAAAGGACGGGTAACTTGGCTTGAGGGTGGAACGAACAGAAATCAGAGACTTTCCACCCACGGTTTCCAACTCTTTCGTCCTCCTCATATCCCTACATGGATATGCAAAGCTACAACGCCAAGACAAGAGAATGGACGTGATTCTTACAAACTAGACTGCCGTTACATCTCGCTTCCGATATATTTCCTTCGACGTCGCCCTGGCACAAGAACTCGAGCGGCTTTGATAAAGTAATCCAGGAGGGCGGGTGTTGGCACTGGCAGGGAGCTGGTCAACAACTAAACAACGTGCTACGAACCCGCAAGTCACCCGGCCCTAGGGCAAAATCTCCCAGGTCTAGCAATAGATCTTCCTCGTAGGATTGTCTACTCATGGTCGGGACCAAGCCATCTCGTTTGCGGCACATTCAGACCCAACATGGCTTGACAGAGCTGAAAAGACGATGTGGTTAGCTCCGGAGAGGGGGGGGGGCAGATAAGTACAAAGACTGGCACAAACGAACCAAAGGACAGATAAAGGGTTGCGCACGTCGAGGGGAGGCTTTGATGCCAGCCTCGACTCCCAGAGTTGACCGCCTGTAGAGAAGGAGCAGAGATTCAGCCATGAGGCTTGCTTCTGGAGCCACAAAGGGCCGGTATAACGAACCTCTCCCTTGATGGAAGTCTGTTACAATTGTTGGAACGATTTCGTGGTCCTGCAACGCGATGCCATGCACCTATGAGAACTTTAGAGTACATATATTATATAAGAAATAACTTGAACCATCTGAGCTTATCAACGTTATATATCCAATGGTTGATTCTGTCGCCATTGGGGCATTCGACATGCCTGAGTTCACGAAGGGGGGGGGTTGAAGATGGAGGGGCCTAGTGGGGCCGTCGATCGCGCGGATGGGTCATGACCCCTCTTGAGTGATTTGCGAGGCGGAGTTCCCAATCACCGAGCAAGGCATAGCCTTGACATCTCCCCTTGGTGTAGTTGGTTCATCACGTTCGACTGTAATGGTTACATTGTCATCGAAAGGTCTCTAGTTCGATTCTGGAAGGGGAGAACCTCTCTTTTTGACCCCTTCCAGAGTGACCCTGAGGGCATGGCCGGTCAGGCTGTTCGATGGTGTACGTCACTTTGGAATCCTGCTTACCTTTTGTTTATAATGCCTTTACTAACGGTATGTATTTAGTTCAGACAGCTTATTAACTGTTTAAGAAGTGAAGTTTGGGAGACTTGTAATGTATATAGTATACTCGCCAAGGTCCATCAGAAATCCTGATTCGTCTCGAATGACAGACACCATAGTATAATTATATCCTTTGTCTTAATTAGCACCTGTGGGATATTGGTCTCGAGACTCGTAGTAAATAATGAATGGCGACGACTCCCATTTCGATCGAATGCCACGACTCCAGTGACGACTCTAGATAGCGCGTCTAATGCTTGGTGAGAGAAACAAGGACCGGCAGTAAGTGACTTTAACAGCTTGAGTACAGGGTGTGGTCCAAGACCAACAAGACAAGAGGAGCCCTTGGGCAGAATGTAAACAGATTGATAGAGCATATGATCACCCTGATTAGATAATGGAACATGTATTACATTTTGTTACATTTTAAGATAGCTTAGGCAACACTGATTGCCAAGGGGATAGAAAGATGTATCCCACTGTGTTACAAGTGCTATAGCCGCATTCGGTGGCTTGAGTGGCGCAAATCGCCCACAGACCACTCGTCTAATAACCTTGAGACCAGTATGCACAGGCAGACCAATGCAGACTTCTTTACTATAACACATACACACACACACGGCACACACCCTGCCTTTTCGCCATCCGGCCGATCTGTTAACACGACTGGTAATTACAAAAAGTAAACAGGAGAAAGGCAAGGTGATACAGCAATAGAACGAGAGGCAAAAGAGATGATTTCGTCCAGGCTCGAACTGGAGACCTTCAGTGTGTTAGACTGACGTGATAACCAACTACACCACGAAACCAGCTGAGAACTGATGTTCTACAGTGAAGAGGTGAGAGTTCTTGGGAGTCAAGTATTATACTACCCGCTGCCCGTCATCATGCTGTAAATCGAGGCTTCAGCGAGATGTGCACGTAGATCATTAAACTGAACGTATTAAGGGCTACCACGCACTTCGATACTCAATGTAATATGGCCTGTTTAAAGCGGATGCTTTTCTCACTTGAGGCTTCCATCCTGTCTCTTCCTTCACTTTCATGATGATAAGCATAACCGCTACTCATCTCTTCAGTCGCCTCACAGCTCCCCAGCCCAGCCAGCCCCCTCTCTTCTCGCAGCCTGAGGAGCGCATCTTCCTCTCTCATTCTACTTCCTAGTGAGAGGCACCCGTCCGCCTCGCCTCGTCCCTTCCCGACGCCCCCCACTGCCTTGAAAATTTCGAACGGAAGGCGCTCGGTGCTTTCTCAACCAGCGGTGGGGAACGACCGACCGCCCGCCCCACCCAGTCCGAAATCTCAGCCTCTATAAAACGCCGTCCTCCTCGCGCCGACTTTCAACTTTTCTCTTCTTTTTTCCTCATGTCGACAATACTTCAGTACGTCTCACCCCCCCCTACCATCCGCCTTGTGTCTGTGTCTGCGTCGCGCCGGGAACGCAGACTGGGCGCGGACAACCAAAACCAGCTCCCCCCCGCTAACCCCTTCGACAGGAGAATCATTTCTATAGTATTCGACCCTCTCTTGGTTCCCTAAAGGAGCCACAGATCCCACCCTGGTTGATGAGTGATATCCTCGACACCCTAGAGTGAAGAACTCTGGTTGCCCTCGAACCTTCCGTCAGGAGGGCGGCACAAGGGCTCTGTCCCTGTGCTGTATAGAGGGCGGTGATGATCTCGTCCCCGGCCGCGGTCTTGCCTTCGGGCGCGCGAACGGGGTGGGTGTCGATGGACGTCTGACAGGCGTTTCTCACGTTTTTTCTTTTTCATTGCGGGCTGGAGCTTCGTCTCTGGTCGTGAAGAAGAAGTCATTGTATCTTGTGTCAAGCAACTGTATCGTCGAAGCTTGCGTGGAGTTCCGCATTGGCTTGTGTCCTGGTATGCACTCCGCTGCTCAAAATTGAAACGTGCTCAACCTATTTTGCGAAGATAGGTAGGTGCAAGCAAGGTACACCGATATCACGAGGTAGATGGCATTATCAGATGGGAAACTTGGCCGGCTATAGACATAACAGACCGTCGTATTTCATGCGCCTAAATCCAAGAACCGTGGTGTTGGTGTACAACCGGGGCCAATGCTTCAACTAAAATACAAAAAGTTTCCCTCCTCTCATGTTACCGTCCCCTTTACTCAGCAACCCACACGGCGCTCATGCCCATGCCGGTACCGATACACATGGACGTGTTGCCAATCTTCTTGCCCGTCCGCTTGAGCTCGTACAGCAGGGTGGAGATCTGCCTCGCGCCGGTGCAGCCCAGGGGGTGACCAAAGGCGATGGCGCCGCCCTTGGGGTTGATCTTCTCGAACGGGATGCCGAGCGTCTCGGCGCTCCACAGGCACTGCGAGGCAAAGGCCTCGTTGATCTCGTAAATGTCGACGTCCTCGGTGGCGATGCCGGCCTTGGCGTTGGCGACGGGAATGGCCTTGGCCGGGCCTTGGCCCATGAGCAGGGGCGGCAGACCGACGATGGAGGCGGCCACGAACTTGCCGAGGATGGGCTGGCCGAGGCGCTCGGCGGTGGAGCGCTTCATGAAGAGCACGGCAGCGGCACCGTCCGAGACCTGGGAGGCGTTACCGGCGTGGATGCTGCCGTCCTTGGCGAAGGCGGGCTTGATCTTACCGAGGGACTCGGCCGTGACGCCGGGGCGGATGCCGTCGTCCTTGGCGACGGTGATTTCGCGTGTCTCGCCAGACTTGGGGTCCTCGAACTTGACCCTGAGGGGGGCGATTTCCTGGTCGAAGAGGCCCTCCTGCTGGGCCTTGGCGGCCTTTGCGTACGAGGACGCTGCGAAAGCGTCCTGCTTGACGCGGGGGACACCAAGGTCGCGGGCCATGTCTTCGGAAAGCACACCCATAGGGACCTTGCAGTTGGCAGCCTCGGTAAAGTTTTCGAGCTGTTCGGAGAACTCAGACACGGCGCCAGGGCTGTTGAAAAGGAACGAGTCAGTGGGAAACTTTGGATACGGAAACAAGCATGGGCGGGCGCACATACCCGTATTGGGTGGACATGCTCTCGACACCGGCGCCGATTCCAATCTCAATCATGCCCGTCTTGATCTGGTTGATGATGTCGACGGAAGCCTGGAGGCCGGAGGAGCACTGGCGGTTGAGGGTGCGGACGGCGGTTGTTGTGGGGAAGCCGGCAACGAGGGCAGCGGCGCGCATCTCGGTGGCACCTCCACCGGGGGCCAGGACGGTGCCGACGGCGATGTCCTCGACAAGGGCGGGGTCGATCTTGGAGCGTTCGAGGAGGGCCTTGAGAGCGCCAGCCATCAGGTCAGCGGCCTGGGTGTCCTTGAAGCCGCCCTTGCCACCCTTGGTGAAGGGCGTGCGGAGGGCTGCGGTGACGACAACCTGAAAGAGGGGATGGTTAGCGGGAGCCATCGAGAGAAGAGAGCACAGCGCCGGAGAGGGAGGGGCTATAAAGAACCTACGTCGTCGGCATTCTTCTGAAGGATCTTGTCCTTGCCGCCGGCGGTGAACTGGCCGCCAAGCTGAGTCAATCTCTCGAGGGCTGTTCAAGCGGTCGAGTTAGCGCAGTAGGGGAAACGTGGGGTGTAGGATACTGGTACTCACCACCCATTGTGATAGTTGTGGAAGCTTCAAGTAAGGATTATGAAGATGTCAGGTGGATCAGGCAACGGCAAACAGGAGTGGAGGGGGATAGGGGTTGTGGAAGAAGAGGGGAAGAGAGAATATATCAATGTAGAAGAGAGAAGTGTATGTAGGTAGACAATTGTAACGGAGAAGAATGCCTGGTTCGGATCTGAGATGGGACAATGAGCCTCGGATGTCAAAAGACTGGGGAATAACCAAGTACCTTGGTACCGACCGACCTGACAAAGGCGAGCGGCTCCAATGCCAGCCACCACGCTGTTTATTTGGGTTTATCACTACCTACTATTACTACTACTACGGTAGTACTGTATACATGTACACAGCACGTAAACTAGTAAGCTGGGGAAAGCTTTGGGAGGGTGGCGCTGATGTCAGCTGGTTGTCACTCGACCGAGGCTCTACCCAGCAGAGCGTCCCACTCTGCACACCGCGAAACTCGGGGGAAAGGCCCCGCCCCACCTTCTCCAGCGCTGGAAACAGCGCTAGGGATTTTCACATGCTTGCTGGGGAATGTGCCGCTGCGCTGCTGCTCCGCCTCCCCCGTACTTTCTCCGTGCCACTGCTGCTGCTGCTGCTCGTCTGCTGCCATGGCATGGCTTTGCGGGGGAACAACCTTGGTCTCTCCAATTCCCTCCTGCGACCCCCATTCGGGGACCTTTTTCTTTTCTTCTTTTGTATTTTTTTTGTTGCGTCACAAGCCTCTCGGCCAGGCAGGTGACCCCCTCTGCTGCACCGTCACGGGGATGGGTATTTCTTCGCCTTTGCCCGAGCAACCGTGGTAGACTACCTAGGTAGTTTGTTTTACTAATCGTCAGACATGGCTATTCCAGGTGTAGGTAGACGACGCCGGAGAAGGACTGGGATGGGACGACGCTTTGCTGGAGGGAACTCGGTGCTTTGTTTCCATGGCAGGACACGTGTTGGTTTGGCTTCGCAGGTATACGGTACTGCGTAGGTACCTAGCAATGCAATCCTCGTCCACTTTTGTCACATGTGAAGATGCTGCTCCGCGAGTCAACGCCAGACGGAAAGCCAATTGCATGAGACGAACGCCGAGACAGCATCACCTCCAGGCCAGGGCTCAGCAGCAGCATTTTTACGGGCAGTGGGTACGGCTGTCGTACATTGGAATGCAAGACAGAATTCTTCTCGGATTATGTCGAGATGTAGGAATAAAAATAAAAAGGCAGAGGGAACGGAGAGCATCGTGACTTTATAAATTCATCATAATACAAGTGACACCGTTCTACATCTCTATGTCTTACGAGAAAACCACGTATGCTCTCTACAACTTGGCCGCCGGCTTGATGAGCGACAGCCTCTCTCTAAGCGCGGCCTCGGCCTCCTTCTCTATTCTGGGGACCAAGTCCTTGACAGAGGGGATGTCGTGAATCAACCCGATGACCTGCCCGGCCGTCCAGACCTGTGACACAAACGTTAGCCCGGGCATCTTTCTTCACCGAAGGACGCTGCAAAAGAAGAAGAGAAAAAGAACTTACGCCGTAGTCGGGGTCGCCCGTGATGAACACCTCCTTGCCCCGCTTGCCGCTCACGAGCGGCGCAATATCGGAGAACTCGCCCGACTTGCTCTCCAGCTCGACCTTGACAGCCTCCTCCGTGACCTTGTTCTTGTACAGCCGCGTCGTGTTCCTCCACCGGCGCATCAGCAGCGTCGTGTCCGTCTCCTGCGCCTTGACAATCTCCTCCTTGATGTTGTGGTGGATGGGCGCCTCGAGCGTGCACATGAAGCGCGTGCCCATGTTGACACCACACGCGCCGAGGCACAGCGCCGCAGCGAGGCCCTCGCCGTCGGCGAACCCGCCGCTAGCGATGAAGGGCACCTGGAGCGACTGCCGCGCGCGCGAAAGCAGGATGAAGTTTGTAATGTCCGACTCGCCGACGTGGCCGGCGCACTCGAAGCCGTCGATGCTCAGAAAGTCGACGCCGAGCTTGACGGCGCTCTGCGCGTGGCGGATCGTCGTGCACTTGTGCAGGATGGTGACCCCGGCGGCCTTGAGCTGCTTGATGACGGGGCCGGGGGAGTTACCGGCCGTCTCGACGATGCGGATGCCCTCGTCGATTACGACCTGGGCGTAGGCGGCGTAGTCCGGGGGAACGAGGGCCGGGAGGAGAGTGATATTGACGGCGAAGGGGCTGGTCGTCAGTGTCTTGCAGCGCTGGATCTCCTTGCGCAGCTCCTCGGGGGTCGGGAAGATGAGTGCGGTGATGATGCCGAGGGCACCCGTGTTGGAGACGGCCGAGGCGAGGTCGGCCGTACCAACGTGCTGCATGCCGCCCTGGACGATGGGCACTGCAAAGCAGGTAAAGAGAGTATGTCAGCGTGGGTTGATCCCTTCTCCTGTCGCAGCAACAGGGACGGGCAAGTGGGCTTGCTTGCTTCAAGGGACGGAATGGCCACCAAGCGCATGGTGACGCCTGCGAGATGTGTTGTGCTGCATCTCATCTCGCCGCCCGCCCTGTTCTGACTCTGACGTACCTTTGATACCCAACCGACGGGTCAGCTCAGTCTCGAAAGGCATCTTGGGCAGATCGGGCCGCTTTCTCTACTCGATGACGTTGTGGTGGCACAAACGATGATGCGCTGGGGGGAGGGGGGGAAGAAGCAACGAATATTGCAACAACAAAAAACACCGGTCTATTCCAGATGGTGTAAGTAGCAAGTAATTACCATCGCAAATAAAAGGGACCGAAAGACTTATCCTGACGGCAGTGTGTGTAGGTAGGTAGGTAGTGTACACCAGCTGACTCGGAGTCCGGCGGTCGACAACAATCGACACCTTTGGGGGGGCTGTGTGGAGACGTACCTACCTAGGTAGGTGGGTAGGTATGTAGTGTACCGAGGTAACTCGGCCTCCACCATTTTCCCTCCCCCGCGTTTCCAGGCCATTTTGTGATTAGAGCGACTGGGGAAGGACCGCCGTCCGCCCGCCCATGAATTCCGCCCACGGCACTATTTCCGGATCCAGAAACCCTCATCCCTGAAGCCACCTTTTTAGACCCTGTCTTCCTGGTAACTACTGGCAACTATGAAGATTCTGGGGTTTCTGAAAGAGATTATGGACTGCAACAGAGGATCAAGACTGTTGCACAACCAAATCTTCATAGTATCTAGGTTTTTGGTTTTCACCGCCAGTAGCCAACAAGCCCGACTACACACGCACACACACACACACACACACACACACATCTTCTTGCAATCTTGCAGTCATGACGCAGGCGTATCATCTGTGGATGACATTGTCATCCCATCCCCTTCACATTGGAGCTCATCCATTGAACCATCCAAGGCTTCCGGCGGCCTCACACCCACATGCCCACACACACCGGGTTGATTTAGGCTCGGTTGCCAATTGGCCAACACACCCCTTCGTGCCACGACTGACGATTGGATGAGCATGCTCAGTATCGATCTCGCCCCATCTACCCTCATCCAACTTGGCGGCTCTCTGGGGCTTTCGTACAGCAACGTACATGTTGAACAACGCGGATTCGACGTCAAGTGATGTCGTCTAGCACTTGGTCTCAATGTTCTGCCGCTTCCCTAGCCAGGCACGTTGCCCCCACCACCCGGAATAGATGAAGCACGACGGCCTACCGGTGGCCGATGCCGGGCCGGGGGACGGAAAACCGTGTGTGTGGAAGCCCAAATGCAAGCTGCACCCCCCTCAAGGCGCCAAAAGCGGCCGCATGGAGCCCGACATGCCCGTCATACGCGGAAGGCCCACCGCAGCGCGGGAGCGGAGACTTTCGGCGGGATGGACTTGGGCTTTGGGCTGATATTTGATTGTCATCGAGGCTGGCCTGCAGGCCTCTTCCGGCTGGCAAACAATGCAAGGTCCATGACGCGCGCAAACCCAACCAGCATTGGTCCAAAATTGGTGGTCAGCACAGTTGCAAACTCTCCCCGTCTCGGCGGAGACGATGAGCATGGCTGCAGGTCATGCCCAGCACAAAGCCGTCTCTATTTGATACGACGTCGACGGTCATCCGCGTTGTCTTCCCCCCGCCACAAGTCAACCCCCATCAGGGGTCTCAGCCGCTTCTTCTCCGACATCACTGGCTGTCGATTGAGCTTCGTGGCTCGATGAAGCGAGTCGGCGGATGGCTCAGTATCGAGGCGTGTCTCCAACTTCCATCTCCGGCTTGTCTTCCTCATGGCGTGGTGTCCAAATGAATCGCAAGAGCCCTCCCCTTCGCCCAATTGGGCATTGAGATTCCTCCCAAACGAGGCGTCCGACTCGGTCTGAGAATGGCAATGTGCTCGTTTTCTCCACGGGTTGTCATCAACCTGCCGGTGGCCCAGATATCGGCCTGAAACAATCTTTCTCGATCTGGATTGTGTGTGCAAACCCCTCATGGCTGCTTGTTGTACAGTTTGCTTGCGTGCTTCCGATCCATGCAAGGACGATCATTGACGCCGTCTTGATTCCATGCGGCCACTCGAGCGGTCGATGGCAGATAGCAAAGAATATGGACATGGTCCACGTGGACCTCAAACCGGCGCAAGAGAAAGCAGCCAGCCGCCATCAAAGAGATGATGTGGCAAATTTGGCCAAGGAAAACCACCTCCCGTCACAGACACGTAGCTCCGTTGAGAAGTTGCCCATGTATCGAGCAGTAGTATTGCTGTGGGGAGCTGCAGCATCCTCATTTCGGGTACCTTTTTACTTGCGCTGCCTGTCTCGTGCTTTTGGCAGGGCTTCAAGTGAGACACAGGCGGGAGACGTATGTTTGACGCAAGCTTGCTTCTTGACCGGTTTAGCTGCCGTTGCTGCGTTGGCGGCGCCTCGCAGGGCAGTGAAGGATCCAGAAGAAACCCTATGCCCCCTATAGATACAAGGGCGCTGGCAAGTTTTGCTCATGGACGAATTGGACCGCCTGCGAGGGTTCTGATTAGTAGGAACATGTCGTCAGCCTCAAATATCGCCGAGCATGTTGACAGATGATGATGATGATGATGCTGGCAATGAAGCAAGCTGGGGTGGCCGGGTATGCGGGCTCCGCCGAGACTCGCAGCATCCTCGCAGAGGCATCCTGCGTCCCCCCAATTTCGGGTGTCATTGGAGACCGACCTTGTGCTGTGCTGACACGAACGGTTTGGGTCGCAATGCTGCGCATATGTTGAGACGGGGACGAGTCTCGGATTGGTAAAGTCATACCTAAGGAGAGAAAGCATCGTGGCCAGGGCTTGATGCTATTTCTCGTTCTGAATTACGGCAAACAGACCCAAGCTGGCGGGATCAAAAACTTGAAGAAACGCAAATTGATTGAATGGGACGGACGGATTGCTGCTGACCGCTCCTCTGCGTCCCGTTGATGGGGGCACTGGGGGTGAACAGTGGCGCTAATACGAATCCAGCCTGACTCGGGAAACTTGCCGTGAGGTAAATAATGCAACACTCGAGTGATGGAGCAGAGACTCGTGGGCGTTATCATGGTGATGCTTGGGTGATACGGATCGCTGGTCTCCAATGGACTTACACCGATGGGCCTCTTCTCCCCCAACCAACCCCCGACCCAGCCACGCAGTGTCCATGCGTCGGAATCGGAGCGCGACTGTCGGTCTCAGACGGGTCGTCGATAGGTGCGCATCAACCAAAGCGTCCATGCTAAGGAAGACGGAGAGGGAGAGAGGGACAGGGAGTCCGCGGTGGGCAAAATAGACAAGGCAGAAGAGCCTGCGGTAGGGTCTCGGGGATACTGGAACTGGACCCGACAGGTTGGTCAAGAACACCTCTGGACTAGATGGGACCCTGGCGGCGCTCGCACATGCTGCAGTCCGTCTGCACTCTCGAGAAGAGTTCCGGCGGGCTCCCTTGTTAGTGTTCCTCCTAGTCAGGGTCCGCCAAGGGCAAACGCCGATCTGCGAGCAACGACTGGGCGAGCACCGATCTGGTCGGGTTGGAATAGGTACAAGACTCTTGTATCTGTACGAAGTACACTTACTTTACCTACTAGCCACGAGCACACCCCAAGGGGCGGGAGACCGGAGTTTCTGGTGTGCGACACAAGCAGCGCAAAGCTTTTCTATGGAAAAAGGACAACGGTGGAGAAGACGATAGAGGTGAGGTCGCATTTAGATGTGGAAGCTGATGTGCTCTGCTCTCTCCTTCCCTTCCCTTCCCTTCCCTTTCTTTCTTCCTTCCTCTCCCTCTCAGTCTCCTTGTAAGAGAAAGGAGACAGACGGGTTTTCCTCGTCGATTTTGAGTTCGAGAGCAGAACCTTGCGACTGGGACAGGGACAGAAACTTTTTTTGGTCTGGGAACCCCTGATCTCGGACCCTGTTCCCTGCCCTCCCATGTCATACCTGTTCTATTGTAGGTACCTATGCTCCTGGCCGGCCGGCCGGCCGCTCGCTGTTCACTCTCGTGGCTTCCGGTGTCATTGGGGGTGGGTACGTACGGGCATCTCCTGAATCCTGGGAAGCAAGCGTTGCCACACTGCACATATGCTCTTCAGTTTCTTCTTCCTTCTTTCTTTTTCCCAGTCGTCCCAGGCAAGCCCATGCAGCCCGTCCCGCCTCTCCTCGCTCGTTTCATGGTCTTCCCTGAGCTCGTTCGGTTGTTCCCAAGCCCTAACATGACAGGTGCCCAGAGCACCGGGTGCTCCTCCCGTCTTCTGTCATGACCTCCTCATGCTGCCAAAAATGTAACATCAGCTGGCTCACACAGCATAGGCACGCTATGCAAATGCCTGTGCCGGCAAGGGGCAAACGAGCTACCTATTCTAGTCAGTGCCTACTCTACGGTGGCATCCCTTCTCACTGCCGTCCGAACAGAAGAAAGTTTAAAACACAAGAAAAGACGGTGAGGGCAGAAAAACTCCTCGAACGCTGGGCAGACGATACACTACGTAGACTCGACAGAAAAAAGAAAAAAGAAAAACCGACACCGGCAAAGCTTTGCAGCTAGCACGATTAGGTTGCGTACCTAGCTACCTAGGTAGGTAGGTAGGTACGAATAATTCAGTTCCAGTTCTGACCTTGTGACTACCTACTGCGTATCTGTCACCACGCTGCCGGCAACTCGCCGTGGTGGGGAAGTAGCGTAGGTCGGAAACTCGGGGGGGAGACCAGTGATGTATGTGTTTGTATCTCTCAGTCACGGCTGTCCTCCCTTTTTTTCTTTCTTCCTCCTCGAGTCTCGGGCTGATCACAGCTAAACCTCTCTCGCCCTCTCTCTTCCTTTGTTCCTTTTCATCAGTTTATTCATTTTCATTTTCATTTTTGTCGTTGTCTGTCTCTATCTCAAACATATCTACTCGTCTTCATCATCATACCCTGTCCCCGGGCCTGGTACATCCAGCGAACTACATACCTAGGTATGTAACGTACGTACGTACCGTACCTACTGTACTTGATATCCAATCGGTCTCTCCACCCACCAGCTGCCAACGTTTTCCCTGTTCCCCGGCTTCCCGGTTCCATCACACCCCTCTTCCTGCTCCCTTCGTTTCGGGGAAGCATGACGGCTCCTTAGATTCGCAGACTAAGAAGCTAGGGGCTCCTCCGGCTGGGGCTCTTCTCATTCCCCGATGCCACCGATGCCACCAAGCCCGCCCACCAGGCAGGGCCTCTCCACGGACCAACTTGGACCGCCAGCCACTGCGACTGGTGTCCGTTCATACCCATCCGGATACCTTTCCCTGGTCCGGTCTGGGCTGGTCTGGCCTGGCTTGCCCGACCCCTCGTCAGCTCTATCTCTACATACCTAACACCAGGCAAGACAAGACCTGCTGCGGCACGTGCTGCTGCTGCTGCTGCTGCTGCTGCTGCTGCTTTAGCTGCATCCGAGCTGCATTCACGCATACCCGCCGGCCGCCTGTCACTGTGGATGATCCCGCCCCGTCTTTCAACTGCGACCACGACCACCAGCAAAGTCTCTGGTCCTGTGCCTAAACCAGAATCAGCCTTGGCCATTGGGATCGGACCAGACCAGGCCAGACCAGCAAAGCAGAAGCAGCACTCCCCGTGAGACACGGCGCTGCCATGGCCAGCTCTACGTCGTATGTTCCTTTACAGCACGGGTGCACCAAGCTGAACAAACAGCCTGAGCATACGAGAAACATGACGCAGCTGGCTGCTCTAGATACAACCACATGTATAGACACCGCATGTTGGCCCTCCGGATGATATACGGTGTGGTGGTCTGTCTGTCTATCTTCCACAATTCACAATTCCCTCATCAGCACTGGCACTGGCACTGGTACCGGCACCACCACCACCACTTTCATCGTCATCATCATCATCATCATCATCATCCAATGTGGTCTGGCCCGCTCTACCAAAATGCCCTGGTTCGCCCTGCCCTGATCTCCCTTTCTACCCACCCCACCCCAAAATGACGATGAGGAGCGAGTGCTGCCCGATCCCACCCCCTTTC
>MU842841.1:0-13627 GCA_030867305.1 Colletotrichum zoysiae
TAACCCTTTATTAGGTGTTTATTATTAGGAATATAACTTTTAATAAGATAAAATTCTATATACTAAACGATTCCTATCTTATAATTAAACTAAAAGTTATATAAGAAATTATAGAACTTAAGACTCTATCTATAAACTTAAATGTAATACTTAAGGTACTAGAAGTAGAAGATCTAATAGATCTCCTAATAGAAAACCCTTCTAAAACTAATAATAATACTAAAGAGTAAACTAGAAAAGTTAATAGAACTAAATTACTAATATAATAATTAAAAGGAAATCTACTATTACTAGAATCTATACTTAGGCTAGAGCTATAATTAGAACCTCTTATCTTAAGTACTAAAATAGAATAAATATAGTATCTAGAGGAAGATAAGTAGGTAGTAAGTACTATAGAGAGCACTTTAAGCTGATCTCTATTAGAAGAAAGGATTATAGATATAATTTATATTAAAATAAATAACCTACCTATATAGGAATAACTAGTTAGTTAAAAGGATATATAGGAGTTAACTTTAAGTATAGAAAGGCTATCTAATATATAAAGTCTAACTAGAGTAATCTAAATATACTAAGTGGTATTAGCTTAGGGGGTAAGGAGCTATACCCTATTAGTAAGAATAAGTAGGAGAACCTAGAGGTTACCTTTAGAAAGTATATCTAAGTAATAGAATATATTTAAAAAGAAGAGAAGAAGGTAAACTAACTTTATTTCTTATGTTAATAATAGATATCTATTTAGAAGTAACCTACTAGATAGTAAACCTATCTCTTATAATATATTAATCTAGAAGGATAAATCTTAAACTAAACTTTAGTTTATAAATAGAGAATAGGATAACTTCTTTAATACTTATCTACCTAATTAATAGAAAGCAGTTTAAAAAGCAGACTATACTTATAAAATACTTTATATAACAGTTATTAGAGTAATTCTAAGTGTATAATACTAAAAGTAGGCTTATAGCTATTTACTACGCAATTATATGACTTCAGCTGAAAATAACTTCTACTTTAACTAGCCAGCTAATTTACTAGTAAACAGTACCTCCGTTACATAACTTTAATTAATAGGTATGTAACTTTTAAGTTTTAAAATAAGGTTTAATATTACACTTTTAAGGCCTTTTAAAGACTTCCCCCTCCCTAAATGCCTAACACTAGATAAATTACTCTGCTAAACGCCGCTAATTTAAGCCCTTTTCTATTAAGAGTTTACTAACCTAGCCGCTATCTAGAATGCCGTCCTCTAAGTTAGTAGGAACTCCCTCCTTTAGTCTTACGTACTGCCACTAACCCCTGCACCGTCCTAATCTAACAGATCTAACTACTGCTACCGTTAGTAAATACCCTAAGCATTATCACAGCCAAACTCACCTATTACTAAAGGCCACGCAAGGATTTCGCTAGTCCCCTTTTTAACTGGTTATAGGCCTTAATAGCCTCTGCTACCGCTTTTATAATATTATTATAATAAGGGAGGTCCTCTAAGTAAGGACTTCTTAGCTAGTTAATAAACTCCAGCTAGTCCTTAAAGCCTAAGATCTAACGCTATATATTATCACTAGGCTGGTCTTTAGCTAGAAGCTTTAGGCTAAAGGTTCTAATAGTTACCCTCTTAGTAAGGAATAGAGAGTTAAACTCTTTATTAATAATAGCCTAGAAGCTAAGCTTTACAGCCTTAGGGCCAGTTTAAACAAAGTCCTAATAGGCTGCCTAAGGGGCAGAGTGGCCCTTAGCCTAGGGAAGGCCCTATAGGTTTAAACTGGTAATATATATAGTAAGTAATAGATAGAAATAAAGAGGAGGAGTGTTATATATATATTAGTAAAGATAGATAGGATAGAAGGAGGATAAGCCTAGAGATAGCTTCTGCCTTTTTATATATCTAGCTACAGCTAGTAAGGTTGCTAGTAAGTAAAGCTATCTCTAGTACTATCTTTAGTATAACTTACGGCATAAGGTTTTTAATAACAACCTTAGTAGTAGAGTTTAGAGTTATTGTATAGCTTACAAGTTAGTCACCCTATTGTAAAGCTATTACAACCTTAATAGTAGATTCAACAGTACTATTGTCACCAGTTATTACTAACGTTCTAGCGCCTAAAGGTCGTTTATATATATATCTAGACTATAGTTAAAGTAAAGTTAGATTTAGCAGTTACCCTACGTTATTAGGTATTATTTACTATATTAAGATATTAAGATATAGCATAGGCCAGAGGTGCTGCGTATTAGGTTTTATATACTATAATTATATTTACTAGGTAAACTGCACTAGACCGCTTATAGGGGTTTAGAGTAATTATATTTATTAATAATACTAAAAGTTACTTTTAAAACTAAATATAAAGTATATTATTTTTAATTTACTACTACCTTTAATACAGTTTAGCTATATTAATTAGCTACCTATTAACTTAAAAGAGCTATTTTATACTGCTTATTAGCTAGAAATTAATAAGTTAATTAAAAAGAGTATCTAGAGAGTAATAGATATATAAGATATTATATTTAAAGCGCTACCTCTAAAGTAGGTTTTTACCTATAAACTAGATAAGGATAGATTTTTAAAACGCTATAAAGTAAGAATCTATATATAAGGCGATTTTTAAAATAAAAATCTGTTATAATATATATATATAGTGACTCTTATAGTAAAGACTTTTTAGGTTATAATAGTAATTATAGCCTAGTTTAACTTTAAAATCTATTAATTAGATATAGTTAATATATTTCTAAATATAGAGATAAACAGTAAGCTAGTTACTTACTGTTTTTTAAACGGTTTTAAAATACTTAGGAAATACGTTTAACTTATATACGCCTTATATAGGCTATAAGATATACCTTTACTTTAGTATAAAGAATTCTTAGTAAAGCTAAAATCTCTTAGATTAAAGCCTATAAAGGAGGATCTATATCTCTTTATAGATAATAAATAGAAAGTCTTTATAATCTTCTATATAGATAATATCTTAATTCTTTACTATTAAAACGATAAGACGGCTAGTAAATTAATTATTAACTTTTTAAAGAAGATATATAAGATAAAGGACTAAGGAGTAACTAAATACTACCTTAGAATTTATATTATATATAATTACTAGAAGAAAAAGCTCTTTTTAGTCTATAACTTATATATTAAGAAGATTATAAAATAATTTAACCTTATAGAAGGTATTTTCCTATTAACTCCCCTTTTATCTATTAACTTTAAAAAGAACCTAGGATAAGTAATAAAAGAGTAGGTTTATAAATTCTAAATAAAAACTAGATTAATTCTATTTACTGTAATTATAATATAACCTAATATTATATTTACCTACTTAATGCTATTATACTTTCTAATAAACCCTTTAAAATAATATATTTCTACTGTAAATTAAGTTATATAATACCTTTATATAATACGCTACCTTTTAATCTACTTTAGAGATATAGGGGGTAGGATAGCACTTATAATAGCTATAGACGCTTTATTTATAGATAATAAAGAATTATAGAAATTATTATAAGGGTATATCTTCTTACTTTTTAAAGGTATAATCTAGTAGAAAGCTACTTACTAAGTAACAGTTACTACTTTAATAACTAAAGCTAAACTCTTTAGCCTTAAATAAACTGCTAAAGAGATAATAGCCTTTAAAAGACTCTTTTAAGACTTTACCTTAAGTGTAGGAGACGTTTAGAAAATTTACTATAATAATTAATAAATAATTAGACTAGTAATTTAATAAGATAAGCAGTTAATAACTTACCTTTAATATATAGATATTTAGAATATATAGCTTAAATAGGAATTCTTAAATAGGAGTTTTAATATTATATATATTACTATAAATAATATACTAGCTAATAGACTTATAAAAAACCTTTTATAAGTAAAGTTTAAATACTTCTAATTACTTATAAACCTTACTAATATATAGGAACTTATTTAGAATAAAAAGAATAAAGCAGTAGAGTAAGAGTAAGTAAATTCTTAAAAGTAAAACTATTTAAAACGTATTAAATAAGCTATAAAATCCTTAGGCTCTAAATAATAGGTATTATCTTATACTAAAAAGTATTTCCTAAGATTAAATCCCTTTTAATCTAACCTTTTAAAAATTATTCTATATCTATTACTTAAAACGCTAATTATTCCTAAAAGTAATTATAAGTTATAATAAATATCCTCTTTAAAAGCTTAAAGTAATATTAAGAATCCTATAATAAAAGAGCTGTTTAGGCTAACGGTACCCTTAAAAAATCCCTCTATAGCTATATAAGAATTTATAACTGTAGTGTGTATCTCTAAAGTTAAATTAGAACTAGAATTAACCTTCTGTTTTTTAAAAGGTGTATTAGAATATTATTCTAGCTTATATCTACTTAAGGATATTATAACTAGAGGTAATAAACTAAACGCTTAGATACTAAGATTATATAGACTAGCTAGAGGTAGGTTTTAGTATATAATACTATTCTTTTTAAGATTATTCTTCTGCTTTTTATAGAGTTTTTTATACTTATTATAATAGTTATAGAGGGTTATACTGTTATATTTCTTTTACTATATCTAGATTAGTTTATTTAAACTAGAAAACAGCTTAAGAAGTACTTATAGAAGGCTTATAACTACCTAATTAAATACCCTTAATAAACCGCTCTATAAGTTTAGTATAATATAGATCTATATTATAATAGGTAGACCGGTTCTTAGTATAGTGCTTATAACTGTTACTATTAGTTATAATATATTCCCTTTATAATATACTTATAATAATACTTCTTAAATAAGTAATATAAAGGTAATTATAGGAGGGACCTAATTCTAGGATTAAATTACCTTTAGTATTATACTTTTAAGTTTTATACAGATAGTAAGATCTAAAAGACGTCTTTTATTAGCCTTTAGGAAGTATTTTTTAAGACGTTTTCTCTTTAGGAAGTAATTTACTATCTAAATAGGTATATAGGTCTACTAGATTGTTATTATCCCTTAAAGATAAATTCTTAACTGCTTTTTTTTCCTTCTTTTTTTAAGTAAGTATAAGTTACTTACTATAGTAGGTTAAAAAGTTACTCCTAATTAGATAGGTAGATAGAAAGAGATCTTTAGTATATTTAATAAGTTAATTATAATTATAATTAGGAATTAGTTTAAATATTAGTTACTAAATAATTTTAAAATTAAAAGAAAACTTATACTTCTTCTATAACGCTTTAATAAATAGGTTATACTGTTTATTAGCTAACTTCTTTTACTCTACCTTAAAGGTATTATTTAGGCTGTAAAGACCTATTTTATCTACTTCTAGAAAGTCTTTTTAAAGTAAAGTATATATCTCTTTATCTTTATTTTAATCTAGAAGTTTATTTTAATCCTCTATACCCTATAGAGAACTATTATTAGAACTAGATTTAGATATATTAAGGTTATTTAGGTTAAAATCTAAACTAAGACCTATATTTAGGGTTAAAGAGCTAATACTACTAAGCTAGCTAGTGTTATTATAAATAAAGATAAGCGTCTCTAGCTTTTTATATTCTATTTACACCTTTTAAAGAAGCTTATTAAAGAGATTTTATTTTTTAGAATAAAGATTCTACTTAACTATCTGCTTTTTACTTAAGATTATAATCTATAAATAGAAAATTACTTTAGATAATAGTTAATAATTAGAAAAGGGGATAACTTACTGTAATACTAATAATAATAGTTAGAGAAGAAAAAAAGTAAATAGAAAAATTAATAGTTAAAATATTTTAACCCTACTTATTATAAAAAAGGAAGGAGTAAAATTAAGTAACCTATACCTTTCTATTAAATAATAATATTATTTTAAAGGAACAGTTTAAATAAGAATACTATTCCTTTTAACTATCTAAATAAGAATACTATTTCTTTTATCTATAGAAAATAGTTAAAAGAAGGCTTTTTAACCTATAATTACTTTATTTTTCTTTTATTAAATAATTTATTTTTATATTTATTTACTTATAATATAGATTATAGCTAAAGGGGTGTATTATTAATAAATATAATTGCTCTAAACCCCTATAAGTAGTTTAGTGCAGTTTATTTAGTAAATATAATTATAGTATATAAAACCTAATATGCAGCACCTCTAGCCTATACTGTATCTTAATATCTTAATATAGTAAATAATACCTAATAATATAAGGTAACTACTAAATCTAACTTTACTTTAACTATAGTGTAAATAACCTTTAGGTGCTAGAACGTTAGTAATAACTGGTAATAATAGTACTGTTAAATCTACTATTAAGGTTGTAATAGCTTTATAATAGGGTAACTAACTTATAAGCTACGTAATAACTCTAAACTCTACTACTAAGGTTGTTATTAAAAACCTTACGCTGTAAGTTATAACTACTAATAATAGTACTAGAGATAGCTTTACTTACTAGTAACCTTACTAGCTGTAGCTAGATATATAAAAAGGCAGCTAAAGCTATCTCTAGGCTTATCCTCCTTCCATCCCATCTATCTTTACTAAAATAAGACGCTAGCAATTATATACATATATATAACACTCCTTACTTACTATATATATTACCAGTCTAAACCTATAGGGCCTTCCCTAGGCTAAAGGCCACTCTACCCCTTAAGTAGCCTATTAGGACTTTATCTAAACCGGCCCTAAGGCTGTAAAGCTTAGCTTCTAGGCTATTATTAATAGAGAGTTTAACTCTCTATCCCTTACTAAAAGGGTAACTGTTAGAACCTTTAGCCTAAAGCTTCTAGCTAAAGACCAGCCTAGTAATAATGTATAGCGTTAGATCTTAGGCTTTAAGGACTAGCTAGAGTTTATTAACTAGCTAAGAAGTCCTTACCTAAAGGACCTCCCTTATTATAATAATATTATAAAAGCAGTAGTAGAGGCTATTAAGGCCTATAACTAGTTAAAAAGGGGACTAGTAAAATCCTTGCGCGGCCCTTAGTAATAGGTAAGTTTAGCTATAATAATGCTTAGGGCATTTGCTGACGGCAGTAGTGCTGGGACGTTAGATCCGTTGGATTGGGACGGCGCAGGGGTTGGCAGCAGTACATGAGACCGGGGGAGGGAGTTCCTACTGACTTAGAGGACGGCGTTCTGGATGGCAGGGAAAAGGGCTTAAATTAGCGGCGTTTCTTCTAGGCGGAGTAATTTATCTAGTGTTAGGCGTTCAGGGAGGGGGAAGTTAAAAGGCCCTAAAAGTGTAATATTAAACCTTGTTTTAGAACTTGAAAGTCACGTGCCCATTGATTAAAGTCGTGCAACGGAGGTGCTGTTCGCTAGCAAATTAGCTGGCTGGTCGAAGTGGAAGTTGTTTTCAGCTGAAGTCGTACAATCGCGCGGTAAATGGCCATAAGCCCAAGGGGTGTGTTATAAAGCTAGAATAGCTTTATATAGCTAGTATTAGTTATAACCTACTATAGATATAGCTTACTAGACGTATAGACCAGTCTATATAGGTATTTTAACTGCTTTCCAGTTAGGATCTATATTTTAGATAGGATAACTACTTTGTACTATGCTTAGTAGACGCTGCGGTTCATTACAAAAGGTTACTTACCATTCTGTATTGCTAGGGATGGTGGTGATGAAGTAATGTATTTATAGGCTGTGATAATAATAATCCTTAGTTATTTAATTGATGTGAGGTGTTGCTACGTTAGAGTACGTCTGCAACGCGTATTTCGCGCTATGAGAGGCCGGCCTTCGGGACAAAATGCAATGCACACATGCCATCATTTTGCCTGTATGGCCATAGGTACGTACTTATATGCGATGAGGTAAGCAGATACGCTAACCCAATTCGGACAGACCCGCTTGCCATAGGTACGTACCTTAGGACCCTACCAAGGCATTTGTGTGACAACCGAGACGAGATGCCGCTCACTCGCTCGCCCGCCGCACCTCCTCCGCCGAGCCTCACCTCAGGCCATGCATGATAAACCTCACTCAGTCTCACCATATTGCCCTCATCTGTTAATCTTCCAGTCCATCACAAGTTCTCACTACCTTTCCCTACCATGGTAGCGGACCAGCGTCTGTGGCAAAGTCTCGCAGATGCCCAGGCAAAGACAGCGTCGACATATCGACATATCCGTCGTGCAGGCCGTCATGGCGAGACCCCTCGGGAAGCGCTGAGACTAATCAGCGGCACGCTCCATAGTCTCTCTCTTCTTTTCGAGGACTTTGCCGATGCGACGGATGATGAGGCGCAGCTGCCATGTCCCGAATACACTCTCCTCGATGAGCTATCCGCCACTCTCGACGACCTGAATCAATCAACCTCACCCCCCGAAATCACTTCTCAACTACAGAAAATCCAACTCCAGCTCGCCCCGGCCGTTCATGCCAGTTCTTGGCCCGCCCTGCTTGTTCTTTTGTCCACGACTGGGCCTCGCAAATCGCTGCACGAGCAGGACAGTGGCATGACCAACGAACCGGGACTCGACACTCTAGGCATTGCTCCAGTTGAATGCCTGGAGGTGTTGCTGGATCCCAAATTTGCCCGCAAGTCGGACAGCTGCCACTTTCACCTGATGAAAGTTGCCGAGAGAGACATTATGCACCCCGAGTACGCCTCGTGCGCAAGACTCCTCCCCAAAGTAGCACGATCCTTCTACCATATCGTTGAGGAACAGCTCCAATTGCTTTTCCACAAAAGCAAGTCTGAAAACCTTCAGCAGTGGCTCCTGGAGTATGCTAGACACGAGTGGCCGAACCAGTTCAACCGCAAGTCGGGCGCCCTCTCCCGGTTGATGTCGACAGCTTCGGACGATGCATCCGTCAGCCCTCTTCACATTGCTGCTGCCCTGGGTTTGCCTCAGTTGTGCGACCATCTGATACTGCTGGATAAGCAACATGTGAACCAACATAGCTCTATGGGGACGCCTCTCTACTGCGCTCTGCTTGGCCCGGCTGCGCTTTTGGCTCGTTCGGATGACCCGGCTCAGCTGCTAGCTGATCGCCGTCCGAGCAGCTGGCAAGAGTCTACCCTCAACGTTCTCCTGGATGCTGGCGCTTCGTGCACGGTGACAGCAGCTGGGCCTCGGCGAAATGAAGACTTCTCGCTGGCGACCATGGCATTCCTGACGTGCCAGTGGTTAAATGCTCCACAGACTATGGTGCGCATGCTCCGGTCCCGACTCATTCTCGATAAGAGGTTTGTACAGCTGTTTTACGGCAAGGACTCCATGCTAAAGCACTGGCCGCCACCGCTGCCCCGTCCGACGCCCTTGTTCATGGCATCTGTTCTACCCGAGATTCTCGACCTTGCAGTTGCTCAGTACGACAGCTACGAGCATGCCTCCTTATTGGCTACTCTAGTTTACCATTATATCAACCATTTTGATCTCGTTGGTCTTTGCTCGGATCGTGGATCACGGCCTCTTGATATACCAGACATGGTCTATGCAGACAAAGTCCAGAAATCAGTCATGGCCTTCGACATTGCAGTCGTCAGAAGGCTCATTTTGGACCCTCGATGGGACCCCAACGCAATCATCGAGGACCGTGACAGAAGGCGGTCTAAACCATCTTCTGATGACAATGCAGAATCGCCAAAGCACCGGAAAGCCCAAACTATTCTTCATTATGCGGTAGAGGCCGATGAACCGGACCTGATACCTCTCATTTTGAATTCCGGAGAGGACGTCGACATTCACGTGCGCAACGAGAGAGACCAAACGCCCCTGATGCTCTCCGAATCACCAGAAGTCCTCAAGCTTTTCCTCGATCGCGGGGGGAGAACCACAGACACCGACGAAGATGGCCGCAACATCTGGCACATCGTCGCTGCGAACACTGACACAGAACTGATCGACTTTCTTCACGAACACGACGAACACAGGGACCAGAACCTGAAAGCGCGGATGAAAAACGGGCGAACACCCATCGCCGAATCCATCATCTATCCACTCCAGGTGATGAGGTATTATGTCGAAACCGACTCCAAAGACCCGATCGGGGCTATTCATATGCTCGAGCTCTGTGTGCCGAATGTTGCGTATCTCCAGAATCCGCTCCTCGTCTCCCTCGCCGTACATTGGGGCTCTGTGGAGTTGGTCCGCAAGCTGATCGACTTTGGTGCCGACCCGTTTTATATGGACGAAGACGGCGGGAACGCTCTGCATTATCTCAACATAAGCTCCACTGAACCCCTCGTCAGAATGCTCCTGGATATGCCACTCAAGCCGGTTTTGACAAAGGATGGGCTGTCGCCCGCCGAAACCATGTTTTCATTCAAAAGTCATCCGGAACTGAGCGACTGCGGCCGGGATCGACCTCTCAGTTCCGACCACCGCCCCTTCGACGAGCCGTTCGAGGTTGCCGCGTACGAAGCGCTTCTGACAGACGACATTCTGGACTCCCGCGACAGTAACGGTGCCGGGCTCTGGGAGCGTTTTGCTTCCGTAGTCCTCGGTACATGGGCCGCCAAGTGGCCGCCGGGGGCCACCGGCTGGACCGACGGTCTGCACGATGCCGTCCGCTGCCTGATCAAGAAAGGGGCGTTGCTAAGATACGAGGAGGAGAAGGGCGAATGCGCCATCTTCCCGGTCCTTTCGGGCTGGTTGAAGACGGCCTCGGAACACAAGGCCGATACGAAGTTTTTGGGTGCGGTCATGGCCACGATCATGAAAGCATCGACCGAAGCCGATGGATTCGGGGAATCGGCGGCCGCGGTGCAGTGTCTCAAGCGGGCTGTCCAGCTGGATCACACGGAGCTTGTCGCGGAGCTGCTCGGGCTTCGTGTTTCGGTGCACGCACCCCACGAGGGCACTTCCGCACTCGAGACGGCTTGCATGCCGCGGTCGACGTGTCAGCCAGCCACGTTCGACCGGCTCCTCGAGCACGCCGACGCGAGCAGGCTGGACGACGTCGACAGTCTCGGGGTCGGGCTGCTCTACAGGTTCCTCGACCATAAAATCCCGCACCACGAGCACAAGCTGTCTGCCGTTCTGCGCAAGGGATGCGACCCCGACGCGAAGACCCCCGGCGGGGCGCCCATGGTCGTGGCGTACATCGAGGAGCGCCGAACGGACGCCGCGCTGGCCTTGCTCGAAGCGGGCGCAGACCCGGCGGCGTCGTCCAAGACCGGCGTCGACGCGGCGCTCGCCGCAGCCTCGCAAGGCGACTTGCGGGTTCTCCTCAGGATCAGGGAAAGCCGCAGCGGCTTCGGCTGGGGCAGGACTTGCACCCACGACTTCCACCGGATGCACGACCCGGGGGCCAGGCGAAAGAAGGACTGCAACGCGCTCCACTTGGCAGCGGCCAGCGGTTCCCCCGAAGTTGTCCGGTTCTACCTCGAGGTTTCGGACCTCGACGTCGAATCGAAAACGGCGGACGGTTGGCGGCCCATACACTTTGCCGCCGCCGCCGCCGCCTGTGACGACGACGTCGACGGGTCCTGCGTCCGGGTGCTCCTGGAGCACGGCGCGGACCCGACGGCCGGACTGCCATCCCAGGGTCACTGGGATCCCCTGGGTCTGGCAACGAGGACCGGGGGCGAGGCTGCCGAGGCGCTCCCCGAGCTCGGCTCGCAGACCGTCGGCGTGCCGGAGGGGCCCTTGTAGCGGCCTTCCGCCACGGAGACAGTAGAGCTGTTAAGGCCTTTTTTGATCCATGGACTCATTAAAAAGGCCAGAAAGGAGTGAGGGAGGGCCCAGCTAGTTGGCCAACTTCTAGCCTGCCATCACACAAGTCCCGTCTCCAACAACGCTCGACTAGCAAGGGTCCAATTCCATCGAAACATGGAAAAAAGAGGGTCACCTCCCATCAATGAAGTTTCCCTCAGCTACTAAATACCTAGTGTGTCGGGGCCCACTTCGGCAACCGAGACCGTAGATGTGAACCACGGTGCCGGTCCCAGCCCAAACTCAGCTCGTGAGAGGCTATATGCTCATGCGCTTGGTGGGATCCTGGATCACGGCATGACGACGTGTAACCGCGTCAACTGCTGCGCGCGCCACTCCATTATCGCTCCGAGTATTGTTGAGGGACGAAATCTGGATGAGTAGTCGTTTGGACTTTTGAGGTACGACAACCCGCACTGCCTGGCCATTTGGAACATCACAACACAGGGATCTGCAAGCATGGTACTTATTGGGAAAATGTAGAACGATTCTGGTGTTACGTTGATTAAAACCGGCCCAAGCCATAATGTCCATTACGCGGCCCAGAACCATATCCTCTCCAGCCAGTTCCACGGCTTCACGACCCGTCCGGCCTACTTGCGACTCTTTTTCTTCTCGTCGCGTCCCTTCTTCTCATCACGAGCCTTCTTCTCATCGCGAACACATCCCGGTTGAATGTAGGGTACCAGCCAAACAAAACCGACGGTTTCCTTGGCAATCTCCTTCTGTCGAGAAACCGTCTGTATAACGTGCTGTGTGGCCTTGGCACCGTTGGGGAGTTTGAATATTCTGAGCTCGCTCTTGTCCTGCAGTCTCTCGCTCACCTTTTTGATGGGATCAGCGCTTAAGTTACTAACCAAGACGTCACTATTGACAAACTGCTGAAGATGGGTTGGGATTTCAATGCCGTGGGCATGCAGCCGCTTGTTTCTTGAAGTCCAAACAAGGTCGCGCCAGTTGTCGCCGTAGATCTCGCGTGCATCGTCGAGGAGATTGTTAGGGATTGCGACATGAAGAACTGCTGCTTTGGTAGGAGGTATACGTTGAGCCTGGTATCGAGCGTACTTGAGGGCGACATCGTAGTGCTTCGTGAAGTAAAGAAGAGTATTGCTGACCGGGTGAAAATCCGTCGGTGCGGTGGAGTATAGTCTTCCGATTCGGAGGCCTTGAGCTTCGGTAATGCTATCTTGAAGACGTGCTTCAGAACCGCCTTTGTACATCATGGTGCGGCCATCGACAGCCTTGGGGGGATTGTGTAAAACTGTCGCAGGTGGAAGAAGACTGCCAGTGTCATTGCTGGAAGATACACCAGAGCGTTTCTGACGACCAGGGGGAAAGCTGCCACTGCTGGAAGATGCATCAGAGCGTTCATGACGACCGGGGCGGATAGCAGGCGTGGGTTTTTTGTTTCCATCAGGAGACTTGACGCGATCAATGGTGTTTGCTTTGCGAAGTTTCTCGATCTTCCTGCTGAGTCCCGCAAGGAAGTCGAAGGCTTCCTCAAGGTTGTCCAATGCCCACTCCGAAGCGCTCCGCGTACATCGAATATCTTTAAATTCCGGATCCATGATTCTTGTTCGCATTTCCGACGAGATGCCCATGTTTTTGAGAGCTGCATCCCAGTCGTCATCGTCGTCAACGGCATCTAGCTCCATGGCCTTCGCCTTGATGTAATGTCGACCTTCTTCGATAACGTAATCTTCCTGGTCTCCATGTTTACACCAATGACGCCAAATCTTGTCGGCAATGTCCTCGTCGAAGCCTGAGAATAGTAGAATCTCCTTGCTGTTGAGATCATCGGGGATGTCGACACTATCCTCAGAACTGGAGGAGCTCGAGTACGATGACATGGAGATGGTGCGGAAACCAGGTCCTCTCTTTGATGGCGGAAAGGAGACCAGGCCCTCAAGCGAGGCTTGCGAAAATGTTCGAGTCGTCATGGCTCCTTTGATTGAAGATGCAATGTGGATGGGGGGGGGGGGGGGG